>CM071944.1:8827500-9150000 GCA_036784905.1 Acrossocheilus fasciatus | reverse complement strand
TCGTGTGTGTTTAGCGCTCTAACATGAGCATGTCGCGCGGCGGACATCATGAACTAATGAGCTAAAAAATGGTGGGCCGCCACACTTTGAACTTCCTGTATTCCACCACACATTTCACTTTAAGCTTACAAAATGCGCTTGATATTAATTTGCATGGATGCTAAAATATACATTGGACAGTAAGGATTACTCTTTGTTGATAGATTTCTAACTGAATGCAAGTGAAAATCTTGAGCTTGAGTTATATATAAAAAAGACACTGGGCTATCAGAAGGGATTTGGTTTTTATTTATGAGAGGCTCATGTAAACAAACAAACCAATGAACAAACAGATATACCCACATGCACACAAAACGATCCGTCTCGGCTTAGTGTTTGTGTGCATCTGTATCCTCGATGGCTGATGTATCATCCCTCTTCATTCATACTTCACCATAATCAGCCCGGTGATCCATTTTATGTGGAATGGAGTTTTGTGTGGGCTGCGCTGGTTTGATAAAAGGGGACACACATAACTCTGGGCAATTTGCCCAGACATCAAAATCAATATTTGAAGGCCATTTGCTATGGACTTGAAAATAAAGAATGTCAAGGCCTCCCAAAGCTGCAATAAGGTTTCAAGTGATTTTCCTTCCACCAAGTTCTTCTCAAGTTCAAAAGCTTTTTTTGTTGTTGTTTGGTTAAAAAAGGCAGGTGTTCCTGATGACTCCTGCGCTCATTAACACAACATAAGATAAACTGATTATCATATTTACAGACGGGGAGTCAAGATCACCTCAAGACCAAACTAATCCATACTGAATCTACGGAGGAAAAAACGTCTGTCTATCCATCTATCTAACAACTGGCCACCATTTAAAAGTGTAAAAGATGAATGAATGAATGAATGAATGAATGAATGAATGAATTTACCCAGTTTGTTTTATTATTACAAGTCAAATTCTTTTAAAAGTAAGACTACACATCTTCTCAACAATTTTGATGCAGGATGGGTTATACACTAAACTGTGGTACTTCAGGATAGGGCTTCGTTCTCACCCTAAACCCCAAACACCCCTAATAAGAAACATATCCAGCCGAATGTTAAATGAATGAATGTATACCATCAGCATTCACCGCTATCCAGACATGCTTGTGTGGAGAAGGGCAGTAAAGCTCATTCATCAATCCATTAAAGAAGGTAGTATTCCCTGGTATTTCAGCATGTCCGTCAAGAAGACATCAACTCCCAGAGGACGACCGCTCTCTCTCTCTCCTCACGAGGGAAGGAGCCCTCGACTCTTAAAGGTTCCAGTATGCCAAAAATTACTATTGACATTTCAATTTGGGCTAGATTTTTCAGTCCGGCCCCCACAACCTCCCACCCTCCTCCACACCCCTAGAGAAAGGAAGGAAATTTACATCTGAATAAGCCAGACAAAACATGGAAAGACATTTGCGTGTGCGGCACTTTGGGCCGTCCATTCATCTGCTGCAATCTCTGACTGTCAGTGTGAGGAATATCGATGCCTAAGCATCGCTATGCTAAGTGCGTTGTGCTATTCCTTCTCTTCTGTCTGTCACAAAACTGTATATTTTCCACATTTGTTTGTATGTGGAAAAGCAGCAAAAGCACTGTAAAAGCAGTTAAGCCCCATTTCTGGTCAAGTCAACATGACAAATCTTTGTCGAAAGGATCAGATTAGTGAAGCTACAATAAAGAAAAGAAATCCCCCAGTACACTAAAATGACATTTCTGCCAATATTTATTCCCGTATTGATTTGAAGTACAACTGAGTGTGTTTTCTGAGCTTTTTGGGGAAAGAAAACCTCGGCAAGACATGCAAATTGTCTGCTATGAGACCTCTTTGGTGTGAGGGATGTTAGCTAAGATGATAAAATAGAAACTTTGATATTTGGGTGAAATGTCACATTAACAGTTTTTGAAATTTTAAGTCAAAGCATATAAGAAAAAGTTGGGAGGGATACACAGGCTTTCATTTGGTAGCTTTAGGAACAGAAATTACATTTAGTCATTTAGCAGATGCTTTTATTGAAAGCGACTTACAAATGAGACATCACAAGAAATCAATATAAGACAGAACATCATATGGGTTTGGAATAAATTATGACAAACGTTGCTACTTTGTAATTTGACTTGATTTTAAGCCCTTGTTCTTTTGTATCTTTGTGAATATTCATAAAAATATTTATGATAAAGTGGTGGATGTATTTACTTATTCACTAACACTTTGATTCCCGATAGATTTAAACCCTTTAGCCAAATGAAAATATGCCTACAGTAAAGTACACTTGCATGAGGTAAAGCCTCTTTGCCAAAGCTAACAGGCTTTCATGCATGCTAATATGGAACGGCTATGGGATGTTAGCCTGCTAAACCACAGGACACACTCGCTTGATTCAGACACCTGTTTAAATAATAAATAACAGCTAATGCCCACTTAATCTCCTTGTGGATTGTAGACATAAAGTTCACAAAGTTCTTCACACTGAATTTCTCCTTCTCATGCCCTAGCCAAGGGTGGCCAATGATGCCAACGCTAGTTAAACTTTCATGCATCTTCACTCATGCTGTTCTCCTGATACTTCAGTACAATATATGAAGAAACTCATGTTATGCATTCAGTATGCTAGACTGAAAAAAGTTCAATTTTAGTGGATTTATTCATTTTGCAAAATGTATGATTTAGCTTGATGATACAGGCCTATGAACGTTGTATTTTAACAGCTACAATAATTGAAGTGAGAAAATCCTGCCCACATGGGGCTGCAAGTTAAAGACTTAAAATAGTTTCCTGCATATCTTACAACTGAATGCACATGTGGAATGTTAAAATGACCAAATTTATAATTAGCCTTAATCTTTCTGTTTTCTGGTTTAATACTTCATAAGTAAAAATTCCTAAATAACTGACAGATGAAACTTCTCAGCATGTTTTATACAGTAAGTGTACTATATGTTTCTTATGCTCACCAGAAATACAGTAAAAACAGCAATATTGTGAATTATTATTGCAATTTAAAATAACTTTTTAATGTTTATTTTAAAAAAAAATGTAACTCACTCCTGTGATGCAAAGCTGAATTTTCATCATCATTACTCTAGTCTTCAGTGTCACATGGGGTGCCTTAATATGCCGATTTGCTTCTCAATAAACATTTCTTATTATTATTAATGTTGAAAACAGTTGTGCTGCTTAACATTTTTGAGGAAACATATGTGATACATTTTTTTTCCAAGATTCTTTGATGAAAATTCACAGCATTTATTTAAAACAGAAATCTTTACTGCACTTCTGATCAATTCAATGCGTCTTTGATGAATAAATATATTCATTTCTTCAAAAAGAAATCCTAATGACTCCAAACTTTTGAATGGTAGCTTATAGGTAAATTTTACCATTCGCAGAAGCCAGAGCCACTACGGGGGGAAAAAAAGGAAAGAGCAGTGATCTTTCGAGTTTTACACACCATCTCGAGGTTTAAAGTGCTTCTTTTCCATTATGAAGCTGCATTAATGCTCTGCGTTAGGGTAATTAGCAGAAAGTCAATTCCCATTACTGGTTAGGCACATTGACCAGCTGCTTACTTTAATAAAAAGGCATGTCCCCTACATTTAGAGCTGGAAAGAATCAATACCCAGGATGCATTAAAAGAACCTGCCTCCTGACAACAGGGCCGCCAACCCATAACACGAGAACCTTGCACTCTCAGAGATTCATCTATTCAAAAATGACCTCTCCTCTTCTGAGGAAGTGAACTCTCCAACTCAGGCTTTCATGAATGCATTTATTTTCCTTTTTACATTTTTTTTCTTGCTTTTCTTTACTTCGAACTCTTTTGAAAATTCACAGTTCCTAGCCTTGTAGAGAGCAGCCCTTGAAAAAAGGATGTTAGGTCTGGGGTGGCATAAAGCAGAAAGAGAAATCTTTTGGAAGGAACTTATAAAGAGCTCCTATATTTAGTATGTCTTCATTTGGGCTTCTATTAGACTGATGGAAATCATGGTATGTTTATGTTTAGCTTTGTAAATAAGAAAAAAGCAGCTGTTCAAGAAGTCAAGAGGCATTTTGCATCAGGATGTAAAAACATGAAGATAATGCCATTAAAACTGCACGGATTGGATTGGATTGAAATGCAAAAATGCATTCTGTGTGAACAGGCTTTTTTTTCCATAAAATAATCAAATCAAGAAATAAAGTCCTTCATACACTCTCAGAAATAAAGGTACAAAAGCTGTCACTGGGGCGGTACCTTTTCAAAAGGTACATGCTTGTACCTGAAGGGTCCATTTTGGTACTTTAAAGGTACATATTAGTACTTAAAGTGTATATATTTGAACCTAATAGGTACAAAAGTGTACCTTTTGAAAAGGTACCGCACCCAGTGACAGCTTTTGTACCTTTATTTCTGAGAGTGTACCTTACAACTCTATAAAGAATGATAAAACTTATAATGAGGTGGATAAACCATGTTTTCTATGTACTCATCTTCATATGAAGGGAAAGCACATATCCTCACATGTGAAGTGTGCCTCTCAGTCTGGAGTGTGAGTGTGTTTCACCCTTTATCTTTTATCTGTCACACAGGTCTGTGGACACTGGATTACAACTTTGAGATCTGCCAACTTTTTTTACTGCCTGTCTATGGCTCAAGCATTTCTGATTCTCTGCCACCTCCCAAAATTTATACATGTATTTGCTCCCTCCCTCTCTCTCCCTCTCTCTGGAATCAGACGATATATGCGGCTGTCTTCCTCTGATTATAGTGATCCAGTGGAACGGAGAGATAGCTGCAGGGATGAAGAGAGGGGGAGGAGGGGAGAGATGTGTCAGTGTGAGAAAAACATCAGACCCAGAGTGTCTTCATATGCACTCGGTGTTCAAGAGTGAAGATGACTGCTGAGGAACTGTGGGCAAAAGGATTGTGGAGGCTAAGATTCCAGAATCAGAATCTCTGAAAGACTCACATGTGGTCTCTTTGTGTCAAAGCCAGAACATGCAGTCATTAAAGCTCGAGTGTGTAATCAAAATGATTGTTTTCAAACGGGTTTCCCTTCATCTATACCATTAGTCGAACAACTAGATAGTCCCAGATAGTTGGTTGTTTGAGGTAGTGTTGCAGTGTTGGCATATTGAACGCATTAAAATTGTCACAGAACCACAGTGTTTGCATCTAGAGAGATTCATTATAATTGTCTCTACATATTAAAATGAGTATGGAAAACTTGTTTCGCTCAAAAATCAAAATAAAGAAATCATACAAAGATATTCTGATGCATGTTTTCTCGTATAAATTATAAAAAGACAATTTTGGCTCATCACTACTACAGTAAAAAGATCCCCAGAGTATGTCTGAATATATATATATATATATATATATATATATATATATATATATATATATATATATATATATATATATCTTTTGGGCTTTAAAATCTTTAGAAAACGTTTTTTTTTTTTTTTTTTTAATTTTCTTGAAATATTATTTTCAATTACATTTCTTTGTATATTCACACTATTTACATTGACATTTCTGTCCGAAATTCTCATTATCGTAATGCAAATAAAAGATGACATTTTTTAAATGATGAAAGTTTTTACATTTAATTTATTCAGATTTAAATAAAGTGTATTGTATTACAGCACAATAAGGAATAAGAATCTAATGAGAACCACAGGTAAAAATAAAATACGTCTGATTCATCAAAATAATGTGAATTTGGGGAGAAATTGTGTATAATTGTGTTTAATTGTCATGAGGAATAGTAACAATGCAAATAAATGATTGACAATATTATAAATATTTCTGAATATTATAATTAACTAGTGCAAAATATATTTTTCTTTTGATTTTGTAGTAAAATAATCTGCACTTCTGTACTGTACTTCATGAATGCACCATGCATCTGATATTTAAAAAAATAAATAAAAATCACATTTACATGTTTACAGTAATGCAGTTACATTATTGCATCCCAGATGGGTTAAATTGTTAACGTGCTTTTAGTAATTCTTCAAACTTGTTTTGAAGTTGTAACATTCATTTAAAGAGAGTCTGTACTGTACTGTCAGGCTGTAGTGAGCAGCTGGCATATCAAACAGTCTCATCTCAACGCTTCCTGGATCCCCTGCCATGATTCTAGTGTGAAAGATTAATACAGAGGAAATGTAGTTCAATACAAATGTCACTTTACTACCACAGAGATGAAAGAGAGAGGGGAAGAGAGCGAGAATGAGGGAGAGAACTCTTGGTATGACTTTAATCGCATGTGCATGATGAGCAACTCTTACAAATGGAGGAAAGCATCTCCTGCTGTTTTGCCCCTCTCTTTTTCTCTCCCCTCATCAACAGCCTTGATTAGCAGTGCTTTAATTAGACCGAGAACAAAAGGAATGTGATACCCATCTGTGGAGTGATCCCCCATCACCCACTTCTCCCTACCAGCAGAAACCCTGACGTCTAACGAACCGCAGCAATCAATGTTAACACAAACCCTACACACAACAACACTGAAACACCAACAAGCTCAATACACCAGAGAGGGTTTGGGGATTTCAAAGCATGTCTTACAGTATATGTAACAGATATTTCCACATGCACTTTTTGCATGTCATAACTCAAACATCACAAACACAGCTCTTACATATGGAAGGCAGAAAGGGCCAAAATCGTTTAAACTGAGCGTGTGAAATTTGACCATGTCAACATGCATTGATCGTCCACGTTAACACGACAATATTGAACGTGTTTCTTTTGCATTTGTAGACAAGAATATTATAGCTGTGTAAAGGCATCAGTTCTTGCCGGCGTTTCTTTAGTATGTGTAAAGGCGCACAGGTGTACCACATTAAGACAACAAATTTGAATGTGTTTCTTCGCGCACACATTCTGGCCATGAATGTAATACTGCTTAAAGCAGATTTACCTCTAAAATTTACCCACATAGTAATCCTTTCATTAGTTCACTGCAGCATTGCTTTACTGATATCTGTGTTAGAGTGAAATAATAATGTTACAAAGTAAATTAAGACTTTTCTACCTGAGAAAAATTGTAATGCAATGCAATGAAGCAATATCTCTCATGAACATAATATAACGCCTGATGTTTCAAATCAAAATGATGAATCAAAATCTGGTTAGGGTGACCATACTGGCCATTTTTACAGGACGCACCCTTGCCAGGATTTCTATATTGCCTAAAATATCCAGATTTTGGCTGTTTGCACTGTGCAGTTTGATCGTTGTATGACTTTATTTCACGAGAGCTATAGAGAGCAGAGCAGATGGCTCCTTATGCTTTCGAATCGCTCTTGCAGTACTTTGGTGTCATACAATGATCAGTGCGCAGTTTCAAGTCGAACGAACAAACAAACACGTGCGCATATTTGCATTGCTTTGATCGTTCTCACCTTCTCACGCGCCATGATTGGTCAATTATGTACAATACCTGCATGTTATAGGTCAAACTACTTTGGATGTTTTAGGCAATATAAAAATCCTGGCCAGGACGTGTCCCGTATAAATGGCGCTTATGGTCTGATGTATGTATACGTATATACCAACATACCACCACATAAAATATGAAAATATAGTTTCAAATGCAACAATTTCATTGGCTGCTGTGTGTATTGTTAACATAGACAAACATAACACTATCCATTTAAATAACTTTTGGCCCCGTTTGCCTTCCATACTTACAGGTCTATAAAAGTGAAGGCATGTCTCAACAGGAAAAAGTACTTTCAATAAAAGGTCCAACATTTAGGAATACTTTAAAGTTTGTCGTGTCCCAAACATTCAATCAAATTCCTCCATCTTGTTAAAAACTGCCAGTGTTTACTCTTGATTTACCCCTTTCCCCTTGTCTGTCTCTGTGTATTTTTGTAAGTCTTTGAATTTTAGCCTTGCACTTTTGTAACAGACTCTGAATTTCTTTTTCCACACCGGCTAAACACCCTCTGGTTCAGCCTGCTACAGTAGCCATGCCCCAAACTCTCACTATTGGCTGTTTGGAGGTATGCAAAGACATGGGTTGACTGGAAGGTAGTACATCCTATCCTATCATTGCATTTGGATTGAATAATGTGATATTGCATGATATTGTTGTGGAGTTTTGAGGTTATTCATGCTATGCTGAAAGTGTCTTGTTAATGCTTTTACAATGTTGAATTTCCTTTCAGTGATCGATGGTTGAAGAGCAAGTTGTTTACAGTGTAACGGAAGCTACTCTCATAATTTGCACAAAGCCTCATGAGGCGTAGGAAGAAGGTGGTTTGATCAATTCACAAACCCCACATACTGCATGAGCAATACTAAGAGTGAGGATTTTGCAAACACCACTGCTAATTACCCACAGGCCCCTGACAGAGGACAAAGATGAGGAGCAAGAAGGAAAAAACGCTGCAATGCTGTCACTTTATGTTCACAATAACTATAATTACAATGAGGGTCAGTCAATTAAATAAGGCCTCAATTACGCTGAAAATAAATTAATACTAATTATCCAAATGGACCTTCATCCATTAACAGAAAAGGAAAGACAAAGGCAGATGCAAGCCAGACAACGTAAAAACATCAAAATGCAATTAATGCACCTGTCTAACTCATTATGACCAAACAGATTTATTCATTAAAAGAACATTTTGAGTTGTGTGACTTGACTCCCTTTGATTTTGAGTTCTTTAATTTTGGGTTCAGGAATAAATGCATTCCAACCCTTGCAAAAAATATTATGTGTTTACATAAATTGCTTCCTTTTAAGAAGTTGCATTTGTGAAAATGTAACTTTGTGTGATCTAATATGTACAATGTTGCAAAACCAGCATAAGCAACAGCTCAGTAGAAAAGTTTTGCAACACTGCTATCTATTCTCCTGAAGCATACAATGCATTCTCCACAGTGAATGTATTTCATTTGGACATCTCGATTATCTCTGAGGACGGTGCCAACAGCAGCAGCTGTGGAGATGGGTAACCGGAGGATGTGATGTTGTGGCGCCACTTAGTCGTCATATGCTAGGCACTAATTCCCAAATCAGCAGCAGCTATTAAATCAACTGATTTGCACTTGTGTTCTGCTGCGAGATGCAAGCGCCACGATTTATACCACACAAGTGTTGCAGATAACACTGGATTTTGCATTATGGAACTGTGAAATTGTTTACAATGTGTCAGTAACCATGAGATGGTTTGAACTTCTGCTAGTTGGTTGTGAAACATGTCTTGCAAATGGCCTGTTTACACCTGTTACTTGAATATATCCGGTTGATTTTTAGCATAAGCGAACACCAGTCTTGCAAAAAAGGTGCACTGGGTGCAACAAAGACCTTTTTTTACTTCTTTGTGCATGAAAACACAGAGTAACACATTGCCACAGTAAGTTAAATATGTAGTCACAAAATCAGAGGCCCTCCTCTCAACAAAATCTAATCACAGGAGGTCACAGGAGATGCGTTTGAGATGGATGTTAATACCAGGTGTGAACGAGGCCTAAGTGTCTATTGATTTTACCCAACACAATCTGAGACGTTAACATCTCTGCAAAGAAAACTGCATGTTTTTTGCACATAACATCACTTATCTAAATTTAAATAAGGATAAATGTCAAGCTTAATTTAGCTGTTATCTGTACTTGTTGACACACCAGTTCAAACTGAGATTTTTTTCATATTAATTTATCAATTAAGGCTCTATTCAATCTAACTACAAGGCGGTGTGATGTAAGATGTTCATAATTAAGATCATTTGTTTCGGATTTTTAGGGGGGTGGAAATTAATGTCAATTGAATAAGTGCCAATTATCATCCAATCTGTACAAACCGACATGATGAATTCAAATTAGATTCACACACGTTCTAGAATTCCAAACAAGTCCTGATTATCCCTCATCTTCATCTCGACACAGTCCTGTGTACTTCAGCCTGTCGTCTCATAATCAGCCTGTAATGTGGTCAGATTGAGCTATTGTTGCTGCATCACAGGTTTTCATGTGATGTTTGTGATTACAGCTCCATTGAAAACAACTATAAGACTCATCAAATCATCAGATTCAGCCTGGTACTAAACTGCACTGATGCACAGAAGCAGCATTTCTGCGATACATGGAATTCTATGTGAAACATGTAAAAACCATCATTAAAAAGATCGTTTTTTTAAATATATTTTAGATTTTCTTTCTATATATACTGAACCGATCATTATTTTTGAAGTTTTTTTTAATGAAAGTTATTATGTATTTCAGAAATAAATGTATTTGTATATTTTTGAAATATAACCTTCATTAAAAAGACACGAAAAGATGTGTATATATTTGAAATAAAATCTGAATTAAAAAAAAATAAAAACATTTATACAAACAAAAAACTAAAATATCTTAAAAAAATAAATAAAACGGAGAAAAAAGCAATTAGTTAAACAATACGGAAAACATAGAAAATTAGTGTCATGGCTGTCACTGCTTGTGTTTCTAATGTACAAAGACAGAGTATTCATCTCTTTGCTGTGTGTGGATGAGTGGATGAGGAAAAGAGGGTGAATAGTTAATTTTGACACATCAAGAGAAAAATATACTGTCGCTCAAAAATAGTGATGCATTTATCATGGAAATCCTTGGAGAGTCATTTTTCTCATGTAATGAGGCCATGTAATGCCTCTTAGCTTCAGAGAGAGTGTGCGTTTGTAAGTGAACAGGACAGTCATGAGCCGGGGTGTTTTCATTTTTCCAGCCCAGATATGGCTAATCTTTTAATCATAATTGAAACAATAAAATAATATTACAGTGATTTCTTTGATAATGTGCAACACATGGGCAATGAGGAAATGGGTAACAAAGGAACCCAACACTTCTCTTCTTACCCCAGATTTTACTTCATTATTTCATGGGTGAGTCAAGTCAGGCCCAAATGAAATCCAGATTACAATAACGGCAGGGCTGGGTTCAATTAGGAGAGCGTAAACACTCCATACTAAGCTCCCGGCAGCACAGTCAGACTTATGAAGGCTGTTTTATACACATTTACAAACACATGCAGCAACATGTAAGCCCACACAGAAACTACACATGCAGGAAGAGCTACAAATTTCCACAGAACTGCAATGTACCTCTTTCACAAAGGTCCCTGTCGCATGTATGTATATTAAATATTTTGGCTAATTTTATCATGCTTTTGGTTAAATCTACATCTATTCCAAGTCTTCTGAAGCCGTATGATATCTATATAGATATAGATGAATATTTAGACAAAATGTAAGAAAAATGGTATTAATTTAAAATCTTGATTTAGTTATCCATAGCACATGAAACATGACAGTGTCCAATTCATGAATAAATATTCTTTATATTTTCTTTGTGATAAAGATTCTTTGTGCCAATGAAGATTTCCATATACTAACCTGGGAATCATTTTCTGGGAATATTTGAATTTCTGACGTCACCTTTATTTTATATAGGTGACTATTTCTCACTCAGAAATAGTAACAGCTTGTAAGATAGAAATCAAAAAGAGTGCCAGATGAGATGGATATTTTATCTACAATGCACTGTAGAAAACAAAACTTAAAAATGTGTTTATCTAATGACTTTTGGGACTTCACCTTGTCCGTCCAACAAAGATGTTTACTGTTAGCTGCTCTCACAGCATCAAAAAAAATTGTTAATCAACCCAACAGTTGGGTGTACACCAGACGGTGTATTTGTTGGACGTCATCTCAATGGAACTCGCAACTTCTCGTATACATGGATCTAATGTGAAAACTGTACATTTATGGCATTCAGCTTTTAATGTTGTGTCATCTTTTCTAAAATCTTTGTAAAAATTATTTTATTATTATTATTATTTTTTATTTATTTTTTAAGTCTACCAAGGGTTGGGAGGGGTTCTAAATTTGCACAGTTGCTTTTTGTTTTTACTACTGTTCCCAGAAGAAAATTTAATAATAAGTTGTTAACAAAAAAAAAAAAAAGTGTTTATCTTTTGGCAACAAAGAAGCAGCTCTTTTTTTGTGTGTGTGTGTGCAACTTGTGAACGGCGCTGTACTGCAGGTAAGTATGATTTGCATCCATTATATCCAAAGAATATTAAAAAAAGAGTATCAAAATATGGACTGATGTGGTACTGATAGAAATGACACTGGCGGGTACTTTTGCAACCTTTTCAATCAGCAATCTTTGGAAATTTGCCTTTTGCTTTCCACAAAAGAAATAAAAATAATTGGGTTGGAGCAGCATGAGGGAAAATCATGACAGATTTTTTTTTTCTTTCAAACTTTAAATCTATTCCAGATTTCCCTCCAAATGCCACAGAAAAAAATACAAAAATAGCACTCAGATTCTATTTGGACCATATAAGTTACCTCAAAGACGTATGGACACAAACACCTTGATCATGTGACTGTTTGTTCCACCAAAGGTACTTCATATTCTTTTCAGTCTAAACCTTACCTTATATTCTGTGTAGCAGTGTGTACACACACACACACACACACACACACACACACACACACACACACACACACACACACACACACACACACACACACACACACACACACACACACACACACGTTTACTTAGCTATCTAAATGGGGACATTCCATAGGCGTAATGGTTTTTATACTGTACAAACCGTATTTTCTATTGTCCTACACCAACCCTACACCTAAACCTACCCCTTACAGGACACTTTCTGCATTTTTACAATTTCAAAAAACCTTTGCTTACTTTATTTTTAAACCAGTTTTACAAATGAGGACGTCTCCAAAGGGAGGTTTTTGTATATTTTGTCAGGTTTAGCTCACTTTTGGGTACAAATTTGTCCCCAAAATATGGTTAAGTAGGTACACACACACACACACACACACACACACACACACACACACACACACACACACACACACACACACACACACACACACACACACACACACACACACACACACACACACACACACACACAGACACACACAGACACACACACACACAATCTCTCAAGTAGTGACGGTGGGTATTAGCCTTCAGAGTTGCACGTCATCCATCACAGTGGCACGAAGGCTAAGTTGACAAATTTCCAATATTAATAGAAGCTGTCGGGGCGTTGTAGGGTAATAGCAGTCCCTGTCACGGGCACCTATTAATGCCTGGCCCCTGCTGCAGGACGAGGTAATTAATACACTCACACATGCTCCCAACACAATTTAGATTGACATACACACTTTCACCTTCATTTAAGGCAGGGACAGCTGGGAGAGAGAGAAAAGGGCGATGCTTCAGTGTGTCTAGTAAGCTACTTTGAAATCGTAGCTGTAGCTAACGGCTTCTCAAGCTGCGCACTTATATAAATAGTAAAACTACATTTGAAAGCAGTCAGCTTGGTTAATACACATCAGGAATGGTATATCAGTTCAATGTGCATTTATTGTTGGTGTGGTTACTCAATGTAAAAGGGTGCAACAGTGCCCGCCCACTTTTTCAGCAGCCTTGGTTCTGGAAGTATTTTTCGCATAGGGATTTTTCAAAAGCCTTCAGTAAGGTGTGATGAGCCAAGAACCAAACCAACCAGGTACGAGATGAATCACAACATGCACGATGCACAATATTGGATTGTTGCTGATATCCGATATACCGATATTTTTCAACTCATTTTGGCCGATACCAATACCGATATAGCAGCAACACCAAGTCTCTCCTGTGCAGAAATTGTAAGCAAAATAGTTTTTAATTTTGGTTAGTTTTTAACAAGAACTTATTTGTTAGAATAGTTAGAATAAATAAACAATAATGAAGATTTTTTGACAGTACATTTAAGCTTTGGAAATAACTATAAATATACTATCAATAAATATATATCAATTGCTGCAAACCCCCCGAAAATCTTTTAGAGCTTATGATTTAAAATATATATATTGCACATTAATGAATAAATCAGTATATATAAAATTACTTAATTTACAAGTTTCTTGTTTGTGTTTGCTTCTGACCTTTAAATCAAAATATACTTATTTTATGACATCAGTTACTGCTTTATTTAATCAGAAGCACAGTCTAAATGTTACTTGTGCAGGCAATTTTACTTTTGAAGGGTTACTCCACCCTAAAATGAAAATTTGGTCATTAATCACTTACCCCCATGTCGTTCCAAACCCGAAAAAAGCTTCGTTCGTCTTCATAATACAATTTAAGATATTTTGAATGAAAACCGTGAGGTTTGTGACTGTCCCATTGACTGCCAAGTAAATTACACTGTCAAGGTAATATTGCAGCAATATTGCCTTGTTACTGGAAAATCTACATTGTTTTGAATGCTACTGAAAAATGCTAACAGCTTTACTGTAAGCTGTTTACCCTCCACTATGTTTGAGGGTGTTTGTTTTAAGATTTTTACGTTTGTATAGCAGTAATTCTATAATATATTTCTACCAAACAACCAACAAAATGTAATGCTAGTCGCTGTCACGACTGATTAGGAAAAAACTTACTTTTTTATTTTTTGAATGCAGCTAAGCTACTGTCATGCTAGTAAAAATGCTAACAGCGTTAATTTTTAGCTAATTTACCTACAGTTTGAGAATGTCTTATAGCAATAACTCTACAACAATATATTTTAACTAAAAAAATGTACTGTAATGTCACTATCACGGCTGATTAGGGGAAAAAAATACTTACTGGAAAAGCTACTTTTTTGAATGCAGCTAAGCTACTGTCACGCTACTAAACAAATGCTAACAGCATTAGTTTTAGCTAATTTACCCTTAAGGGTGTTTTTTTGATGATTTTTACTCTCATATAACTATAATTCTACATAAATATATTTTTAAGTAGGTGTCTTAGTATCCATATATGCTAAATTCCTCTCAAAATACTTTAGCAACTGCATGGCAAAATGCTGAAAAAAAAACAAACATTCAGAACACCTTTGCAATCTGATAGCAGCACTTTGTTGCATTGTGGTGGTGAGTTTTACATGGAAAGTACCACTCACAAATGCAAAAAGTAGTATATTAGCATTGTTCATTTAAAATGAAAGTGTAGGTGCTTCTATAAATAGGATTTGAGAAAACAAAAGTGTCTGTGCCAGGCTGCCAGCTCACAGGGTTACACTAATATGATTATGTGGATTATGCCAACGAGCTGGTCTGGGGCTATATTTCATGCTCTCGTTTGGGGGAAGTGTTAATTGGTTTGGAGCCTTTGATGTGACTGCTGGTAAGCCGGATGGGGGAGGGTGAATATGAGACTATGGAAAAGTGTGTTTTTGTGGCCTTGGAGGGATTCAGATTGACGAAAAGAGATCCCACTTTGACTCCAAGGCCAGAGCGCTGCTGGTTTTCTTTCTCTTAGCTTACCGCTGGCTCATGTGTATCTCAAATTGGATTACAAAGAGATAAATGTGAATGTGCTTCCTGTGAGCGTGAAAACTTACATTCACTGGAGGTCTTTTTAGAAGATGACTGCTTGGAGGAAGTAAAGTATCTTTTGAGGTTTCGTATTGAGGAATGTGGTTGAATTATATCTTGGAGATGTCAGGCAACAATAACCTCCAACCTCAATTGAAAAAAGATGCAGAGGGCAGTTCATATAGGTGACAAAGAAAAAAGGCAAATCAAAGAGATGAAAGTGCAAAATGCATTAAATTAAAAGTATTTCAGTTGCATTCATTTAGATTAATATTAACATTCTGAGCTATTAGATTATTTGTATAGTTTACAAGCGATTACTTCAACTTGCTCTTTTAGGTAAAATGAAAATAAATAAATAAAAATAAAAACAGCCTTGTTTAGCTGTACATTTCACAATTGCCATAAAGTCTGGTCTACTTATTCGCCCACTGAGACAAGAAATAATAAAAAAAAAAAGATATAAACATATTAATAATATACTACTAATGCTAACAGTACCACTGATATTAAATATACACTTTTCCGCTTGTGAATATCTAATTTGATTGCAAGTAAAAGTCACAAAAAGTCTGAAAAACCCCTTCAAAGATTTGGTCACTAACAAGCCACAACTTTGGTGTCAGGTGAGCAATAAAAACCTGTAGAATTTGACTGTGCAAAGCTAGACTAGAGGCGAGAATGAACCAAACAAAATGTTCAGAAGTAAAAATCTTGCAATTTTATTTGCATATAAAGGCAGCTAAATATATCACAATGAAACCTGAAGAAGAAAAAAAGAAGAAATGTATCTAAACGTTCCCAGGAATGAGACTGTAACTGAAAAAAAAAAAAAAAAAGCTGAGAGGCATTTACAGTGGCAAGAGTTGAAACAACTATTGGCATCATTTTTTTTTGTGCTAGCAAGACTGCATTTACACAGTGCAAAATTACAAAAAAAAGAGAAAAACTATCATATGCAAGATATCAAAGGACAACTAAACCTGGTTTCAGCAGGTTCAAAGAAAAAAAAAACAACTAAAAAAAAACAACCTTTGAGATTGTACATTAAAATAATTTCAACTCGAGTACTCGTTTATTGTATGGAACAATACGCCGTAAAGTAGGCAACACTGAATGAGCTTCAGAGGAACATTTCATGAAAACAGAAAAGAGCATGTGTGCGCTTTACGCACTTTAAGTCATCATCACTTACAGGCAAAATGATATTCTTCAAGAGGCTTAGAACAAACACAATTTTAGTTAGAGATTTTACAGCTTACACATACATATAGATATACTCATATTTTAAGACATTTTCCAATTTCTATGCAGAATGAGGCGCTCCAGAATATACATGAGTTAAAATGCATCCATGTCTTCCCTGCGCTTGTAAGAAAGTGTTCTTTGAATGCAAAAAAAGAAAAAGAAAAATAAAGAGAGAAATCCCCTTAGTTTTGGATAAAAAACAATAAATATGACGCTTTCTCTTCGCTAGCAGAAAGAAGGGGCTCCAGCCAGGGGAACTTAAAGCTAGTTTAAGGCATTATCCCTGTCAGCTAAAAGAAAGCTTAATTATCCTGAAAAAGAATATACAAAATGAACAATGGCATCCCATACCAACATACTTCGAATATTGACAAAAAAAGAGACAATTTTACAAATTCACAAAGCTTATTATCTTACAGATTTAATCAGATCTTTTCATAAGATTGTTGTTCACACCTGCATGACCCCCTCCGGCATCAGAAACTTCCACTGAATCTTTTAGCAAAAGACTGGCGATTTTAAAAGAAACATTCAACTATTTTTTCTTTCAAAGTATTGTTAGAAAACATAAGGAGAAAAGGAGATTATGGTGACGTTCACGGGCGTCTCAAGAGCTGGGGGGGTTCGGGAGGTCGAACACGATGGGAGGGTTTGTGGGTTGAAAGCTGACTGTACAGGTAGAGGCGTTGATGAATGTTGTGTACCCGTCTGTCATGATGCCGTAACCTAGAGGAAACCAGAGAGGGAGGAGTTAATATTCATACACCAAACTGATGGAACAAGTCATCCAATAATGAAATGGTTTCAAACCCATATGACTTCTCTTCAGTTCAATACAAATTGTATTTCGTTTTGGACAAAACAATCTGCTAAATGATGCACAAAAGATTAAAAGTTTGGGGTTGGTAAAAGTTTTTAGTCTCTTAAACTCAGCAAAACTACACTTATGTGATCAAAACTACAGTAAAAAAACTACTACTGTAGAACTTTACAGTACATGGCAGCACATGCAAAGCATGCAATGACTGGCAACTTTAACTTTTGAAAGGATGCTACGGCAGAGTTATTGCTTTACTTATTCAAACTGATTTTTTTTCATGAATATATGGTTGACCTGAAGAATGAAAGCTGTATCATACACTTTGAAAATTATGAGCTATATCACCGCTTATCGACACTAGAGGTGTGACAATACACTTAGCTCACGAGATGAAACAAAATACAGTTCACTAGAAAGAGACAATATTTTAATACTATTTTAAAGAATTTTTCAATGACAAAATATTTGTCTTTTAATTACAACAACGCAGTTGTATTTAGAAATATTTTAACTAATCTAGGGCTGTAACTAATGATTATTTTGGTAATCAAGTAATCTATTGATTATTTTGACAACTGAGTAATCTGATATTTTTTAGTGACACAAATAGACTTAAGTGAAAACCAGGCTTTAGTATGACTATTTATATATAAACTACCGATGAGGCAATAATAATAGGCTCAAATAAAATATCAAAACCAAGTAATTACATGGTTTTATTGAACAACACTGTTAAAATACATAAAGTAATATGCCTATACATAATATGAACATAACCAACTTAAGTACATTATATATTATAACAAATACATGCAGAGGGCGCCAACGGCCTGTTTCACTTTACAGCGTGATTAAACGATGTTAAAATCCATTACATTTTAATATTTGGCATCATGTAGAAACTTATTTTGAAATCGCGTTGTACAATACATAGCACATTTAGACGTAGGTTGATGTATTCTCCTGTGTTAAGGTTTAGAAATGATTTATGTTACAAATCTAGTGAGATAATGCACAGTTTTTCCAGATGAACATTAAGCAATTCAAATTCACAGCATTTACAGAGGAAGAGTTTAGCCCCTTCCACACATACAGTCTTTACAGGTAAATTATCGGTAAGTTACCATTAAGAGATCATATGTGAACAGGACCTTTTCAAAAATCCTGGTAAATTTGTTCTGGCAATCATATCGTTCTTATGGAGTTGACATGATTACTCTGAGCTGTTTACAAAGCTCCGCTGCTTTTTAATTAGTTTAACACTGCCAAAAGCACCAACAGTTGGTTAAATGACCATGATGTTGGTGTGCTTGACTGGCCAGCAAACTCACCAGACCTGAACCCCAGAGAATCTATGAGGTACTGTCAAGAGGAAAATGAGAAACAAGAGACCAAAAAATGCAGATGAGCTGAAGGCCACTGGTCAAAGAAACCTGGATTTCCTTACCACCTCAACAGTGCTACAAACTGATCACCTCCATGTTACACCGAATTTAGGCAGTAATTAAAGCAAAAGGAGCCCCTACCAAGTATTGAGTACATATATAGTAAATTAACATACTTTCCAGAAGGCCAACAATTTACTAAAATTTTTTTTTTTATTGGTCTTATGTATTCTAATTTGTTGAGAGTGAATTGGTGGATTTTTGTTAAATGTGAGCCAAAATCATCACAATTAAAATAACCAAAGACTTAAACTACTTCAGTCTGTGTGCATTGAATTTATTTAATACACGAGTTTCACAATTTGAGTTGAATTACTGAAATAAATGAACTTCTGTATTTGCAAAAAGGAATCTTTTGTAAAATTATTAATGTCTTTACTGTCACTTTTGATCCATTTGAATGTGTTCTAAATAAAAGTATTAATGTCCTCCAAAAGTATCTTACTGACACAAAGCCTATGAATGGTAGTGTATTTTCCATTATTGAACATTGTTTAATTCCACACTTTTAACAATACTGCTAAAATACAAAGTTCTGTCATGAGACTAGATGGCACAGGTTCTAACTCAATCTGATACAATTACATCATCATTCTTTTTTTTATCAGCAGCCAATGAGCTTGCTGCTTAACATTTGGCTTGTGCTTTCTGTTTGCAGTTGCAATGTGCTTCAGAAACCCTCCACCTCCCCCAGCTCCACCTGTATAGATCTGCTGCGGGTTGATTTCATGTATGTTGTATATGGGGGTTATTTCATAAATGTAATATGTATTTCTTCTTCAGTATTTCTTACATTCTCACAGCAGCATATCTGTGGATGTATTGGCAGTAGCAAGTCTTGGTACTTGTTCTACTGTGACAGCAGTAGCGTAGCAGATCTATTCGCCAAATGCATAAACATTGCCATGTATATTACCATGCTAAACTCTCAAAGTTGTCATGACAGAAATATTATTATACAATATATTATATATAATGCAATCAAAAACAAAGGAAATGAAAATGGAGGTTGAAACAATTATAAATTGTAAATATATATATATTTTATGAGCATTTTAAATAGTCTATATTCAGAAAAGGGAGTTATGAGTTTGCCCACTAACTGTGTGTGTGTGTGCATACGAACTCATTGAGTAAACACAATAAACCATACAAGGTCTTTCCTCAAGTGGAGCACTTGTCCAAATTAGCCCCTGGGCTCAGAAACCCTTCTCTGTCTTAAACATGTTTAATTAAAAATATAATAATAATGAAAAGCCTCAAAAGCTGGAGGGAGGAAGCGAGGGGATGCAGCACATCTGGTGAACAGAGTCTGAAGTTGAACCCAAAGGCAGATTTCTCTGATCCCTCTTCCCTCAGTACTGGGTTGAACTTGTAGCCAAATCTGGTGTTAAAATGCAACCCATATCCGTATATATTTATATCCTAGACTGCTTATTGGGTTTATGTTTGTGTTGATGCATTTCTCAAAAGATTTCTGTTTCAAGAATGCTGTTCTTTCGAACTTTCTATAAAAAAATATATCATAGTTTACACAAAAATATTAATCAGCACAACTGTTTTCATTGATAATAACAAGAAAAGTTTCTTGAGCAACAAATCAGCATATTATTAGAATAATTTCTGAAGGATCATGTGACACTGAAGACTGGAGCAACGATGCTGAAAATTCAGCTATATCACAGGATTAAATTAGATTTTAGAAAATATTAAAATAGAAAACAATTATTTTAAACTATAAAAATACTTCCCAGTATTATTGTTTTGACCTTATTTTTGATCAAATAAATGCAGACTTTTCATCATTAGCTCCAAAACTTTTACCGATTGAGATAAGGCAAGCTAAAAATCTTAGCACTTTTAAATCTCGTCTTAAAACTCATTTTTTAGGGTAGCTTTTAATTAAAAAAAATTGTATTTTTTATTTGTTGTGTTTTTGATTGTTATTGTGTATGGTTTTATTTGTTGTAAAGCCCTTTGAGATTTCCATTTAAAAGCGCTATAGAAAATAAAGTTTATTATTATAAGTTTATTATTGGTGAGCATAACAGACTTCCAAAAAACAGACCCCACATTTTTGAATAGTAGAGTATATTTATTTAGGCCTGTTTCAGATTTCGTCTCAAAAGATCCATCAGCTGTCCTCATGGTTATTGTACAGGGATATTGGTCCGCTCAAAAATATAAAAATATAGGGATACTGGTAATCAAAAGGGAACCGTTCCTGAATGACATGTAACTATTATATCAAAGTGACGCTGCAATATTTATGGCCTCTTTTTTGTAGTCTTTATTGTGATTATTATTCATAAAATTTGGTTAATGATTAAACTTTTGGTGTCTTTTATCACATTGCTGTTGCCTCTCTTTTTATGTCTTGTCAATAAACACCCTTCGACTGTGGAAATCACTGTAGTGCACAATGACTCATGTTTTTTTTTTTTTTTTTTATGGCAGTGCCGGTTTGTCTTTGTGGTTACTCACCTTCATGAATTCCTCCGAAGACGTGGAGCTTGGGCCGGACTCTCCTCTGGACTGTGTTTAACAGCTCAACACACCCAACTCTTTGCAGCTCCTTCGGTACCCAGTCCCTAAAACCTACACACACACACACACACAAATCAGTTTCTAATCTCAAAGGAAAAACAGCTCACATTGTGACTCATGTCCAATCATTTGCGCTTTTTAACCTAAAGCTTCAAAAACAAGACAATCAGTAAGAAAAAACCCCCCAAAACAACAACAACTCTGAGGCATTTTACAACTCTAAGGTGTTATTTTACTATCATTGATATTCCATTATAGTTTTTAATATTTGGAATTACTTTTTTTTTTTCTCTTATGGAGGTGAAACTGTAGTAATTTTGTTGTGTGGTTTTGCCATTTTCTTTAAATTGGATTTCTTTTAAATATATTTTTATTAAGTTTGAGTTATTTTTGTAGTTTAACTTAAGTGAATACTAATATTTTATTTCATTTCAGGTAATATTTTATTTCATTTTAATAATGATTTTTTATGGTTATGTTTTTAGTTTTAGTTTTAATTAACAATAAAATTAATTAACTCTTTAATTAACTCTTCTCTGAGTTTTATTAATTTTGTTGCATGCTCTTTTTTTTAAAGGTTTTATAAGGTTTTAATTTGAGCTATTTTAGTTAGTTAGTTACTAAAAAAAAGGTAAAACGTTGTTTTGGCAAGTAGCTGAAATAAAATACATTTACAATTTCATATACAAATTTCATTTACGGTAATGTATATTTTATTGAGTATTTTTACGGTTACGTTTTTTTTATTTACTTCGTTTTAGTTAACAATAATAACCCTGCTCTGAGGATAGATCTAAGTTTAAATTTTTGGCAATTTGTTTTGCATGGTTTTGTCATTTTTACTTTTATTTTATTTATTTATTTTGTTTGTTTGTTGGCTTGCTTAAATATGTTGAGTATATAAGTTTTAATTAAAGTTTTCATTTTAGCAACTTATACTACAAAAATAAAATGTTTTTTAATATTTTATTTGATTTCAGATAATGTTTATTTCAAGTAATGGAAATGTGTTTTTTGGTTTAAGTTTTAGTTTTAATAAAATGTTTTGAGGATAGATATTACTTCATGTATGCCAAAAATGTCACTCTTTCCTTCTATAACTTCGTATGACGGGTTTCTTGACAAGCATGACAACAGGCTTTACGCAAAAGCCATTTAATGTATTCTCGAGCATTTGAATAATTGGATGGAACTCCATTAGGATTGGTTAATTGAACTCACCGAGGGGCGGCCCATGGGTCATGAGAATATCAATGCCCTCTGGGATGAGGTTCCACTTATCGAGCAGGGACTGTCCCCTGGGCAGGTTAAAACCCCAGCCATTAAACCACGGCGTCCTGCGGGGAGACAGAAAAACACATTCATAAGCACCACACATGCATCCGTCCACACGGCAGGACAGAGACGTACACGCACAGTTTAAAATGACAGCTGACGGCAGATGTGGAGAAACAATCTCAACCTGTCAAAGTGATCTTCTTTCCTCCATCCATCCCTGGAGGAAGCTTCAAAGTGTGAAATGAGAAGGGCTTCACTGCAGGCTGCCATAATAAATGCAAATGCTCTGGGAGATGCAGCCGCAGAGAGCAAACAGGCCCCTCTCCCATGACTGCTATGGATTGATAGCTCAAATAAAGCCACGGGGTTAATGTAGGTACGACGCCCAAATGAAATAATGTGAAAAATGAGCGCGTGCTCATATGCGGGTGTATTTATACATCTATATGTTTGTGTCAAGCTGAGGGTCTGATAGTGATGATAAATTGAGCGTCCATTTGTCCCAGGTCTGGTGAAAAACACTAATCACTGTCTGTGGAAATCACCAGAACAGGAAGTCTGGCATTCTTTATAGAAAATTACAGACAGCGCAGGACACGTTTCGTGATGAAAAGCTTTTAGCAAAGCCCAATAGCGCTACACATTTGGGCTGGCAGTATGATTATGGATACAGGTAAACTGATGGAGATTGTGCTGTAGCTTTTTTCTTCTTTTTTAGCCATAATAGATATATTCGCGCAGGCACTGTACTAGTTTTATGTTATTCACATGTGATAGCAACAAAGAAATGTCGAGCAATGTGAAAAATATTTTGTTGAAAAAAAAAAAAAAAAGTATATAAAGCAAATAAAAAAATATTTCTATATTAAATTCTAACATATTTTAATAATTAAATTTTATTTTTTTTTATATAAAATCAATAAAACAACTATTTTATAGATATTTACACACGTATACATATATACACACACACATATATATATATATATATATATATACACACACACACACACACATATACACACACAAACAATTAAGCAATTAATAATATAAATATATTCTAATGTGTTCAAAAATGTATATTTATATACACACATATGCATACATACATACATACATATATATGCTTATCAATACAATACATAATATGTATTTATGCGATTATCATCTGACAGCACTATATATATTGTGCTGTCAAATGATTAATCGCATCCAAACTTTTTTGTTTACATAATATATATGTGTACTGTTTATTTTTATAATGAATATATAAATACACACAAATGCATGTATATATTTAAGAAAAAAATGTTACGTTTACATATTAAATACATTTATATATTATATAAATTATAGGAATATAAATATATACATTTAAATACATGTAATTTTTTAAATATATGCTGTATGTGTGTGTATTTTAGGGGTGTCAACGTTAAAGCGTTAACGCATGCGATTAATCTAAAAATTTTAACACGTTAATATTTTTTAACGCAAATTAATCGTTTGATAAGGTTTGACCCCAACTTCTTCCCGTCATCGCAGCACGGAAGGTTATCTATCATTGTATGATGAGGGTACAGCGAACCAGTGTTGCCAGGGTGGGCTATTTTGAAAATACAGTCGCTACTTTTATAATGTACCACGGCTGCCCAAAGTGTATATAGACAAATAAAAATTAAAATAGATCATTTTACTAATGTGTATTATACTTCGAATGTATCCCTGGCAACTTAAGAACGGAGAGGCGGTTGTAACATCACAAACAATGTGAGTTTCAGCAGAGCAGCAGAAATAAACATGACAACAGCCACTATAGATTATATAAGATAATAAACACATGATTACGATAGGATATTTGTATGTGATTTTCTTGAGTTAATGTGTATATCTGAAATGCTAATTTGTGCAGTGATATAAAAGGCTATAAATAGCATATTTTAACAACAGTAAACGACCAAATTCCACATGTGATCGCAAAAGGAAGTTATTACAAACACTCGATGGTGGTTTGAAGTGAGTTCTGAGTAAAAGTGTACTATTGATCTCATAAATTGTCTTTTGTAGCATGATGCTAATATTAGCTCTAATGCAGCTGCAGAACAGGTCCAATTCTTCTTCATAATGCATTTTATCATAATACTTCATGTAAGGTCGCAAGAAAATGTTTTGTTGTATTTATTTAGAAATACTTTTGATAATAGTTGGGTAAATGTATACTGGGAATGAAGCGATGTGGCTTGGTAAACGTTTTATTGCAAGTTTAAAGGTTGATAATGGCTGAATAAAAACAAAAAAATAATGATAAAAGAATAATAAGGATTATGTCTCATACCTGGCGGAAGTGTGAACGGTTCTGTTTCCTTAAACTAGTTTCATGCATTTCTTTATTTCAATACATTTACAGGTAAATCCTAGTATTTTAAATTTGTGATTAATCACAGTCCATGACTGTGATTAACGCGATTAAATTTTTTAATCGATTGAGAGCACTAGTGTATTTACACACATAGGTTTTACATAAGCAGCATAAGAAAATAAAGTGACTTGTTCCCAAACGGGTTTACAATTTTACAAGAGAGCGACAGAGGAAAAAGGTTGTAGTTGCTATTTTTGACTTATTTAGCTGCAGCGTTTTTTTGTATTGAATTTGACCAGGGGGGAAATCAGGGCTCAGAAACGTCAATAAGGTTTGTTACAGTCAGAGGCCGCCACAGCGACAGCCACCAATGATTATCGAACAGCGGTCGGGCGGAGGGGAGACCTGACACATATAAAACGCTTCCTGCAGTCGTTCAATCTCTATCTGCAGAAAGAAAAAAAAAAATAGAGAGGGGGAAAAAGAGAGAGAATTTACAGAGGTCTTAAGGTGTTGTTTTTCTTTAACAAGGAACTGAACTCTGCAACAAAGTGAACAGATTTATACAAAATTGTCAAGAAACGTGTAGGAAAATGAGTATGTTAAGCTGACAAGGCTGTATTGCGTTTCATCCCTGTGGTGAGGATAAGCAGCAATGTGTCTTGGGGGAAGTACAACTCTTAAACAGCTCTGACTTGACATAACTCATAGCGAACCAGGCCATTCTGTGCTGCGGCAGCAATTTGTCACAGACGCTGCACAAAATTGAGCTTTCGTGAAAAAAAAAAAACTCCTGCAATATTGTCTTTTAAAAACGAGAAAAAGAACGAGACACGAGCACAGAGAGGAGCAAAGATAGTGTGGTGTAAATCCAACCTATATCTCATGACCTGAGCATATCTCAAATAATCTTCTCAAATAAATATATTGTCCAGAAAAAACACAACATTCATTCATACCGCGCATTACATGGTAGGAATGTTAAGGTACGGACGCTGGAAGATCAGACTGCACAATGGCCCCATTGTTGGTGTCCGTGAATGAAATACACCTTCCATGCGAATGCATTTGTTAACCTCCATAAAGATTAACGACATCCCGGTCATATAAAGGAAAGCTTGTTTCCTCTATGGACCCAAGCACATAGGTCTTATTATACTGTACAAAGGTGTGAGTGTGTGTGTGTTTTGAGTGGGAGATGCGAGGACGGGATGTGATCCGGCTACACCGACGCACTGGATTAGATAGTCCTCTCGCTGATCCACCATCTGCACAATGTCAGAAGAAACTTTTTTGTTTTGATTCATGCAGATGAAGGTAACAATTTTTTCATTGTACTCAAAATATCCTGAAGATTTGAAAATCAAGTTCAGATATAATAATGCCAGTACATATAAAAAAATAAATAAATAATAATAATTCAAGAATGATAGACGTTTTAATACGGAAAAGTCACTATATCACTATGATGTAAAACTATGTGTTCAGGATTAAATAAAATAAAATTCAATCAAGTATTTATGTCACTGTTCTTTTATATCACATATTTTTTATAAAACCATAATCATAACTTATAATATAGTTATGATTATTTTATCTTTAAAATATAAATTAAATATAAATTAATATAAAAATTACAGCATTACGGTCAAGGTCTTGCTAAAACACTTTGGACACTGATAAAAATAATTTGAAAAAATCAGTACACACACATATATATATATATATATATATATATATATATATATATATATATATATATATATATATATATATATATATATATACATATATATATATATATATATATATATACATATATACATATACATATATATATATATATATATATATATACATATATACATATACATATATATATATATATATATATATATATATATATATATATATATATATATACACACACACACACATATAATATTAACATGATAGCTTTAAGATCAAGCATTCTTATATTATTTGTATTTTTGTTTATTATTTTTAGTTTTATTATTACTTTATTTTATTTATTCATTTATTTCTTACATTTTGCATTGATTTAAAAAAATCAATACAAAAATCTGAAGTATCCATACAATATTGTTAGGAAAAGAATAGAAAATATTGAATTAATTATTGTACCTGCACAGTCCTATTTCTAAAGAATAGTTATTAGTACTTACACGTTAATAAATATTTCAAACTTTTAATGTTTCAATTTTCAGTACAGGCTTCAATGAAGGGTTCATGAGTGTTCTATAAAATTATTTTGCAAAAATGAAATTTATGTGTCAACTTCAATGGATAATTACATTTACGCGAACTGTCCTGTAGTATGTAATATTACTTGCAATATACTACATTTAAAGAGTTACTGATTGAGACTGACAACAAATATATTATTGAAACAGGTATGACTCTCGAACTGCCCAGTTTACACATCAGCTTACAGAAGCGAACACTGTCAGTATGAATAACTTCCAGTCTTACTAAAATTGACACAGTGTTCTTCAAAAATGAAGCAATATTTCAAATATAAATGTTAGCAATTTGGCTTCAATACACTGTAGGAAGGTCATTTGATGCACCAGATTGTATCATTGTTTGTCCTCAGATGGCCTACTATGTCAACCGCAGTGAGTTCGATCATCACACACAGCCTCTCTGTCTCCTCATATACTGCTCTCTGTTCATGTGTGAGGAACGGATGGAGTATTACTAGCTCCAGCTGTCAGGCAGCAGGACATTACACACCGGGCAATGCAAAGGTCAGAGGCCTGCGAATATAATAGACAAAACAAACAGAGAGAGAGAGGGGGAGCGAGATAACATTAAACTCTCAATACACAGCGCTCCTCTGACCCACGCCACAGCACCACGGAGCAAAATCACAGTCTTCCTGAATGTTTACCTCCTCCACCATTACAAAGGAAAGTCCATAGAGCTTATGAACACAAACACTCCACCCTCACTCAGCACGAGCTCGCGCTTGAACCAGTTACACTATTAAAAAGTCCACCAGGGTTTGAGGTCTGACCCTGCCGTGGCCTAAGAAACAGCACTGTTTAAATGACGTCTGCAGCCAGAATGGGAAAAAGAGTCGTGCTTTGTCAACGCTGAACTCTGTGCATCCATGAATTTCAGGCATAATGCTTTGATTCTCGTGTTTGAGAGCGGGCACGGTGGGACGTTCGTGTTATGGATTACGGCACGTTATGAAAGGGTCGAGTTCAGGTCAGGGGTACTCGAAGAGAATCTGATGTTATTCAGAGGTAGGCCTGGAGGTGAATGTGGGTGTGTGTATTCACACGATGCATGCAGGTTCACGAGGCTTTTGTTCGGCCGTGTGGAGCTTTGCGATAAGATCAGAAACCTAAGTGTGATATACATCTGAGACACCATTAATCTGCTCTACAATGGAAGAGCATCGGCAAGGGAATAGTGGCAGTGGTGGACGGCGGAGAAAGAAGAGGCATGTGTGAGAAAGAGAGAATGAGATGAAGAACTATTGGAGTTAGACAAAAGGAAAGAAATAATGGGTAGAAACCAAAAGGGAAGAGAGAACTAAAGCAAGGAGGAAGCAAGGGAGAAATGAATGAGACAAGAAGAGGGAGATTAATGATGGAATGAAAGTATGGAAGAAAGGAAAAAAGAAAGTAAGGGAGAAAGCATGAAGTAAAAGGTCGAAGAAAAGAAGGAAAGAGGAAGAATGACAAAGGAAAGAAGAGAAGGTGGCAGGAAAAGTGGAGGAATGAATGAAGGAAGGAACAGGAAAAGGACAGAAGAAGGGGGTAGGAAGAATGAACACAGGAAGGAAAACAAAAAACAAGGAAGACAGGAAGAAAAGAGGGATAGGAAGGAAGGAAGAAGATAAAGTAAGGAGGGATGGATGGATGGATGGATGGATGAATGAAGAGAAAAAAGAAAAAGTAAGGGACAAAGGATTGAAGGAAATTAAGAAGAAACCAATAAAGCAAGGAAGGAAGGAAGACAAAATGTGACAGGAAAGGTGAGGAAGAAAGAAAGAAAGAAAGAGAAAAAAGGACAAGAAAGGGAGAAAGGGAGGAAATGAAAGGAAGGAAGGAAGAGAGAACATAATGAGAGAATAACAACAAGACAAAGAAAAAAATTAATGATGAAATGAAGCTCGGAATGAAGAAAAATTAAGAAAGAGGTGGAAGAAAAGGAGGAAAGATAAGAGAGGAAAAGTATGGAAGAATCAAAGAAAGGAAGGAAAGTTGAGAGATGTGGCAGAGAAATGTGGCAGTGGAGACAGAATAGAAAAAAACGTAGGATGGAAGAGGAAGAAAGAAAAACAAAATGAAGAAAAAGAAATAAATAATGAGAGGATGGAAGAAGGACAAGAAAGGTGATGAATGGTGGAAGGAGGTACATAGAAGAAAGAAGCAGAGGGACAAGAAGAAAGGGAAGAAAAAAGGAAGCAGGCAAGTATGGAAGGAAGGAAGGAAGGAAGAAAAGAAAGAGGAAAAACAAAATGGAATGCTGGTAGGATGGAAGGAAATATAGAAAGAAACAGGTGGAAAAAAGGAAGGAAAACAAAAGAAAGAAAGAAAAAAGGTGCAGGGTTACTGGAGCAGTAAATTAAGAAAGAAAAGGAGGGGAAGAAAGGATGAACATGGGATATAAAACCAAAAGCAAGGAAGAAATAACAGAAGAGAGAAAGAAAGAGGAAGGAAGGAAGGAAGGAAGCAGAAATTGCAGAAGGAGGTATGGCATCAATGAAGCAGCAGAGGGAAAAGAGGAAGAGCAAAGGGAAGGAAGCAGTGAAGGAAGGAAAAGAAAGGCAAGGAATACCGTGCAAGCACTGAGAGCTGCAGGAAGTGTGAGGAAGTGAAAGACGGGTCATCATGTGACAGTGATCCAGCACAGAGCAGCGCACTGCAGTCCCCAGAGAGAGTTCCAGTGACCGCTCCATTCATCTGCTCCCTCACCTCACTGTCACTGCAGCACACAGGTCACCTAAACACCCGCCTAATTGATTCGCCTGTCAAACGCAATGAAGGGTTGGATGTTAATAGGGGTTTTATTTGTCCCGAGGGGGGCCGACCCGACTGCCACAGGACAGTATATTTATCTATCCCCACACACGTGTAATGCCCTGTTTCAAAGCACTCATCTCCAGTTTATCAAGCACCCAGAGTCCCGCCGTAATGATACCCAATGCACCGACCCCTGATAAATGACCTCTCGGCCCAAGGCCACTCGCAGGTTAACTTAGGGGAGGAGACGTGGGCCGGTAATAGGGGGTTTGTCTCTGTTTGGGACACTGATAATGACCTGAGCTGGACTGTAACGGATGGATGTGGGCAGAGGGCGAGGGAACGACCGAGTTTATAGGGGTCCTGGAGGACAACAGGAGTGAAGAGGGATAGATGCTTAACCGTTGGGCAATAAGACGGTGCCGTCCTCAGGGAGAGACCGGGACACTAAATAATAAACCCTAAACATAAATCCCCCCAATTTTAAATAACTATTTTGTTAACATTGAAATTAAAACAGCATCTTCTGATATTGCACCATTGGGGTCTATAAAAAACATGTCCAAATATGATACAAAAAACTTAAAATAAATAAAAATACATATATTAGTGCCCTCAAACGATTAATCGCATCCAAAATAAAAGATTTGTTTACATAATATATGAGTATGTACTGTGCATATATAAATACAAACACATGTATACATTTAAGAAAAATATGTTGTTTATATATTAAATATATTTATATATAATATAAAATATAAATATCTAAATGTAAATATTTTCTAAATATATTCTGAATGTGTGTGTGTGTTTATATATACACATAAGAAATAAACACAGTACACATACATATATTATGTAAACAAAAACTTTTATTTTGGATGCGATTACCATTTACAAACCCTGCCCATCTTATGATTGGATCCAAGACACATTGGATCACACCTGTATTTGTGTTCTTCTCACTTGTGATCGGATCACCCAAGACAGATGTTAATACCAGGTGCAATCTCAGTCTTTGTAAGATGATCTCCAAATTCAACGTGTTTCGCAAAACAGTGTCGGCTACATGTCTCAACATTTTGGAAATGAAAGGTACATCAGGGTTGAAAGGTACAAACACGGTTACGGGGGAAGGAAAGTGAAGAAGTGAACAACACAGGAACTGAACAAGAAAACACACCTGCATTTTTGACTGCATTTTTTCAGGAGAAGTGAAAGAAAAAACAGCATCAGACACGACTCAACTGTAGTTTTCACCAAAAAAATATGGCTCATTAAAACACATCCGACACATGTGTGCAGAGACACACACACACACACACACACACACACACACGTCCCCCGAGAGCTCCTCCTGCAGAGCGCCATGAAGGATTAAAGCAGGCATCAAAGGGCACGGTGCGCCAGTGAAATATTCAGCAGTCTCTGCGGGAAGCGGGAGCTCCGGTGCATGTGTGTCTTGCACACGCACACAAAAGTCAAAGCTGAGGGATTCAGTACCTGAACCCTGTACAGAGAAAGTGTCAGACACATATTAAATATTTAACCAGCTCAACAGCGCTGGAAATGACTTCACACTACGCATATGAGCTCCACAGCTGAGGTGAGAGACGTGAAAAAAACCCTCACGAGGAGATAAAAAGGTCTACGAACTTCAGCAGAATTACTGGAGTAATTAATGATCATTCAGGAGGGAAAACATTTTGTTCTGTGCAGAATATAAAAAGAGTTCAAGATCAGGCAGTAAATAATTTCTCAGTGAACCTCATGAAATCACAACAAAATCAAAAAGGTTCTGCACACCGCTGCCATAGGTTGACAGATTTCAAATATTTGTTTTACAAGCTACAGCAGTGTAGACATTTTTATTAAATATTTTCCCGATTTTAATTAAAAATAGGAAAGAAAAAAAATTATATTGTGTATACACACACACACACACACACACACACACACACACACACACACACACACACACACACACACACACGTCTGGTCAGCTATCCTTGTGGGGACTCTCCATAGGCGTAATGGTTTTTATACTGTACAGACCGTATATTCTATTGTCCTACACCAACCCTACACCTAAACCTACAGGAAACTACAGGCATTTTCAGATTTTCAAAAAGCTTCATTCTGTGTGATTTATTAGCTTGTTTACCCGTGAGGACCTCAATTTAGGTCCCCACCATGACACGAGTCCCCACGAGTCTGTGTGTATTCAGGTTTAAGTCCCCACCTGAATAGAAAAACAGGTACACACACACACACACACACACACACACACACACACACACACACACACACACACACACACACACACACACACACACACACACACACACACACACACACACACACACACACACACACACACACACACACACACACACACACACACACACACACACACGCGCGCGCACAAACAAACACCCATATACATGCATACATATATTTATATTATATCGTCTATACACACATACATATACATACACATATATTTATATAATATTATATCGTGTATACACACACACACACACACACACACACTATATACATATGTTTCATACATATTATATAATATTTTGCAGCGTATAGAACTTTTCCCCATTTTATTTAAATGGATTACATACATGAATTACATTTTTTTTTTAAATAAATTAAATATATCAATTTTTTGCTGCATTTAAGTAATGATTTTTTCCCCATCATGGTAATGAGAATTTGAGAGGAAAATGTGCTTAAGTGTCATGAAAAACAATGCAAAAGATTCTCAGTGGCCCTTTACAATATATAATATATATATTTTTGTCTTTTGATTCTGGGCTGAAAAATGACCCTGGCCTATTTTGACAGGTTTAGTGAGTAAGAGACACTAACGTCAATATTCACAAGGACACCAAAGATTTACCATCTACAGCAGAGTTACTCAAATAATTAATGTTCATCCAGGAGGGAAAACATATTGTGCAGTGCAATATAAAGAACAGTTCAAGAGCACACGGGGTAGATAAATGTCTCGACATGCCAGAGAGAACATGTGTGTGTGTGCGTGTGAATACACAGACTGTATGTTTTTCGGGTCACGTAACAAAGAGCAAGTGTGCTCTTTCCAAGCCCGTACGCTTCCATCTCGCTCCTTTTCTTCCCTCTTGGCAGGTATAAAAAGCCTCGCGGAAAAGAAAATGAAGACCTGTGCATTCACACATCAACGCAGGACGACGTGACTTTGAAATATGGATCATTTCAGGAAGCCAAAGAGTAATGAGAGCCCTCTCTGATAGACAGATGGAGAGACACAGTTAGCCCCATTCACCCACCTCAACCCTATTCACACACTAAAGCCCTTTCACACACACAAAAGAGCCACAGAGACCCCAGACTACGCTCTGTTTAACTAAAGGAGGGCCAGAGGTGCGGTAAGGTTACCTGACCCACCGCACATGATACACAGAAAAAAGGTGAAGGAGCAGGGTGGAGATCTGGAGGCTCTTACAAATTTGATGTTGGTCATGGTTAGTATACTATGGGAAACTTTTAGCTGAGTGATTTACAGTATACTTACAATACAAGGACCTGGAGCAATCTGGGGTCAAGTGTCACGCTTCTTTTACAAAAATGTATCACGTCCCATGATGTCTGTTATATAACACATGATTGGAAAAGCATTGATTGCTAAATAGGACTGTCCAAAAAAAAGAGTTTCTTTTTAATTTCTTTTTATTCCTTTCTATTCATCAAAAAATCCTGATAAAAATGTGTCAGTTTTCACAGAAATATGAAGCAGCACAACTGTTTTCAACATTGATAATAATATGAAATGTTTCTTGAGCAGCAAATCAGCATATTAGAATAATTTCTGATCATGTGACACTGAAGACGGGAGTAATGATGCTGAAAATTCAGCTTTGTATCACAGGAATAAACTACATTTTAAAATATATTAAAATAGTAAACTTTTACACAAGTGTACATTTTTTTTTACAGTATTACTGTTTTTACGGTAATTTTTTATTTCAAAATGCAGCCTTTGTGAGCATAAAAGTCTTCTCTAAGGAACAATAAAAATCTTACAGAAACTTCGAAGTGCATAATTTAATAAAACTAATTTTATATGTAATATAATATAAATCATGTACTCTAACCTGTACATAAATTCTGAAATAAAGAAATTTAATCATTCTAATAAACGTTTGGAACATTTTACTGTACTAGTATACCATGCAACCGTAATTCACTTACATTTAAATTTATAAATGTCACAGAAACATTTTGTGAATGTTGTTTTAACATTCAACAGGGAATGTTTTAAGAGACACATTGCAAATATTTTCCTAACATTTTTTCCGTCACGTGCACATCTAACAGACGCCTGTTCTGTGTATGTGTGCTATCAGAGCTACAGTATGGAAACTACAGTTACTACGCTAAATGTTGTATGGGTCAGTAGCACATTGGTGTTTCAGTGGTTGCAGGGTTGAAACTTGCAACCCGAGGCTATAACATTTTATAGACTAGATGTTAAATCAAGAGCATGAAAGTAAGAGTAACTGCTGTCTGATTCTCTCCAGAGTGAAGCTTAAGTGTAAGGCATTTCACATAGATACTTTTCTATGTACCAGTTTCAAATATTCAGAAGAAAAACATTCACTTGTCCTTCAAAGAGAAAAGAGATATATAATAAAGATGTGAAACACTGGAACCCACCCAAAAGGATCACGCTCAGATATAAAATCTTGATGTTTTAATGAAGAACTTGAATCTGAGGTGAACATAAATCTTCAGAAGCAGGTAAAGGTCTCCTGCTCATTCCTATGGGCTGAATGTATTGTTCCAATCATGGAAATGTTTTGGGAAGACTTTGGAAAGAACCCAATAGAAATCCCTATTTTCATTCTCCTACTGTAAGCCAAAGATCAAAAAGAGGCGGATGAAAAAAGATTACAGAGGAAGATGAGAAAGAGAGCGGCTCACAGGCTGTACCAATTAGTGTTTTGGCATCTGCTTCCCTTTATCGACCTGAGCTTGTGTACTCTACCTCCTTCACCATACCGACGTGAGTTACTGTTCAGAGCTGATTCAGAAACCCACAAACGAGAAGCGAACAAACCTACGCCACTGAAAAACAGAAAGATATTTTTTTCTGAGGAAGTTCAGAGGGCTCAAAGACTGACAGAACAAGAGAGAAAAGACAAAAGGGACCATGTTTGTTCTACTAGCTTAACTGCAACTGCTTTTATAATTGAAATGTAGTGTTATTTATAATGCTTAGAAAGTATATTTAAACTAAGAGAGAAAGAGACAAACAGAGCAATTGAATCCCAATTTGCTTAATTGTATTAGTTGCTAAAAAACGTACACTAGCATTCAAAAGTTTCAGTGCATTTTATTAAAAGAAATTAATACTTTGATTCAGCAAGAACACACTGAATTGATGAAAAGCAACAGCAAAGCCATTTATAATGCTACAAAAGTTACTATTTTTATTTATAAAAAAATCCTGCAAAAAAATTGTATCGTGGCTTTCACAACATGCCATCACATGAATATATTACAGAGAGATTGGCCGATTCTGTGTTTGTATAACCGATACCGATATATATATATATACAGATTTATTTATAACATTTTCAGTCATCTTTTAGTCATCTTAAAAACAAAAATATTAGTATTCTAATTATATAGCATATCAGATAATGGAAAATGCTTAAATATCGGTAAAACCGATTATCGGACAATTGTTACTGTTTTTTTTTTGATCACATAAATGCAATCTTGATTAGCATAAGAAATCTTTTTCAAAAACAGAAACACCTTACAGACCACAAACCTTTAAATTGTAGCGTAAATATTAATATTTAATTTTATAAATAAAAATTCAAAAATTATGCCATTGGAAACCATTGCATGCAAAGGACTGTAGGAAATGTTTGGCTAAAATTTATGCAGAATTTTTACCAGAAGAACAGCACCAAAGTGCTATCTAACATACCATTTTCAATGCATTATGATATGAAATGCTCTAATTATTATCTATTTATACTATGTTGTCTGTAGCCATATATGCATGAGTGTGTCTAATACCAAAGGAAAACTGTAAAACTGTAGACTTGAGCAATTAAGGGAATTCATGGCAGAAACATATTGGTCATAATTATCATTTTGTTTGGATTAAGACAGACTTATGCTATAACAGGGAATGATGGGAAATGTAGTTTGGTTGCACAAGTCAGTCTCATAATAAACCAGCTAAATGATTCATGTTTTCATGGCATGCTTTATCACTACTCTTTATCAACTGTACACAGAATGCACACAGGCACTAAATGGTCAACATATACAACTACTTATTGTGATCAATAACAATCGGCTTCCGCTGTGATTCTTTAATTGACAAGCATCCTCTTTGGAAACTTTCGCTAAAAGACTACATCTTCACAGCCATGTTGATGTGCACTCATTCTAACATGACTTGAACACACCAACAGATAAAGCATCAATTAAATGCCTAATGTGCATCTTTCACTCTTCATTCTGTTGTATTAGCATTACCACTAAAAGCTAGCGCTAAAAGCTTCCCGTCTTTAGCAGGAAATGAAAAAGAGAAAGAAAGAATTACAAAATTGCTATTTTTTCCTGACCAAAATCACTCCAGAATTCTTAAGTAGAATCTTGAAGGAAGGCAGCACTATTCACACAGGTCTCCATTCAGTCTGCCAGAAGAAGTGGCTGCTGGGAGGGGAGAGATTAGAATCAGCTGCAGTCTGAGAGGAGGGTGGGCGACACTACAATCCACTGAGCCATGCACCTTATATCGCTTGTAAGGAGTCTAGGCCAAAGGTTTTAGTAGTCAACAGGAAAGGGGGGTAAGTGAATAAATGCCCATGTGAGTGAGAAAGAGAGCCAGGGTGATAAAGGCTATTGTCTTAACCTTTCTATATTGGGTGTTGCCAGGGTCAGAGAGAATAGGCACTTACAATGAACAGGATGTCATATAAACGGGCAGTTGTTTTTTTTTTCCTCTGAGTCTCGTGGATATGAACAAGAGTAGCAGGAACAACACAAGTGAAACACAAGCATAAATACTTCAAAAATTAAAAACAACAACACTTTTCACACAGAAATCACACACAGACGATGCTGTATCATTTTATATATATATATATATATATATATAGAGCTGGGTAGATTACTTACAAATTGCAATCAATTACTGATTCCAGATTACATGACAAAAATTGTAGTCAGTAATGTAATCCGTTACATTACACATTTAAGGTAACAATCAGATTACTTTTGGATTACTTTTGATTTAACTCGTTTATCACATCAATTTAAATAGCATTATCTTGTACCATAATGACGCAAAAAAATGCAAAGTGTAAGAAAACTTGTTCCATTCATTGTAATTTACAACATGAAGTGCATTAAACATTATATTACATCAAGGTTTCCCAAACTAGGGTTCATAAAGTAACTGCAGGGTGGTTGTGAGTTTAATGAAAAGCTGACAGTTAATTAAATAATAAAAAATTTAAATGAAAATAAATCATTCTAAAACAAACTCCCTTTTGAGGAAAGTATCTTCACTCAATGGCCATATTTGCAACGCCTCCGGGCAGCTCGTACAAGACCTATCTTAATGAATGGGGGAATCCTGAAATCTCAAAAACTGTTTGTTGAATTCACAATTAAATTACATATGTCAAATCAACAACAAAAATCTGAAATTAATTGCCCCATGAATGTTGTTTCATATGCTAAATAGGTTTTAAAAAGCTTATTTTTCAGGCTAGACCAGCCAATGCGCATTCGGAGTCATAACGTGCTTATACTGTGCATGTGCATTGACTCTAGTCAGGTTTCTATGGGAAATTTGGCTCTTTCATTTAGAAAGTGGGACTATTCCTCCATATTGCGCGTTGCAGTTTCTCCCATTCATAAGGATAGGAGTAAATAAAACATTTACTAAAAAAGATGAAATATTTTTATTTACCTGCATGCCATGTGATCATTAATCAACATCAACAAAACTGTGAACATGCAAATGTGACACTTAATTATTGAAATATATTCTTTTAAATCTCAGGGGTACTTAAAGCAAATATATTTTGTGAATAAAAAATGATTTTAGATGAAAAAAAGTTTTGGAATGCCTGCATTACATGTAACTAAGAAATTACGTGAATATGTGCATTTTAATTAGTTATAATTAATAATACATGGTTAAAAAAAACCTACAGAGTAACAATTCAAATAAAAATGAATGTGTTCGTCAGTAGTTGATGCAATAGTGAAACCCTTCTTAAACCTGAAATGATTTTTGTAAATCCAGTGGTGAAATTCTTTCATCACCTGACTAATAATGACTGATCTTTGAGTGAATGTTCACAAAACTATATATAATATATATAATATGTATATAATCGGTAGGCTATTTTAGAAATGAAAATTTAAAAGATGAAAAAGAGAAATTAGGGAGAAACAATGAATTATGAATAATTTATTGCTATTGTGTGAATAATATGTAATCATGTAATGCATAAAGTAACTGTAGTCTGATTACGAGTATTTTAAAATGTAACTTACTCTAATTACAAGTACTTAATTTTTTAATCTGATTACGTAATCCAGATTACATGCAATCAGTTACTACCCAGCTCTGTATGTATGTATGTATGTATGTATGTATGTATGTATGTATGTATGTATGTATGTATGTATGTATGTATGTATGTATGTATGTATGTATATATATATATATATATATATATAAACCCTCAGTATTACTAAAAACCTTCACAAAAATTGATAAAAATATTAATAATAATAACAAAATGTATCAACATTTTTTATATTAGATTTTCTAATATATGAAAAATAAATAAACATACATACATACATACACAGATATACACATATGCATATATATATATATATATATATATATATATATATATATATATATATATATGTATATATAATTTTAGACTCTATATATAAAGGCTGTTTCTGATTCTGATATATACATAAAATGTTAAATATAATAAATAATCATTCATTAATTTCAGTGTGTTTTTAATTTTTTTTTATTACAGTCTGGTTTTAGTCTACACAGGAGAATGTAACATCATGAGAGAACGCAAGTAAGATCAATGATGCCATAGAAAAGTTCAAATAACAGATCATTTGACTTTTAATTTTGAATAAAATATATCAATATGATATATCAGCTTAAAAGTTATGACATCCACCTACCTAAATCCATGAACTAAACTCAGTGACTTTTGCCACTAAAATAAACGCCACTGAAATCTAATAAACATAATGAAGGTTTGAGTCATGTGAGGTCACGATAGTGCATGGCGACTCGTGTTTGCATTGTGGATGTAAATCCCTGGTGTGTATGGTGAACAACGGCCTGGCCAACAGCAGAACCACTATGTTGCTCGTTTCACGGGTAATTAGATTCATGCAACTGTCCTAGTTCTCATTATTGCTAATTCTCTCTCTCTCTCTGGCTGCTTGGACCCAAGACTGATGGATAGAGGGGGGCTGCAGTGTGGTATGTAACTCGTGGCCCGGTGCGGGGAAGGTTAGAGCTTAACATATGTGCGTACACGTAAACAAACACCGGCTCCGTTTGACGTCCTGTCAGCACAGACCTCCGTCTTTCTAATCACAGATCGTCGATGTCTGCCATATGTTTCCCTTCACCTTTTCAGAATGATGCTAAGCAGTTTTTTGCTACAGTTTAAACTGGAAGAAAGAAGGCAGGAGATGTAGAAACACGTTTTTAAGCACAATTAGCAGAGCGCGGCTACACGATGACCTCTGACACGAAAGGAGAAAAGAGTCATTCAAAGCCGAGAGGGGGCCGTCACCCGCCCACCGCTGTGGGTCTGTCTGTCTGACGGTCATGGCCGAGGGTCTGTGGAACATACCCAGACATGGGCCGCTAATTAATGTTGACAAGCCGCCACTCCCCCCGGTCAAGGGTCACCTTGCAATCACTGACAAGTGCAGGTAGTGTCTGCCCCTGGAAAGACGACACAAAGATTCCCAGACGACCTCCTCCGACCCTCCCTCTCCTGTTGGGCCGCTCCTCCCCCCTTCTCCAGCACTCGCAGTGATTTCTACCCCCATAACCACCCCCCATCTCCTCCTTCAACAGAGGGCAAAGTGTTTTTGTTCTTTCACTCTGCGTCTTAAACACGCAAAGCAGACTCCGTCCCATTCATTCTCTCAATGAAAGGAGGAAAAAGGGGATATAAAGAAACACTATAATACAAAGGAATAAGCTTATTCCTTTGCATTATTGTGTTTCTTTATATCCCCCTTTTTTGTACTTCCTCCTTTCATGTATATGTATATGTATATGTATATGTATATGTATATATATATATATATATATATATATATATATATATATATGCAGTGCCGTGAAAAGGTTTTTGCCCCCTTCCTGTTTTTTTTTTTTTTTTGCATATTTGTCAGATTCAGGTCATCAAATAAATTTTAATATTACACAAAGATAAAGCAAGTAAATACAAAATGCAGTTTTTAATGATGATTTAATTTATTAAGGGAAAAAATCGGTCCAAACCTACCTGGCCCTATGTGAAAAATTAATTGCCGCCTCCTGTTAAATCATGAAAGAACTGTGATTAACCACATTATTTTAGAAAGCCGAGTTAAATTTCTCTAGCCAAACCCAGGCCTGATTATTGCCAGACCTGTTGAATCAAGAAATCACTTAAATAGAACCTGTCTGACAAAGTGAAGCATGTTTAAAGAGCAACACATCATTCCGCGATCATGAGAAACAAAATAGTTTACATGTATCACCTGGAAAGGGTTATAAAGCCATTTCTAAGGCTTTGGGACTCCAACAAACTATGGTCAGAGCCATTATCCACAAATGGAGAGAACTTGGAACAGTGGTGAACCTTCCCAGGAGTGGTCGGCCTACCAAAATTACTCCAAGAGCACAAATACGACTCATCCAGGAGTTCATAAAATAACCCAGAACAACATCTAAAGAACTGCAGGCCTCACTTCCCTCAATTAAGGTCAGTGTTCATGATTCAACAAAAAGAAAGAGACTGGCATCCACTGGGGGAAATCCAAGGCAAAAAACAACACAAAGGCTTGTCTCTCATTTGCCAAAAAAAATATCTTGAATATCCCCAAGACTTTTGGGCTTTGCAGCTTCAGAACCTGGATGACTGGCCATAATTGATGGAACCATGAATTCTGCACTCTATCAGAAAATCCTGAAGGAGAATGTCCAGCCATCAGTTTGTGACCGCAAGCTCAAGTGCACTTGAGTTATGCAGCAGGACAATGATTCCAAACACAGCAGCAAGTCCACCTCTGAATGGCTCAAGAAAAACAAAATTAAGGTTTTGGAGTGGCCAAGTCAAAGTCCGGACTTAAATCCGATTGACCTTAAACATGACCTTAAACAGTCCTTTCATTCTTGAAAACCCTCATATGTGGCTGAATTAAAACAATTCTGCAAAGAAGAGTGGGTAAAAATTCCTCCAAAGCGATGTGAAAGACTCATTGCCAGTTATCACAAACGCTTGACTGCAGTTGTTGCTGTAAAGGGTGGCACTTTTACTTTTTCACATAGTGCCAAGCAGGTTTAGACAACTTTTTTCCCTTAATAAATGAAATCATGATTTCAAAACTGCATTTTGTATTTACTCGGGTTATCTTTGTGTAATATTAAAATTTGTTTGATGATCTGAATCATTCAAGTGTGACAAATCTGCAGAAAATGTAAAAAACAACAAGGGGGCAACTTTTTCACACCACTGTATATTATATACACATATACATATATACACATACAGTACATTTTCATGACGTCTTTCTGCAGTTAGAAACACTAATCGAGTGATTACTTGAGAGGTGAGATGTTCATTCATGCATATTTCATATTAAAAATAGTAATAAAGAGGAAGCGTTGATCACGCTATATATATATATTAACAATAATAATAATAATAATAATAATAATAATAATAATGGTAACACTTTACAATAAGGTTCATTAGTTAACATTAGTTAACAACATTAGTAAACATGAACTAAAAATTAACAATACTTCTACAGGATTTATTAATCTTAGTTAATGTTAATTTCAGCATTTACTAATGCATTATTAAAATCACAAGTTGTGTTTGTTAACATTAGTTAATGCACTGTGAACTAACATGAACAAACAATGAAAAATTGTATTTTCAATAACTAACATTAACAAAGATTAATAAAGGTGAATACATAGTGTAATAAATGCATTGTTCATTGTTTGTTCATGTTAGTTAATACATTAACTAATGTTAACAAATGACACCTTATTGTAAAGTGTTACCATAATAATAATAATAATAATATTATTATTAATTTTTTAATAATTATATATATATATATATATATATATATATATATATATATATATATATATATATATATTTTTTAAATTAATTAATTAATTTATTTATTAACTATTGTGTAAACATTTAAATTCTATCTATCTATCTGAAATAATATAAAAAAATAAATCATTTTGGATGCATTTTAATCCTTAATACATCCACAAATACATGAAAATGAATTTATGAGAAGAAAAAAGTATGAAATATGATAATGAATAAAACCTTTGGAAATAGTTCTATTCAGATTTTACAGACGTTAGGGAGTGAGAGAGCGGGAGACCTAATGGAAAACAACCAACCAACACAGAATTAATAAAGATTATAATTTGGCACAAAAAAAAAAAAACTCAAGTAAGCGCATTTCCAGCAAATCCTAATTAGCCCTGAAGAAAACCAAACAGTAAGACCCATTTATTGAAGCCTAAATAATTAATGCATGAGGAAATACAAACAAACAAATGCAAAGCTCGATTCTGAAACGGTCCTTTCCTCAAACTTTCCCTGTCGTTTGTGGTTTATCAGCCGTGTCTGACCGGACGCTGATGGATAAATGTGTGTGGGGGTATAATTAGCTGTAATTCAGGGACAAAATTGTAAAACCTCTTTTTGTGGACACCCTAAAATGTGAAAATTATTCATAAATAAATAAATATATAAAAGTAATGTTTTTTTTTTTTTTATTCAGTCATTACAATTAGCTTTCTATAAAACTATAGTCTAAACGGTCACGTGTATTTGTGTGTGTGTGTGTGTGTGTGTGTGTGTTGCATGTGACGGGAGGATCTCAAACAGTAGCTGCTGTCACGACCCTTCGCCTGATGGAGAGAATGTGACGGAGGAGTAACCGTGGAGAGCAGGGGGTCGGATGATGAGCCAATGATGGAAGAATGGAGTGTGTGAGCGTATACGTGAGAAGGGCTGCGGGAGGTTTTTGAGGGGGAGCTCTGCGTCCCGTCACACTCCGTGGGGCAAAGGTGATGACAAATGCGCCATTTAAAACTCACTCAGTCAACCGAGCGACTCAGCCTGGGAAAGCCATTCACACACACACACACACACACACACACACACACACACACAGATATAGAAACCCTCCCCCTCAGCCTGTAGGCTCCATAAAGTCTGTATGAAGTCCGACTGCCTAAATCCCCCAGTATCAGTAACCTGACTACATTATGAGCCCCGCTTTAAGCCCACGGCTCAGTCAGGGAACCGTAGAGCGCTGGGACTGCAAGTCCAACACCTGGTGCCACCATTTCAAAGTTCCCTAAACTAAAATTACCAAATCACTAGGGACACATAACCCTCACACCTTCTCATTTGAACAGTTCTCTCAGCATGAGTCCAAAATCTGAACACAAAGACAGTCAACCTGCTCTAGTCACTGTTTGTGTATAGCAGAATATGAAGCTACAAAATATATTATTAAACCTTGATGTGTAACTCATCCTGGGACATTCATGCTATGGACATGGATTATGACTAAAATCACGTGGCTCGATCATGATTTTTATCTGACAGGTTAAAAAAGAAGGGATGGGAGTCATATAGGGGCCAGTATGTTTTACGATGTTTAAGATGTTTTAATTGTGATTTTTCTGATAAATATATGAATTTAAAATGTGATAAAAAGCTCCTGGTTTGCTGTGCTAAAAAAAAACAAATAGAGGAACCATCGATGTCAATTACTAACCTTTATTTTTAAGAGTGTATAATGATTCTGGTAGAAACTTAGCTAAAAACTGGTAAATTGTTGTAAGGGTTAAGGTCCTGCTCAACTGTCAGTTTGTGAAATTACGATGAAGCTACAATATGCATGGAATGTCAGTGCGCTTAAAATAACGGGATTGGATGTCTCGAATTCAATATTTTCCAGCAGTTATCATACGTACGCAATAATCTGGAAGTCCAAGAGAGAAGCGATCATTTCTCTCTGGTTCTGTGAGGTCTTTCCACACACTATCAATCACTCTATGCTCAGATAAGGGCTGAGGGAGACAGATAATATGAACGGCTCAGGATTACTCTCACAGCATTTAAGAACAGTGGAAGAGGATAAGTGTCTTTGAGCGCGCGTACGAGAGAGAGCGCCGGAGCAAGTGCCTGTGGACAGAGGGGGATTTTCACATTATCGTACAGAACTGGACGTGGGCTGAGGGCGCCGGGCCAACACAAACGAGAGAAGAGCCTGGCGCCTGCACCACCAGCCCGTTTGAGCCACAGAGAAATATTTACCCAACACAGCCAAACTCTCCCAGCATCCAGACAAGCGCTGAATACACTCGAGCAAAATCATTCAAGATCTGGGTGATTGCTATCTAGCTATTTTGTCTACTTTTGTAGCTTGGTATTGTTGTACTTCTACTAATGTTAGCTTCATGAGATCAATACAGTTTCAGTATTTTTAACAATTTGGGAAGACATATTAATTGTCTATAAAAGTATTACTAAGTAAATAAACTAAATAACCCCCCCAAAAATAATATATATATATATCTATCTTTAAAATAAAAAAAAAAGAAACATTTCTAAAATACATGAAAACAGTAAAAATATTTATTTGGATATAACTTGCCAATAAAAAAAAATATATATAAATATATATATATATATATATATATATATATATATATATATATATATATTCAAAATTATTTTATATTTATATATAAAATTGTATTCACAAAAATAAAACAAATAGGATAATAGGATATGTAAAGTAGCCAGGCAAAAAAAATAAAATAAAAACAATAAATAAAATAAATATTGTAACTTATTACTGTAAGCCATATTAATTGTCAATAAATAATAATAATAATAATAATAATAATAATAAAATAAATTAATAATTAAATATCAAAACTTTAAAATAAAAAAAACTTTCTAAAATATATAAAATATATAATATATAAAAACTATCTGACATATCCTAAATGTCAATGTTTTATATATGTCTGTATAAGTGTAGGGGTGTCAAAGACAAAGGATTTTCATAGTCGAATTGGAATTTTCGAACCTTGCCGATAGTCGACTGATAGTCGAATCCTATGTTTGGTGGCGGGGCAAAATACATTACCAAGACTCAAGTCAGACATTCGACAGTCATAAATACTGACGTTAACACAGGGAAAATGTGTAATGGACGCCTCACAGATAAATGGGGTAAATAATGTTTTATGTTTTGATTAAAATATAGACAACATTAACCCTAAGAATTCACAACATTTTTTACAACAGTGCTGTCATTATAACGTTATGTATATGACAGTAATTATTAATGTTCTGCATTTCTGTTTTGAGCATAACATTAATATTACGACTTATAGGCTATCTGCACAAAATGCCCCGTATGCACATGAACGCGTCTGCGCGGCTCTGAATGAACTCATTTTGTGGACACGTACTTCATGCAACAACGTGCAGAAATACAGCAACTAAACTAAAAATAATTCACAGCGTTGTGTTCTCATTGTAATGTTATATATATATAACATTACAATGAGAACACAACGCTGTGAATTATTTTTAGTTTAGTATAACATTACAATGAGAACACAACGCTGTGAATTATTTTTAGTTTAGTTGCTGTGTTTCTGCACGTTGTTGCATATATATATGACATTAATATTATGCATTGTTGACGAGATAATCACCGCTCAATGAAGCGCTTTACTGCAGCACTACCAAATGCATCTTATACGAGATAAATAATATATACACGATATATAAACCGACTGACGTGTTTTGAAATCACTTGTACCCCAGTCTTTCACTCTGCCGAGTCGAACCAGGCTCCTCCTATCGAAGCATCGAATCTTTGACTATTCGGGGTCACCCCTATATAAGTGTGTATATAAATAAATTTATATTTACATATGATTATATATTTTATTCACAAAAAATAGAATTGCCAGTTACCATTATGACTTTGTATTCACCAAGGAAAGATTTTAAAGGAATAAATAAAACAATTGTTTGCCACTGTTTACTGTTTTTATTTCTTTTTAAACTGCAAAATCAGTCATAGCTTGGCATCTTCCAGGCAAATATTTATTGTGCCCATGAAAACATGCTTGAAATATTCTTCTGAAGTTTAAAGGGATTGAATCTCATAAGAGAGTATAAGAGTATGTCTTAACCCCTGGGGAGTGGTGCTGGTCTTATGCCCAGATTGACTAGCAGAAGGACTCACCCCATCTGAACTGCATCACATGACCAGACGGGTCAGGCCTTCAGGGAGATTACTGCTAGCATGCAGCTTTAAAAAGCCAGACAGACACCCCCACCCTTCCCCTTAATACCCAAACCTGAGTGCCACGACCCCTCACACGGCTTTCACTCATCTGAAGGCATTCATCAATCCTTCAAACTCTAAAAACATCCAAGAACACCAGCGGCTTGTTGAATGTTTGTTTTGAAATGGCTTAAAATTCAATTCTACCTGAAAATGGAAACGTTTAGAGTTTCTTAGGTTTAAATTTACATGCTCAAGTGACCAGTATCTAAACATAAGGATCTTAGTCGATCAAAGCCGATGCATATGTCAACTGTTGAGTCTTTTTATCTCGGTTCATATTTTCTTGTCCTTAAAATTCAAAGGGTTTTATCGTGTTGTGTGAGTTTGTTTGTGGAAGTGGCTCTCTGAGGTCAGGCCAGGGTCTGATCTCGCAGAGCAGACAAAAGCACCAGGATGTTCCTGAACAAAAGGCCACTTCCTGAAAGATGTCTGGGTTCTCAGTCGCTATGCAAACAGTAGCTGACAAAAACAAAAAAAAAAAAAAAAACATTTATAGCATTTGAACCTTTATCATTACATCTGTATTTGGTTCTTAGTTTGCTATAATAACTTTATTTAAACTTTTCCATAGTTCCAGGTATAAGATATACACCATGGTACAAAAGTTTGAGGGCAATAAAACTTTTATAAAAATATTTATTAAAAAGTAATAAATCACATTTTAAATATAAATTTACATTTAAAATAGAAATGAGTTATTTTAAATTGTAATAATATTTGACAGTATTCCTGTTTTTACTTTTGCAGCATTGATGTTTTCTTTCAAAAACATTCGATAAATCTTATCGACTCCAAACTATCGACCCATCAATTTTTTCTGAAAAATGCATTTTCAAAAGTTTTTGTCCCTCTTGTTGCAGTTTTTAAGACTTTTAAAGGTTAAGGCTGCTAACTTCGACTTCTCAACCCATGTCACCCTGGACTGAAGACAGGTGCGTTTAACACTGGTGTCATTTCAAGTAGCTGACTACAGATAGAAGAATTAGACCGGGTGGCTGTGGCCTAGGGTTGTGATGCATGTTCTGGCCTAGACAGACAGGCCTATAGTTCTGGTAGAGAATTTCATGCTCTTTGTCGATGATAAATTCATATCAGTCAACCGCACTCAAACCCACACGCAGATATACAGTATTTCCACAGTTCATCATCATCAGATTACCATGATTTAACTAATCCATGTGACTCGTGAAATAAAATGGAATATGAATATAATAAAATGATCTAAACGCATTTTACTTTATATTGTATTTTCAGTAAAAATGACTAAAATTAAAATTAAATTAAATCGATATAGAATTATATATATAAAAAAAATACAAAAATGATAAAATTACATAAAATTAGTAATTCTTAAAATGAGATCTGAAAATATAAATATTTAAGCTAATTCAATAAATATAAATAATACTAAAGCAACACTGATTTGCTAATAAAACATGGTCATGAAAAGAACTGTTCAAAATTTCCCAGGAATAATAGGTTTGGAATGAAATGAAAGGTAAGTTAATTGCATTTTTTTTCCTAAATTGAAGTATTCATTAAAACGTAATGCTAAATTACTAAGTAAGTGATATTACTTATCACATAAACAATGTATTTCTATAACATAAGCTGCACATCTGATTTTCACTATGACCTGGTCCATGCAAAACTACAATATAAAATCTTTTTATTTAATTTTTTTTTTTTAATTACTAAATAAGTGATATTACTTTTATAAAAATAAACAATTTATTTGTATTAAATAAACAAGAGGAAAAGATATTGAAAACAATTAGCTGCACATCTGATTTATGCTGAACTACAATATATAAAATCCTCTTTTGTAATATCTCAGTGACAATTTCAAGAAAAAAAAAAGATCCTGGTGTGAAGATGTATTTGATTCCCGGAGCGTGTCTGCGCATGATGTGTTCCCATCAATACAGCCACCGCCGTGTCTATCTGCATCAGCGCTTTCTGATTTCTTTATGCATTTCTCCCCTTTTTCTGACACCCGTCCTCTCGCTGTCTCCCTTCCTCTGTCACCGTTTGTCTCTGTGTCTCAAAGTATGCCATTACTGTCTCCATCTGTCCATCAAGATAGCTTTATGGATATCTTTCTTTTCTTTTAGACCGCTTTCTCTCCGTTTTCACTCTCGGGAATGAGTCAGCAGCGCTCGAGGCGAACGGCCGGTCTGCCGTCACGATATTCAGCGAACGTCTGACTTATGTTACACATTCAATGGTGTGACAATATGGTAATACAAATTAGCCGGCTTCTCAAATTTCTAGGCCAGATGAGGCACATGCCACACCAGGGCCACCCAAATGCTTTTATAGCAAGACCTAATGCTGCTGGTCAGACTGACCACCTCACGGCCATCTGTGTGTGTGTGTGTGTGTGTTTTGAGTTATCAGTATCCACCCGCCGGGCCCCTCCTCCCCGTTTCCCACAAGACCCCACGCTGTCACAACAGACATTTAGCAGCTTTCACGCTAAAGGGCCACGGGGGGCTTCCTTCCTTCCTTCTCCACTTCCTCCCTCTGTTTTCCGCTTCCCCACTGTCTGTTTCGCTACATTTTGCGGGATGCCCTCTACAACGCCCTCTTTAACTTCATTTCACGGCTAATTATAGACAAAAACAAGACAGCGCATGAGGTGCATCTCACAATGGCTCTTAAGAGGGAAAAACACACAGGAAAACGGAGTCTAAGGGGCAAGACGTAAAAATAGAAAATGCCAGGAAGCATTAAAGATGTTGTGCAGGATAATTATAGTTCAGGGCCATTTTATCTTTTTATATGGATGCTAGGAAAACAGGAAGTAGGGCAGAGGTGCAGCTAAATGGGCTGCCCAATAGAGCGCGAGGCGAGCGATTCCCACAGCAGCGCTAGAAAAACACGCAGGTTCCAAGAGGATCAGAGCATCCGAGGAAATTCAAACACACGGGGATGGAGTATGGGAATGACACGGAGGTGCTTTCTCAGGCCGCTTGTTTACTAGAAATGACATCACAAAAGCTTTTGAAGTACTTATGAATTCAAAATCTCATAATTCAAGTATTTTAATTATTAACTTTCTTAGTATGTTAACAAATTTTGTAAATAAATTCCATAAGATTACTTTTATTCAGCAAGGATGCACTGAATGAATAAAAAAGTGACAGTAAATACTACAATATATTATAATGCTGCAAAAGATTTATATTTCAAATAAATGTTGTTCTTTTGAAAAAATAAAAATAAAAAAATGCATTATGGTTTCCACAAAAATATTAAGCCGCACAGCTGCTTTCAAAATTGATAGTTACTGAGCATTAAATGAGGATATCAGAATGATTTCTAAAGGATCATGTGACACTAAAGACTGGAGTAATGATGCTGAAAATTCAGCTTTGCCATCGCAGAAATAAATTTCATTTTAAAAAAAGTATTAAAATAAATTGTAATACTATTTTACAAATTACTGTTTTATAAAATGCAGCCTTGGTGAGGATAAGAGACTTCTTTTATACAACTTTTCCCATATATATATATATATATATATATATATATATATATATATATATATATATATATGCCACCTCAGAAATCTTTTCTGTTGATGTAAAAGAAAACATTGTATGGAAAGGAACGATATTAACCAATAATCAATAGTGAATAATAATATCATCAGACCATAATAACTGAATCAAAAACCAATGGAAAGATCAAGCTGTATCCTCCATTATTGCCCATTGAGAAAGTGTCATGTTACAGAAGTTAAAGGTGTTATGAATGCCGTCATGTTGTCTTTAAAGCAAAACTGGCATCTAGTCTGTTGACGTATGCCGATCTAAAGTCATTGTAAACTCAAACCTGGAAAAAGACTAAATCACTGAAGCAAATTCTCTTAGTCTGTTAATGGGTAAATATATGTTTGACAACATAAGATAAATCTTCAAAAACAGAATGATGACGACACGATGATGATGATGAAGAAGATAAATACAGAAAACAAAGCAAAGGGAAAGCACTCTAACCATCGAATGACTGTCGACAATATGCAATTTTGATTAAAGTAAAAGATCTTAAAGTGTAAAAACACGAGAAATGCATGAGGAACTTACCATGGTGCGCCATATATTCGAAAGCCCTTGACGGTGACGTCAGAGTCCTGCAGGTAAACACAGTTTGTCAGGAGAGACTGAACATTGTCAAAGTCCTCGGGTTTCAACTTGGACACGGAGGGAAAGCGATAGTAATCCTGCTTGACCAGCTCCGTCATGAAATCCTTATCGAAGGTCAGCTCATGATTCCCCGCGATCACCACTTTAAACTCGTATGGCAGGCTGCCTGCAACACCACAGAAAAACATACATGTTAAAACAGAACATTAACCCTAGATTTTCATATTCAACAAATAATGGCAACTACTTGTTTGGAAGAACTGTGACAATATAGAAGCTGACATTTTTACAATAGTGGTGCAACCTAACCATGCGCCTACAGAGAAATCTCATTGGTCCAAAAAAATCCTATACCCCTTAAACATCATATATCTTCTGGTTGGACATTGTTGCACACTAGTTTGCATTCCCCATATTTCTTGTCAATGGAACTCATGTCTGGTCAGAAAAAATGCTCTGTTGAAGTTCGTGTGAGGTTATTGCGATCCTGAGGAAAAGTCAGATAATGAAAAACAGGACTCTGCAAGTAGAAACAGGCCATTACAACAAAACATACACCAAAGCATCATTCTTTACCTCTCTTTACTGAGGCTACTGTCTATTCTCAAACAATGATATGGCTGGATATCGACTTCAAGAACCTAAAGCTAAAACACATCAGAAAGACTTTTAGTCAAGGATAAAAGTATTGTCTGTGTCTTTCAAGCCACTATGGCCTTTCTTTTTCCTTCTACAGAAAGTGTGCTAAAACTCAGCAGCCATTAAACAACCACCAAACGTTTATTAAAGTCACAGTCGCCTCGTTTTTCCCCTTTTCTCTTCCTCACTTCAGCCTCTATCGTCACACCAATGCTCTTTTGTGCTGGTACATCAGGTTAATGCAACAGGGGAAGTTGTTCTTCACAGAACTCAAACAAAAAGAGCGGCTCTCTCTCTATATGCCAATCCTCAGACAGGAAAACACACAGACCGTCTCTCAGTGGATTGCATAACACATATGGAACGCTTCAAATGCGGAGTGAGTTTGAAAATAAAACAAATCACAAAATTTCGCCTACCAAAACAGATGAAACCAGGTGCTTTTCAAAGCAAAATGGGACTAAAAATGAAAAAGCAAAGACATAATAAAAGTCAAAATCCGGTGTGATCAGAAGCTCTATAAAATATGTCTGAAGGTGCACTTCGCAGCCCATTATTTGTTCTCTTTTATGAAAGAGAACAGTGTGAAATAGCCAGTTTAATAACGGCTTTTCACAATTTAAATTGGAAGTGTGTCTTTTTCAGGAAACAATAAAGACCAATTAAATCTTGAACTGTAAAGGCATCAGAAAGGAGCAAAACGCTTGACCGAAAGTATAAAGAAAATAAAAAGATAACCCGATTTAAAAGTAAACACTTTCCCAGCAGTTTAATTTACTTTCTTGCTCCTTCCATGCGCTCGGCACTATACAGACTGGGATATATCATAAATCCCAGTCTAATCTAATAACAGGAGCCCATCTCTCAGCTCCGCGGTCCGCAGTCAGCCAAACACCATCACGGATCCATTTACATGGAGCTTTCCCGTCGCACAAAACCGAATCACAAACCCCCGGCGGACGAGCTTCGTGCCAGCCTCTCCATGGCGGAAAAAGGCCTAGAATGCAATTACCTCCCCACCGACTGCATCTTCTGCGTCCCCGCAGGGATTTTTACAACATTTTATTGCCATCAAAATGTATTTTTCGAAGAGGACTGCGGATATAAACTCTGTTTATTACTTTGAAGAAGCTACAGAGGAACATATGGGAAGGTATGTGGCGTATGGGAAAGCGCTTACAGTCAAAGGGATTCGGGTTTAGCCTTAGTGTTTGAATCTGATTTACATCAGAGGACCGGCGCAGGGCACAGTTTGGCAATCGCTGCACGTAATGAATGTAAATCAAATTAGTGAAAATAAACTACACACCGTAAACATCTGAAACTGAAGGATGACTGGTAGGGAACATGTGTATTTTGTTGAAAACAGAGCGGCGCAATCACATTCGTCAAGTTTTTCAAACCGCTGCGCAAAAAAAACATGTGGGATTTGATGAATAGAATTAAAAACAAAGAGCACATGGCACCAGAAAGCCCAACAGCACAAATCACCAAACGTTCAATCATAAATTAAAGCAATAGTTCACCCAAAAATGAAAACTCATTATTTACTCTTCATTATGTTTTTCCAAACTAGTATGATGTCTTTTCTTCTTTCATGTTAACACAAAAGATTCATTTTTAAAGAATATCCTGGTCACTCTTTTCGTATAATGAAAGGAAATGAGAAGTGGGGGTGTCAAAAAACATTATAAAAGTATCATAAAATTGGTCCATACACCAATCTGCTATTTCTTCTGGAACTATACAACAGTTTTGTGATGAACAGAGCAAAATAGAAGTTATTTACTCAAAGTCTTTACATTTGCTTAAGCAGGTTCTTTGTGAATAAAACTTTCTTTTGAGCCAGATATTTCCAATGAATCAGTTTATTTGGTTCACAATACCTGTCTGAATGATTCGTTCATGAATCTGACTGATTTGATTCTCGAGTTCAGGTCTCCGTAGTTATAAGGTCACTGGAGAGGAAGATTTTTAGCAAATAAGAACTCAAATTATGGCAAATTTCATGAATCTTATGGACTAATTTAAGACAGTTTTATGTTTCTTATGTAGCCTATTGTAAAGAGCAGGATATTCTTATACATGAACAAAAGTCATACAGGTTTGCAATGACATGAGAGTGAGTGAATAATAACAGGATTCTCATTTTTGAGGCAAACTATCCCTATATCTCCGCACTGACTCGTTTAAAAGACATGCAAACACTTTATTTTTCCACCCTCACAACATTGCAAAACAAAGGAACAAAGCTGATCTATTGGACATTGGATCTATTGGCTGTCCTGCATTGATCATAACCAGTGAACTCAGACAAACGAAGTCAAGACCTAGAAAAGCTCCTTATTTACGGTGCACAGATCCATGTTTGCATCCGTGAATCCCTCACGGAGAAGTACAGGTCAAATCTCACGGGCAAGATATCGAGCAGAACTTAACTTTAGCAAAGAAACCTCATTCCCACCGAATGATTCCAGAGAATCGATCCCACTTACCAACAAAAACCATGATCAATGACAACGATTAGCGGCCGGGCTTTCTGTGCCAGAAAAACAAACAAAAGTGAGCTACGCTTCACGAAAATGCATAGTGAATGAGGCAAATCCAAGAGAGAGGGAGAGGAATGACAAAACCGGCAGTATTTAAAAGGTCTAAAATAAACAACACCAATTTCCCCTTGCAAGTTTAATTTATAGAGGCCTTTTATGTTTTTTTTTTCTCCTGTATCATTTAGCCCCTACTGCTAAAGAACAAAGGAGCGACCTTGGAAAGAAACGCAAGCATTTATGTTGCGGAACTCTCCAGAAAATATAACCGGAATGCTTTGGCTCGGACAATGAAAACACAAAGATCCTTTTTCCCGAAGATCCCCTTCAGGCTCATCTGAGCAACCTTCTTATAGAGTTCTTCAAAAGGTTTCTATAAACTACTCCATCATCGCGTCATGTTCGAGGGAATGATTTGTTTTAAACTGACTAAACTCTTCTCTCCAAACATGGTTTTTGACAGAAGACAGCTTTCAGCCATCATGAGATTATCTATCAGCGCCCAGCTGTGTGTTTACAACAAAAAGCGATGATGTGAAAAATAATTTCATCGTCAGGTTTCCTTTGGGATGTGAATAATAAGAAAGTCGGAGCGTTCTCTGACCACCAGGCACTTCAAAAGCTGCTGGGTGTCACATGCCAGATACACGCACACACAAAAAAAAGTGGCGTCGAGTACGTTGATAGATGGAGGGATGGAAAGATTGCTGACAGCTCTCTCCGTTTCTTCCTTTCTGACGCACTATTTCAACCGTGTGACACGGGAGTATGCACGGATGGAATGACGGCGCAAAGGACAAACTAAGAGCCTGTGACATTAAAAATCAGGCTCCTGCAAATACATATGCGAGTGTCACAGAAACTACTTTGAAATTGCAACTTGCCAAGATTCAAGTCAATTGTTATTTAAATGACCAACCAATAGTAAAATATGGTCATCTATTCTAAAGGTATTTATGAGGACAATGTATTTAAAAGAGCAGCAATTATTTTGTGGGCCCAAAAATGAGGATCTGAATATATGCAAAATACTAAATGATAAAACCTCAAAACTGTACGGAAAACAATGACAAACACAGCATTTTACAAAAAATTTTGGTGGAACAGTAGAGATGACTGACATATGAATGAACCAATTCACTGAATCAACCCGTTCAAACTTGGTAAGCTGCAAACATGCTGACTTAAACCAACTTTCTTAGCAAGATTCTCTTTAAACAGCTGCTTAATCAGAAGAGTAGCTGAGCTGAAAGAGAAAACAGAAGACGGTTTATGCGAATGTTTACTATAACGCCTATTGTGGCAACACTTGAGAAAACAAGCTCAAGCTCAAGCAAGTTTTCTCACAGTGTTAAAACCTGTGTACTTGTGTAGAGTATTCGCAAACTGCAAAAACATTTGAATTACTGTCATGCTACTAAAGAAATAAAAAGAAACTAATTTTGTGGACCCAAAAGCATAAATACATTAACTAATAAAACCGATAAACATTGCAAATTATCTTGCTAGACAAGTAAACAAAGAAAAGAGTAGTACAAAGACATTCAACATGTTGCAAAGCATTTTACAAAAACTATATAGTATGATATGAATCAGTAAATCTAATTTCTGAATGAACCAAATCACTTAAATCACTGTTCACACCAAGTTGCAACTGTATTGACTTTTTTCACTAACTTAAATCATTGCTCAAATAAAAGAGAAAACCAACAGTTTATGCTAATTTTGGCCAGAAAACCAATTGAATACAACCATTTCTGGTCACTGCATGATCTGACATTTCAGAAAGCAATTATGCATGGTATTGAGTCTGCATAGTTGGAATTGTCTGTGTTCGTGTACTTGCGACAGTAATCGCAATACAGCATGACACAAAAATGTTTTACAATGCTTGCTAAATTGCTACTTGACTGAAATATTAGCATCTAAAAACACTACTTTGAAACCAGCTGAACTAGTGTTATAATACTAAAAATTTTTTTTAGTACTTTTTACTTAAATTTAGTTTCTTTATAACACTGAATATTGCTTGTGGCGCACAGCTCATGTAAAGAGGCCACATGGATAGGATACACATACAAACAGTATGACAATACACCAGATTCGCTGGTCTGAAGGTCAGCGGTATGAGCGGCTTCACGGTTCAGTGTGATCTCTTTATGACTGCATCAGGTGCCAACATCTCAAACCCTCGGCCCGGGACTCCCTGGCGCCAACAGAGCTCTGGATGTCAGAGTCGGCAAGCATTTGATTTAATCACATGTGTTTTGATCTACACCTCAACCAAAGCACAGGATCAAATAGGATTTGAGGTGCAGGATTTACTACATACATGATCAAAACAATACAGAAACTTCCTAAACTACATTTCTAAGAACACAATTCTTCAAGAAACCAACTCAAACGTCACTAAGAAAAATTAACCATGGTAATACCATAGTATTACCACTTTGAGAGTGGTTTTATAATTTTTATCTTTATTTCTTTCAGTCATGGTCAGTAAACAAAATGCTAGAGCTGGGTTTTGACACAAATTTCATGATTCGATTCGATTCTCATTCACAAGCTTACAATTCGATTTGATTCCCGATTCGAATTAGATTCGATTCAATATCGATTATTTTAGATATATATCAGGTACACATGCAAAACTTTTTTACAACTAATGCTGTAAAATATACATGAGAGTCAGTTGGTACTACATTACTATAATATCGAAGGTTAAAACTGACTGATTTCTTAGGCTATACAACTGCTTAAATTACACTTAATGAAGTTTTTATAATAAAAGTTACAATTACATAATATTTCTACTTCAATTCATTTTTTAAAAAAATATAAACATTTAAATGGTGGCTGTCATAAAAAAATATAAATTAAACATTGAACAGTAAAAGTTATAATAAATATATTATATGGTGCATATATTTAGCAAAGTGCTCCTCTCTAAGTCTATTTTTCTATGAGACTAATGAGTTTATGGTCAAATATGTTTTTTTTCTGAGGTAAATGTGACATTACGTGACATTGTTTACAAGACGTTATATTGGCTTTGCGCGGTTGTAAAGTTGTACTCAGTTCACGACACGTGCTACGCGCTGCCGCTTTAATTGAAATGAGGCACGCCACGCTACAGCAATCACTCCACATTAAACAGCGCCAAAATGGCATTTATTGTTTGAATACTGCAATACAATGGACATAATTTGAAATCTGAGACTTTGTTTCATATTAAAAATACCAAAGCACATTGCTTATTGCGATTTATTGGATGGGAGGTGCCCTTCAATGTTCTGTCCATTAACTGAAAACAGGCTAGAATAATGGATTCTTTAAAATCGATTATAATCGAGATATCTAAATTTTTACCCAGCACTACAAAAATGCCATATATACATTGTAAACAAAATACCATATAAAAGCTAAATATAAACTCAAATAACCCACAGTTCAAACACCAAGAATTTTATGACTAACTGAAATTAAAACATTAAAAGATGAATTTCCAAGAATACAATAAGATTTGGAATGCATTACCAAAGCCAAGACTTATGCAAATTACAAACTCCATGCATGCTAACACACACTGCATAACAGATTGTGTGTGTTTTATATGCACACACTGTACTACAGCTCAAACTAATGAGAGCACGTCACGCATCAAGGACTTCCAAACAGATATATTATAGAAGAGTTATGGAAGTCAGGACTGATGTTTCAATCTCAAATCTATCAATCTCACGGTGTGTCACAGTAACAACATCCATAACGGCCACGTGCTGCAAGCTGGCTACGATCTGGGGCTCTTTGTCAAAAACAAATCATACTTTTTTGTCTGGAAATGTACTTTTTCAATAGCTAGTTATCTAATATACTGCTAATCACCAGACAACTGCCTATAAAATAGCAATTTATGCTAAGGATTCCTAAAACCTAACATTTAATACCAATTTATGTAAAATGTTAACAAAATATTTAATCTTTCCTCTAGCTAGAATAAGTAAACAAAGCTGAAATTTGTGATATTCACAATTTTCAGCTTTTTCTTCATCGGTATTCTACATATTTTTCTCAGAGGATTGTTCCTACACATAAAATCATGTTGAATTTAACCCTACATAAATAAGCATAATTAGTTGCTAATGAAGTTCCATTGCTCTCCTATGAATCAGTAATTAGAATGTCTTGTAGAAAATACTAAATAATTCTTACACCATGTCTACACCAGATAAAAAGATAAAAATAGATCTCACCGATTATAATAAGCAGAGCTGTCTATACTGAAAACGTTTCTCCTGCCGCTTTATTGTCATAGTCCATATGAAATAAATTGCATTTATTAACTAATACAAATATATTTTTCATTTCAATTTCATTTGTGCATTTAAACAACTTGTTACTGTTAAATCAAAGCCACATTTAGATGTTGCTGTTCTCTTCCCTACTAATTAAAAGTTTTGGTTTCTGATCGTATGTATATACAGTTTTGTAAATTTGACCTTTTTGTGTAAAATACTGTATTTCATTCCACAACAACATAGTAAAAGTTCATTTTAACTAATTAATTTGAGTTGATAAAATTAAATATAGGATTATTTTCACTGGATTTTTCTTCATTTTACTGTCGCTGAAGTGTGGCTTATTGGTCTGTTTTAGTAAACAGTCTCAAAAACCGATGCAACACTGGAAACTTCTACTGTAGACACAGCATTACGGAATAAAAATGACATAAAAACAAATATAAAATCAAAGGATTCTGGATTATCAATATTTAATAATCAATCAGTATGAGCTACAGTGGCACAGATACACTACCATTCAAAAGTTTGAAGTTGTTTAAGTTTTATAAAAATGTTTTTAAAAGTAGTAAATTACACTCACCATTGCATTCACTTGATGAAAAATACAGTAAAAACAGTAATAATGTGCAAAAACTACTTTCAATTTGAATATATTTTTAAATATAATTTATTCCTGTGATGCAAAGCTGACTTTTCAGCATCATTACTCCAGTCTTCATTGTCACATGATCTTTCAGAAATCAATCTAATATGCTGATTTGCTGCTCAAAAAAAGAAGACGTTTTTTTTCTTTTATTATTATCAATGTTGAAAACAGCTGTGCAGCTTAATATTTTTGTGAAACCATGAAATGTTTTTTTTTTTCTTGGATATCTGGATCAATAGAAAATTCATTAGAAAAGAACAGCATCTATTTGAAATCTTTTCTAGCAAAATCTTTACTTTAACTTTTAATGTGCCCTTGCTGAACAAAAGTATTGATCCTTGAAAAAAAAAAATGAAAAAAAAAATAATCTTACTGACCACAAACTTTTGAACGGCACTGTACAATGACTAGATTCGAAGTTAAAAGGTTGAGGAAAATTAAATCGTAATTCTACAAACCCAAAACCAGCATTAAAAAAAAAAAACTCTCACAAAATGACTTGGAGTACCCAGAATCCTCACTGAACAGAAAAAAAGATTCAGTAATAACACACGCAGCCCACTGAACACCTTCTGTTAATGTAACGGATGCCGTAAGGAGAAACTCAGCCTCTCCTGACCATTAGCTTCAGTCACTAAAACCTGTCACCACCACTTCACACGTCGCTAAAAACCCTGCATGTGTGTGAGGGTCAGCTGTGATGCAAGGGGTTAAACGGTGGTTAATCGCAGCTCTTTACCTAACCAGTCGTTAAACTTCTTGACCTCCGAGGGCAGGCCCAGCTCGGTGAAGTCCCCCGTGTGCAGCAGAACGTCCCCGTAAGGCATCTGGATGCCATCTGTCCGTGAGTGTGTGTCCGACACACACACAAAACGCGTGTGGCCACTCGGCTTGGGACTGTCGTACGAGATAGGGTCCACCCTGAGAGCGAGAGTAAGCCACAGAGAGACAGATGGAGGGAGAGAAAGAGAAGGAGGGTATTTTATGAACATGAATATCAGCAGAAATAACTGTACACAATTGATAGCCGGCTAGTTACACAAGTACATGATCTCAGCGACGTGCTGAAAATCAATCTGTCATTGCTATACTCCTAACACGACAAAACAAACCAAAAAAAAAAAGAGAATGAAGTATCACTGTAGTGGCAAAACTTATCTATAACAGATCCATGTGTGACAGAAAAAATAAGGCACCGGTTTCAATGAATGATAGATATTGGAATTGATCCATATTTCTTATCAAACACTAGCATTAAAGTCTGGGATTGGTAAGATTTTGTAATGTTTTTGAAGGAATCTCAAATGCTCACCAAGGATGCATTTACATTTAAACAGTAACATTATGAAATTTTTTAATATATTTTTCACATGTGATTTATTTCTGTGATGTTAAAGCTTCATTTTCAACATAATTTCTCCAGTCTTCAGTGTCCTGTGATCCTTCAGAAATCATTCTAATACGCTGATTTGCTGCTCAAGACACGTTTCTTATCAATCAATGCTGAAAACAGTTGTGCTGCATATTTTTGTGGAAATCATTTTTCTTCAGGATTTCTTGATGAACAAAGTTCAAAAGAACAGAATTTATTAAACATTCAAAATGTCCTTGTCACTTTTGATCAATTGTATGCATCCTTGCTGAATAAAAGTATTATTTTTCTTTCAAAAAAAAAATAAAAAATAAAAAATGACCACCCCCAACCTTTTGACTAATAGTTTATAAGTTACAAATATTCTTGTATTAATTATGAATATATCTAAAAAAAATATATATATAAACAAACATAAATTATGTTCTTATAATCTGGAATACAATCATTCTAAAATTTAGTTTACGTCCATAAGTATAGGCAGGCAGACAAATAGAACAACAAATAGATGGATAGTTGGATAGACAGATATTTTGAAATTGGAATACAAAAAAACTGTTGTTGCAGAAACATTTTTCCATTTGCATTCACAGCTTTCGTGGAAAAGTGAAAACTAGAGCAGAATCTTTTGTTGCAGAAGCTCTGAAAATGGAAGCAGCCTTCAGAAATTCTCACATTTGATGTCTATTTAAGAGAATCACTCTCTTCTTGTCTGAACATCCTTTTATTTATTTTCCCAAAGATAGTTTGGGGGATGGGGGGTGGGGTGGGTGGAGGAAATTCTCCTCTATAACTCAAAAGGAATGAAAAAAGGATCTTGGCTGTAATTGCAGTCAGAAACGTGCAATAAGCCACACTTCCCCCCCCCCACTATTATTTCATTACTAAAAGGGTTGTCAGTCGACAAAAAGCCCTCGGCTCTCTAATTAACACTTACATCTCCTGTCCGACTAAAAATATAAAGGACCTTAGGAAGGGAAGTGGGCCGTTGTGCACAACACACACGCTCTCTGTCTCCCTCTCTCTCTCTCTCACACACACACACACACACACACACACACACACACACACACACACACAATTCCATTAAGGAAAACAAGTATGTTAAGCAGTTGTACATAAAAGAGAATAGACTCAAATGAAAGAAAAGAAAATAGTGCAGAATGGCAAATAGCGAGTCAACAAAAAAGAAGACAGAGAGAGAAAGAAGAAATATACAGAGACATCTATAAGGTAAGTACAAACGAAAGAATGAAGAAAAAGAAAGAAAGAAAAAGCCACCCATTTTCCCTCGTCACTGGCTGGTGCATCTTTCTGAATTGTGATTACATTTATATGACCAAGTCATATCTGAAATGAACCACCTGCACAGAAAATCATGCCACTTTAAAAAGGAGAGAGAGAGAAACAGCGGACAGAAAATAATATTTGTTATTGATCACAATGCAGTAAATAAAAGCAGGCCCGTGCACTCTCTCACACACACACATACACACAAACACACAAGTATTGATTAAATGTGGTCTGTGGTGGTCAGGCCAGCCACGGAGATATAAAAGACTCGACAGATCTAGTTATGGAAGCGGCTGGCGTGCTGAACTCTGTGGCCTGCGCACACACACACACACACACACACACACACACACACACACACACACACACACACACACACACACACGGTCATATGAGTCAACAAGGTTTTTCCACATGGAAACAGAGCTGCATATCTGTCGGTCCGCTGTCACCTGAACACGCAACTCACAGGATTCATTTCACAAGCAAACCAACATTTTAATGCCAACATGAAATAAAAATGGACATTTGCTTTCTTAATACACTTCTTACGACTTGTGAATGATTAACTGAGGTACATTTTAAAAAACGTACATGAAAATCATACCAGTGAGCATCAAGCATGAAGCCGGAGAAACAGTATTCCTGACCCTTAAAAACTGGTTGATTCATTGATTTTTAAATATATTTCCACTTGAATAAAACCAATTTATTTACATGAAGCACATTTTTACCTGAAAAAACATTTACTCAAGGTGCTTAGCTTTCTAAAAGAAAACCGAAATCACCACAGCCACAAATATAGCCATGACCGGATGGAGCCTTTTGAATATTTGCTCATTGTTTTAAATATTCACTCAGTCTTTTAAATATTCATTAGGCGGGGGGAGAATAGAAAGGATTATTCGGACCAGGGGCTTATGGAGCCACTGAAATTGCATTAGAGCAAAACTGGAATGTGTGTGCGTGTGTGTGTGTGTGTGTGTGTGTGTGTGTGTGTGTGTGTGTGTGTGTGTGTGTGTGTGTGTGTGTGTGTGTGTGAGAGAGAGAGAGATTGGGAGTGTGTGAAACTGAAAAAGGAAAGATATAGCTTAGGAAACTGAGTGAATAAAGACACCGTCATTCGAATCCACAGTAAAAGTATGGTAAAAACAATACTTAGATATGAGAAGCTTCCTCATGCCAGGAAAAGACCTTTATAAAACACACACGTTTAGACTCCGGATGCACCGTGGCTCTTTTATTAGATACATGTGTCATATCGCACAGGAAAGCGTTTTGATTTCTGTTCAAAGATACTCTATTTGACAGCGCTCACTTGATTCTTTAACCTTCAGGAACAACAAACAATTGAACTTTATCAAAGATTTCAAAAACAGCCACAGTTCATCTGCTTCAGAAAGCTGAACACACGCATGCTATTTGTGGAGCTCTCTTCTTTCCTTTAGCTTTTGTTATAAGAAACAACCTAAAATTTGTAAATAGCAGCCACAATTGTTTATAAGGTCAAAACTGAGGTTGGGAACAATTAGGTGGTTTCTATTTTGACTTTCTTCCTTTTTTAGCACAGTTAACATCGCACCCTCAGTCCTCATGGGAAGAAATAAAGTGACAAGTGATTAAAGATATACGATAAAAGGCATATCTGTTATACAAATCATAGTTTTTGTGTCAATCAAGTCACAATTAGAGCTAAAAATGAGTGACATTTTGTTGGTTGCTTGGTTTCTATTTGTGTATGCTGTGCTGGGTAGCTCCGCCCACCGCACACTCTCATTGGTCGGAAATCCTGCTCCACTTAACAGTGCATTAAACATATTCTGATTGGCTCTGTTGCATCAAACAAATGACACTTTAACTTTTCCAGATTATATCTAACAGTCTATATGTGAACATTTCATCCATTATCAGCGCAAAATGGGTTTAAAATCCACTTCTCTCAGAATTAAGCTTCTCTTTTTGAATCAGACTATTTCCATCAACATTCATATAGCCAGATTTACACTGCGATCCCACCTACTCTTCATAATTGACAGAGGAAATGTTAGTCAATGTGCTTTACAGCACAGAGACACCTGCTGTCCAATGAGAAGAAAGAATAATTACGTTAGACCCTCCGTCCCCCACCCCAGCACTCATTATGACATAATGATTGTCCGGTCAATAGGCGGTTAATTTAGAGCCTGACCTCTGGTCTACGGGTTTAAAGGCAGTGCTCCTACTGCTAATTAACATCAGATGCCCATTATCTGGGTTCTTACGTTAGTCAGAAACATTCATTTTACTAATATTACTCTTTGCTAATGTAAATGAAATCATTATCAAATTACAAAACGGAGACAAATCCAAACAAACAATTGATTATAGATCAAAATATCTGGTAAAGGAGATTGTATTTTGGCATTGGTTTTTGAGGTCAAATCTATTGACAATGAATGGATAAATCAAGTTTTCAGGAAAAAAAAAAAGGTATAATATATAAATAGAATATTTTTTCTTTTTTGTTAAATTTTGAGCATTCCAGGATTTTTTTTTTTTTGCATTTTTGTGCAATTGTGTTTTTGCATGTATCTGAAATAAAAAAAAAAAAAAAATGATCCTGGAATGAAAAAATAAATAATAACCTGTTTTAATAATAAAAAAAGTCCTGAAATCAGGTTGATGCGTTAATATTCAAAATATCAGAAATACTAACATCACAATTCACAAATATAATGGATAGATGTATGATAAAAATGTTATATTAATGTAAGTTTTTAAACAACAATAATACTTACTGGAATAGTTTTTATTGATTTAACCTCACAAATATGATAGACAGATAGGACATTATATCGGTCAAATCTAAAACAAAACTAAAAAATTACAGCCATTAAAAGAAGACGTGCAATTTCTTCATAGAAGGATAAATCAGAGCTCTGCACAGACTACAAGGAAATATTTCGCATTTCTCCCGCCATGGAAAGATTCCTTCTTTAATGTAGGAATTTGCTGAGAGAGTGACCGAGAGAAAGAGTCGGAGTGAGAGATTGAACCCTCTGTGTACAGTATGAATATTTCAGAGGGCCGTGTTTTGTAGATGTGGGGCACAGGGCTGTGAAAAGAGTGCCCTGCAGTCAAGCCTTTGATGCGGATAGCTCCGCCACTGCACTGATCTGCGGCAGGAAATGGACTTTTCAGTCTTATCTGCCTCACTCAGGGCCACGCGCACGCATGTGTGTGTGTGTGTGTGTGTGTGTAAGACAAGCAGGGGCAGGAAGCTCCATGAACCAGGGCCAAAGAATAAAAATTATAATGATAATCATCAAGAGGAGCCAAATATTTACTGGCTTTTCCACTCATGCGGCTCGGCTTGTATTGGTGAAGAAACATCAAGCCGTACGTGCAGTCCACCACCTTCCCTCATACATAGCAATGAAATCCATTTCAGAAAGAGAGACACAGCGTTTCTATCTTATCTTGTGCTTCTCAGCTGTCGGCGCTAATTCAATAAACTTCAGAGTAACACAGAGAGCACAAAAACGAGAGAGAGAGCGAGAGAGAGAGAGAGAGAGAGAGAGAGAGAGAGAAGCTGGCAAAACAGCATGGAGGATGAATGAGGAAACACTTCATGAACAAACATTTCAATTAGAACATGACAATTTGCAGCCCTTTTAGAAACCACTGTGTAATTCCACAGGTTGTGGTGTTATTCAAAAATCTGCTGTATTGTAAGTCTAAAATCTATTTAAAATTAAAATCGCAGTTTCATTTCATAATCCGCCAACCCCTCAACTTTTCATGTTTTGATGTCATTTTCAGTCCTTTGCCAAAAAATGTAATTCAGATTCACTACTGACAAGGATAAAAAATGCGTAAAATAAAACAATAAGCCAAATGATGTTATTAGGCAGGATGTGAAGTGTGGTAAAAATGACTATATTGCACAGCTTCCAGTGGATTATCGCTTCTATCAAAATGGCGACGATACCATATTGTATAATAAACATTAACAATGAATTATTACACTTATCAATTATACTTACTCAAATAGTGTATGCTGATTAAACTTAAAAATATTACAATCATTAATAACTCAAAACTTTGGGGTCAGTAAAGGCCATTGCACACTGAGTCCGAAATATTCGCGTGCATTTTTCTGGGGTTTTTTTTGTGTATTCCTCATCCTTTCCGATCAAAACCTTTCCACGGATGCGAAAACGCAGAAAATCGAACCTGATCCGAATTTTTTTAATGACGGACGAAAGTTTCAGAGGCAGTGTGCAATGACCTTAAGATTTTTTAAAGAAAGAAATTAATACTTTTTTTATTCAGGAAGAATGCATTAAATTGATAAAAAATGACATTTTTAATGGTTAAAATTTTTTTTTTTTTCAAATAAAAGCTGTATCAGCATAACAAATCAGCATGATTTCTGAAGGATCATGTGACACTGGAGTAATGATGCTGAAAATTCAGCTTTGCCACCACAGGAGTAAGTTATATTTAAAATGAAAAACTGTTATTTTACATTGTAATATTATTTCACAATATTAGCGTTTTCACTGATCAATAAATACGCCTTGGTGAGCTAAGCACACTTTCTGTGATTCCGACTGTTTTAACACTGCAGACTCGAAACAGTTAATCCTGAAGTGGCTGTTATAAAACAGATTCCTTCAATCTTACAGAACCAATTGAAGGAAAAGTTACAGACCATGCAATGCAGTCCACCATGACATCTAAAGCAGAGTATGAGGGCAATCTAATCTTAACGAATAATCTATTCAGAACTAGCAAGTCAGACGTCCTTTATCTGTGACAGAAGTGGGAAATTTTAGCCAAACGATTTAGCAGGATCTTCACTTCTCTCTGTACCGGCCACAGTGCCGTTTGTCTGGAAGGGAAGTGCACAGTCGCCTGGGCTGAAAAAAAAAAAAAACTTCAAACATACAGACCTGTCCCAGACCTGCCCAATGTCAATTGTCACTTGACCCCTGTGACCTTGTGCAGTGGCTGCCTCGGCGGACAGAAGCTGTGTGAGTTTAATCAAGGGTTCTCTCATTTCAAAGGCTTTGGGAAGTCCTGTGTAACCCTCCCACACACACACAAGCTAAAACAGATCCCCCTGAAAAGTTCAGGCTTTCTGGAGGAACCGCCGGAACGAGAGAGAGTGCTGATTTAATTCTGCGGGACATCTGCATTACAGAGGCCGGCTAGAGTGCTTACTGCAATTACAGTCCACGCAAAGCCCCGCTAGTTCCAATATTTTCAATCCCATGCATTTCCATTACACGCATCGCACACGGATGCGCACACGAACGTACATACTGCACTCGATTCCTGTCGTTTGTCACTCATGTGCTTTAGAAAGACAACGTAAATGTGCCGAACATAAATCTCTAAAGACAGGTGCGGTAAAACCTGCCCATACACAACACGTCAGTGCATCCGAACTAGGCTTGTCACCATATCCTCTTTTAGAAGAGGAATTTTCTGCAAGCCTTTCATCAATGGAAAAAAAAAAATGCAACAATTTTTTTTCAAACGAAAAGAGAAACAGACTTCGTAAAGCAACAATATTCTTCTTTCTCCTGTCCAACAACAAGATAAATACATGAGGTAATTCAAACAACACTGAATTCAAAGCGAATACAAAAGTCTGTGGTTTGTTTGTGCGCTAGAAAGCATGCTGCATTCGTTTAGCTCGATATGAACACCCTCTTCTTCCCCGTGGCTGGGATGAAATGAACGTCGAGTTGAAATTCTTAAACGCTTCGCACTTTTATGAGCATTTTAATTATTCAAAGGTTGAGAAATTAACAAGGCTAAAGGAAGCCGATCAGAGCCGCACAATGAAAAAAGAGAGAGAGAATGAAAGAGAGGGGGGAAACAAGAGGGATAGTTCAGTCTTGCAGACTTAAGACAAAATTTTAAAATGAAGTGCACAATATTGCAATTTTTCCCAGCAAAATGTATTAATTAATTTTAATTAATCAAGTTAGCAATGATGAATCAGCTCATGAGAATCATTTGCTTGTGAATCAGACTGCATTGGACATGCTGCATGCTACATGCAAATTCACATTCACTACTTAAAGCACTATCCCATTGATGAATCTATCGAAAATAGAACTATTGTTTTTTTTTTTTTTTCCATTTTCTCTTTGTGATTTCATAATCAATCTACTCCGTATTGAACAGCCGAGTATTTTTAGGCTGGCATCCTTTCAGGCCTGAAAACGTGCACATTAAAGAGCAGGGCAACGGAGCCAAAGATCAATTACACTCTTATTAAAGAGGGCTGGAGAAATAAAGGCACAGGAGCTGCCGGGCCGTGCTCGGTTATTTCTGTTAGATCAGGTTAAAAAGAAAAAAAGGCAACAACCAATTTCAGGTGGAAGGTGGCTGTGGGGAGGAGGGGTAATGAGGGAGCAGGTGAACAACCGATTTCAATCACAAAGAAGATAGGGAAAGAAAAAGAAAGAGAGGGAACAAATAAAAAAGGATGTAGGGGAGACAGTAGATTAAAAAAAAAAATATAACTAGACTATACTAGCAGTGCTTACAAGGCAGCAAAAGAATAGTTAAAGCATCAGGTAATTTGGGATCTAAGCTTTGGTTCTGCATAAATGTGGCATCAGAAATTTGTCATTGAGAATAAACATATAACGTAACGGTGCAAAGCCAGCTATGTGGTTAAATAGATGCAATAAAGAAAAGACCAATCACATTTCAATATGCAAATAAGCACAAGAAAGAAGACCAATTGCTATGCTGTATGCAAATGAATGCAAGAAAGATCAAATTGCAATGCAGTATTTTAGATTCTGAAACACTAACTTGTGAATCTTACATTTCTTAAGTAATTTCCCTCTTAAATAGGTTGAAATTATCTACACAAAAACTTTTTGGATGAGAAGAAGAGTTTTAATCGAGTGCTGCCTTTTAAACACTTTAAAAATTTAAGTAAAAAAAAAAAAAAAATGCCGAAGTCATGTCAGCTTTAGATATTGTCAAACAATGTGCTCAGCATTTCCTTTCCATAAATCTTCCCAAAAATCACACAAGCTCATGTAGTTGACACGGCATGACTAGCCCCAGCGCATATGCTCTCTGTTGCTGTGAATTTGTTCCATGCAAACAAAAGGAGAGAAAAAAAACACATAGGTGCCTAAAGGAAAGGGGAGGGAACCAAAACTGACAAACGTGCTAGTTCTTGGCCAGAGTGCTGCACAAAAGAAAAAAACGTTTCTTCCTAAGTCTTCCTCTGACTCCTGAGGTCACGTTGGCGAGCCTTAACGAGGGTAATTGCTGTCGATGCACAGGGGCCATGTGCATAACTGGGTCATGGCCACGATCATCTGAACACACAACGTCTACTGTGTAGCGTCACGAAATTCCCTGTTAAACCACCTACACGAGGGCTGCATAAAGTCAGCGTGAAATTCAAACTGAGCCGGTTTGTTAAACCATGTTCCTGGTGCGGTGCACCAATACATCTATATTAATCCAGAGTAAAAACATATTTATAATCTTTCTCTGAAGCATCTTTCCTTCTTAGCTGACATCAACCAACTAGCTAGTCTTTTAAATTTTACTGCAAACTCTAGCGTGGAACTGCCACAAAGATTAACTCCCAATGGACAATAGTAAATCCTACATATTTTTTTGTTGTATCCATTCACAAAGAAATATGTTACTGATATAAAACAGGTTTGGAATCACACTGTAAAAAATTTTTTTTACAGGTAATCTAAAAATGTACTGTTTAAATCAACTAACAAAATGATCATAATTAACGGTAAAAAGTTCCATTATTCTATAGTGAAAAGCTGTAACAGATCTAATGGGATATTTCATTACAGTAAAATACTGTTAAATGTACATTTTTTGAAAGTGTAAAAGAACAAGCCGGTGAAAAAAACAAACAAACAAAAAAAAACATACACATACATTCCCAGAATTCTGTGTGACAGCTCACATTTGATGGGTTTTCCCTGAAATTACGGTTTCTTCTTTGTTTTTTTTATTAGTCATGTACATTAGGGATTTACGTTAACATCTTCTCTGGGCCATTTGTGTTTTTAAGGTGGTTGTCAGTATATTATAAAGGTAAAAAACAGATTTTAGTAATTTGGTATATTAACATTATTTCAACTATACATTATATGCATTGTTTACTGTAAATTTAATTTCGATATGAGAATCTTGCTACCATATTTTTTTTTTACAGTAAAGTTCAGGCAACCACAGCTACTGTTTTTTTCCCCTTAAATTTCACAGATGTTTTTTTATTTTATTTTTTATTTCAGGATGACTTTAAGGACCATATCAGGTAGATGCAGCTTTAAAGTAAAGCAAATCACAGTGCATGCTGACTAGAAAGCAAAAACATGGCCTTTTCTAAACGTCCCCTGTTTCTTCAAGCGAATGTGCAGTTGTGTGTGTTTATGTCCAGCAACCCTTGCCTCTGGTAAACACGATCATTATCTCCCCAATCTAAACAAGCCTTTGCCTTCCCAGAACACACTGCTCTATAAGCAAGGAGGTGATTAAGGAGAAGGCAGTGGACGAAGCAGAGCTGATACTAGAAAGGAATCACAGGCCGTGGTACGTTAAACTGCGGGTGATGCAAACACCAGTGGCTTTAAATAATGATGCAGCCTTTTTAATCTTCATCATGTTACAGCTCAAAAACACTTGCTGTGTTAAAACGGCTCGGTTTATACTTTAACTGAACGGATCGTGCAAAATGATCAGCCTATCAAACGGACAATAAGAATTGAAATTATGTAAAAGCTTTTGTAATAACACCAGCATGCTACAGTAGTAATTTTATCATCATATTCAACTGTCTGGAAGACCTTACCCAAAAATGAATAATGCTCAAACAGCATGTCTGCTGCAAAGACTTTTTCCTCCAAACCACAAACCTCTACACGTGGAGTGAACAATCTGGTTTTAAATTGCACATAATGCAGTGCATGAAAATGTATTTGACAAAGAGTCCGGTGTACGTTTCACCTAAAATATGCAATATTGTGCCACAGCTGAGGTCGATATAAAAACCAAGAGCCTGAAAATCGTAATCGTAACTATCTATTTCTGTCTGACCCGCGTACACCATTATGCTATTAAAAATCTTGTGTCTGATGCAGTCCAAACCTATTACAAAGTTTGCTTACTCAGGAACAAACACCATGTTAGACATATAAGGCTTTGTGATACTGTGAGCCTGACAGACCAGGAATAAAGTATGAATCGATGCATTTCTTAATTTCAAAGCGAGCGCAAAGCAGAATAGCTAAAAACCAAACTAAACGGAATGCATAAAAAAGCAAACAGAACTGTATTTCTGTGCATTGTCCCTTGTTACTCACATATGCACGTGTGGCGGTTGAAAGCGGCTCTGGTTAATGTTGTAGTGGGTGAAGGCCTGCGTGGGGTTGGAGCTGTACTCGTCCACCGAGATGGTCACTTTGCCTTGTGACGGCATTCCGTGGGCCATTCTTTCTCCACGTGACACATGAGACACTTCACCAGGACCCTGGAGCGACCCACGCAGTCAGCATCCTTCAGAACCACCACTTAAACGCGGAAAAGAACCCTTGATAGTGCCGAGATGGAGGATGAGATCCTATCTGTAAAGATAGAGTGACAGAAAAAAGATTATGATGTGAAATCAATTGCATAAAATGACTGTATGAGTAATACATAGAAAAAAAATAGATTGTAAAACAAGGGAAGACATTGAAATGACTAAATAACTGCAATTGTATTGTGGAAAATTTTAATTATGTACAATATTTGCTTGCTTGAATGTCTATTATCTTATTGAAGTGTTTTATATTCTTTATATGAATGTAAAGAGTAATTCACTGCAAAAAAACAAAACAAAAAAAAAACAAGTGAAAATGGACAATCATTACATTTTTACCTAAAATGACTTTGTTTGTTGTAAAAAAAAAAAAGAAAAAGAAAAAAAAAAGTTAATTTAGATGCTACCACCATAAACACACACTTAAATTATTTTTTTTACAGTGCATATCAATTTTATTTTCTAGAATACATAATATTTAAAGCTTTGCTGGCAAACATCTCAAAATTACAATTTATAATTATTTTCATATAATTTCCACTTAAAATTTATGATAAAAACAACTTCATGCTCATCACTAATAAAGTTATCCAGAATCTCCTCTAAAATCATCAACACAAACTCCAGCTGCAAACTTAACCAAAACGTAAACACAGTGTCTAATGACAGATGAATGACTGAGCAATATAACGGTATCATGATCCAAAACTCAACTGAACTGACTATTTAATCTGACAACACAATCTGAGCAAGTGTTGAAAACAAAACTTAACAGAAAAAGCTGAGAAACAGAAAGGTGAGCAGCGAGTCAACATCTTCAGAGGGACAGTTAAACACAACCAACTTCGAAATCTAACCCTCTCAAAACAACTTTCATTCACTTACTTAAAAAGATGTTATAACATATTTACTGTAGAAACTGTATAGCATGTTGCTGTCAATTTGTATTTTATTCTTTTAAAAATATATAAATATAATAAAAATACAAGAATATTATATATATATGGGAAATAATTACAACGACCATTATAATATTTGCTGTTTAAAGGAATGCATAAATAATAATCACTGATTCTGCACAGGAACACCAGCCACAAAGTACGTTTTGTGTTTCTGATTAAATACTGGCTTACAGCGCTAGATTTAGCTGACACCTTACTAGACCTCATTTAATGACACAACCCATCATCGTAAAAGAAATTGAGTAAAGAGTGACACTGCTCTCTCCATGTTATCTACTGTACCAGCCAGGTGTGTGTAAAAATCATATTATTTAACTAAACACAACATATTTAAATATGTACAAGCCTGAAGGCATTTGAAATGTGATGCAAATTAATTCTGAATTCTTGCATTTTGTTCTGTAGATTTTGACATGTGAGAATTAGTCAGTAGTATTCTGTCAATCAATTCGATGTTTGTTTTAAATTGATGAATAATTTATGAGTCTGGTCTAATTTATGAATCTTGTTTTCCCAGTCCCCTCCTCAATATTTCTGTAGCTTTACTTCATAACATCATTATTATAAGTATTATTTTGCAAGACTTAATTTCATTTTTTTTTACCCAACTGTAACACATTATAGTTAGTTATGCTTACTGTTTTTAAATATACAGTACTGTACTAATGGCATACAAATAATAACCATAATTATAATTACATTCATTTGAACTGAATTTAAAAGTATTATCATACACGAAATTATACGATACGTTGTATACTACTACAGTTTTTTCAGGTATCTGTCATTAAGTTATCTTTGATTTCACGGAACTCTTTCAGTAAATTACAAATAACTCTACAGGTGATATACTAGTTTGTTTAACGTAAATCAAACAGTTTTTTAAAAACGCTCAATTTCTGCATAAAAAAAAAATATATTCATCCTTATTAACCCGCATATTTTGCAAAAAAAAAAAAAAAAATCGGCTTTCCTCACCTCAGCTAGCTAGCAAACACTAGCATAGCTGCGTAAAAACCTGCCGTTGCGTTTAATACATAACGTCTATATCCCCGCGTGATATTTATTTGCGCACAACTCTACCGCTTCCGGCTGAACAATGCGAGGGAACGATCAAAATAAAGGCTGCAAATCATGCTTCAAGTGCGGACTACACTCTTCAGAGAGAGAGCACAAGAGATCAAGTTGAACCTACATCACCCTCGACTACAATATCCCCGACATTTCTTGTTAAAAACACGCAAAGTCGCGCGTAAATGTGTCCAACACGACTGCCGCGAAGGGTGATCGTTCCCTGGGTGAGTGGCCGCGCTGACACCGCCGCTCAATGACAAGCCACCTCTAACCCTTTTGTGTCTTATTTTTTTCTCGCTCCCTGTCTAAGCGTACATTTCCAGGCTGCATAACACAGCAGAAGAGGTTGGAAGACCCTCTTTCTCTCTCGCCCACCTCTAGAGATGTTGCTCCATACACGCCGGGGAATGCAGATGTCGGTAGCCGAAGAGGTGGCACTCGGAGCCGGCCAGGGGCAGGACCCTCGACCCTGGGAGACCCTCCGGCGAAGCTGGCGGCGAGACGCGGGAAAAGCGGCGCAGGCAGGCGGCGAGAGCCTCGCTCTGACTGGCGGAGAGGGGGAGTGAGTCTAGACCGCAGTAGAGGAAGAAAGGACTGCCACTGGGGTCAGAGAGCAGCGACGAGAGCATAGCCTCCGTACTAGCATGGCGGAGCGAGTGTGTGTGTGTAAATGTGTGTGTGGTTACTCCTCCCCTCCCTCAGAAGAGTCTGCCATGATATGCGTTCACACGTGGAGAGGAGAGACCCTCTTCTGCTGCTTATTTTCGCGTCTTTCTGCAGTGTCCTTTGTTGCATTTTAGTGCATTGATTTAATCAAACCTGAGAGGACCTAAAGTACCTGAAGGAAGTGCTCATTTTGGTTGCATTTTAAAGGAGACACCAAGATTTACTTCACTGTGTGTGTGTGTGTGTGTGTGTGTGTGTGTGTGTGTGTGTGTGTGTGTGAGAGAGAGAGAGAGAGAGAGAGAGAGCACTAGGTCTTTGTTACTGTCAAAATGAAGTGATGTGTCCAAAGTTTTCTATGAACGGCTGAGTGTAAGGTAAAATGAGCCACTTTTTTGTTAAATTCAGGCCTTATATCATTTTTATGTTGAAATTATGTAACAAAAAGCAGCTATTACAATATTAGAAACCCCAGCTACTGTGTTTATGGCAAAATGAGTCAGAAAATCTACAGCAAAATTGTGAACAAAGAACCAAACTCTCTTGCCATTGAAAACTAATATTCCTGATTTAATTTTAACATGACATTACATTATAGGAAATGCATTATGGCATACCAATTAAAATGTGTTAAAGTGTATGTGAGCGATAGGTTCAGTTCAGATGGACTGCGTTTGACTTGGTGGTGTCAAAATAAGAACAATATGAAACAACAATAAAAAGCAACTTTTCTTGCTAAAACTCAATTGAACCACTTAGTGTGTGTGTGTGTGAGAGAGAGAGACAAATTAGTTTAGTGCTCTAAAGAATAATTGCATATATCGTTTCTCATAAAGAATCTATAGACACTTGAAAAGACTGTTTCATAATTTCTTATAAATTGTAATTTTGTGCAGTTGTGCTTTTTGTTTAAATGATAACCAAATGAACACAAGTGTAATGTGAGTTTCTCTCTCTCTCTCTCTCTGTGTGTGTGTGTGTGTGTGTGTGTATTTATGGATCTTGCATTCGTACAATATACTGTGTGCATATGATTTATCCTAACTTGAAATTAGATTATTTTAAAGAGAAAGGAACCATCATCTTTTTTTTAGTTTCTAGTGTTTTGTAAATATAATAGACCTTATAAGTGAGCGTTGCTTTTCCCATTTAGCCTCTGAAAATGATTGCCCTGCACACTCTGCTCATTCAGATCAATTAAATCAGTTCACGTCAAGTATACTTTTGTGGCAAATGTTATAATCATTTGCAGTGATTACAAAATACAGTTCATATATGTGGTGACTTTGTCTAAGCCATAAAAATCATGACAAGGCTAACTGAAAAATGTAAATTTTTAACATTGCTTTTCATTTCATCATGCATGCATTTAGTTTTATGTTTTCTTTCAGTGTCTTCAAGCTAAAATCACACTGAAATCCTTGCTAAGTGAAATGACAGCATTGGACTATAGCTGCTTTGCATTACTGTTACATTATGCAAGAAGGTGAATCTTTGAAATGTGTATTTTTCACTGACATGTTTCAATTTTCACAAACCCACATACACTAATACACGCAAACCACACACAACTAAGCGACATTTCTATTTGACTTTTCTCTTATCACTGGAAAATGTGTTTTCATCGACTAGCCAGCGGGCAATAATGTGAAGGCAGAGTAGGAATTTTATTCGCTGAGGCCGCCGTTAAACACCGCACCATCATTTGTCCCCCTGCCTGCGCTAGAGAGAGAGAGAGGGAGAGCGATGATAGATACAGCTTCAAATGTCACTGAAGAAATGGCCTCTGACATGAATGTTTTATTCAGTCTCCTTCCCCTGATCACATCTATACAATAGAAAATGTAAATGTTATGCAGAATGCTTAAAAAATTCACTATATATTTTATGACCTTCTATAAAAGAGGGGCAAAATGACTCCATGAAAATGGAAATGGAATAAAAGCCATATTAACCGGGAGGGTGGGATAGTTTCTGTGTGACTAGTGGTGGGTGATTTTCACTTAACCCAAATCTAGCAATGGGGGCACAAGGGGCTCTCAGACAGATAGAAGCACAGAGACACACACACACAGATTTGTGTCGATCACACATATTGTCACTCCTTGGATTATGAAAATCAAGACTATAGGGAATGAGAGGAGAAGAGAAAAATATAATTGGATTTCATATAATATTGCACTGCATGACTGACTGAATTCATTTAAGTCAAAAGGATTTATTTTATAAATCTACATCTTAAAATATTAAATTCTAAACAAGTAGGCCTGTAATACCTGGAAAAGGATATCTGAGAACATTCCTATTCACCTCAATGCCTACGAAAATACACAACCTTGGATTTTTGCTCATGCTCAGTTTTTTTGAGCCAATCACATGAGCTATAAAATGTCATGTGACTAATCATTCTATAGCCAAAATGGCATCATGATGCTGATTGACCGATGCCAAAATGGACACAAACCCATATCTTGAGTGTGATGTTGAAGGCTTCTGACAGCAAAAAATATATTTCACGTTTTTAAAAGCCTCCAAAAACAGCCGTGCTCTTGTAAAACATTTACTATAATACAGCAAAATATTTGCAATGTATATGTGGCTTGCAAAAAATTACTTAAGAATACACCAGTGAATTCTGAATTGCCTTCAAAAGAGAAACCAAATGGTGTAGTTACGAGATCTACCAGCAGAGGCTGACTGCCGATTCTAAGCAGCCAGATACTGAACTTGCCTGATATCCACCCAATTTTAAAGGCCCAAATTCACACCTTGACATTTTTAATGTTGATATTTACATTTATTCATTTAGCAGACACTTTTATCCAAAGCAACTTAAGGCTGGAAAACACCACACAATTTTGAAGTCATTCTGAACACAACAAGCTCACAGAAACATGAAAACGTGTGTGGAGATACAAGACAAATGTTATGAAATTGGCTCAAAATAACAAACAAGTCTGATATCCTATGACTGGATTGAATCATAGCCTGAAGCTAATATAAACTTGCCAATCACACACCATGTGATTTTCTGTAATTATTATAATAAGTGTCATGAAACAGCATTCACAACTTATTTAAAATAAATAAATATTTTCATGTTGACAGTAAAGCAGCACATTTTTATAATACATTTTTGAAAGTTTTTAGACAGACATTTAAAAGTTTTGGATCAAAAAGATTTTTTAAAGAAAATCATACTTTTATTCAGAAAGGACACATTAAATTGACCTAAAGCGACAGTAAATACTTTTAAAGGCAGTTCTTTTGATAGTATCACATATGTTTTTAGTATTGATAATAAATGTTTTTTAAGCAGCAAATCAGCACATTAAATTGATTTCTGCTGGATCATGTGACACTGGAGACTGTCACTGGAGTAATGATTCTGAAAATTCAGCTTCACCATCACAGAAATAAAATGCACTTTAAAATATATTTAAAGAGTTACTCCACCCCAAAATGAAAAGTTTTTTCATTAATCACTTTCCCCCATGTCGTTCCAAACCTGTAAAAGCTTTGTTCGTCTTCGGAACACAAATTAAGATATTTTGGATGAGAACCATAATTCAACCCTAATTTTACAAAGCTACGAGAATACTTTTTGTACGCAAAGAAAACAAAAATAACGACTTTAATCAACAATTGTTCTCCTGTGCATCAGCGTAGCGCCATTTTGGAGAAAATCTGCTGGATGCAAACAGTGTACGCTGTTCTGTGTCAGCCGCACCACACGGATACGCTGTTTTCGTTCAAATCAAAGTGTAAAGAAATGAAAACAGCATTCTCGTAGCTTTGTAAAATTACGGCTGAACCACTGATGGCAGATGGACTATTTTGATGATGTCTTTCATACTTTTCTGGGCCTTGACAGTGTTAATTGTTTGGCAGTCAATGGGACAGTCACAAGCCTCCCGGTTTTCATCCAAAATATCTTAAATTGTGTTCCGAAGCTGAACAAAGCTTTTACGGGTTTAGAACGACATGGGGGTAAGTGATTAATGAAAAACTTTTCATTTTGGGGTGGAGTAACCCTATAAGTAGAAACAGACTTTTAAAGGGGTCATTGGATGCAAAATTCACTTTTACATGTTGTTTGAACATAAAGGTGTGTTGGCAGTATTTGTACATATCCACCCTATAATGATAAAAAAATCCAGCCAGTGTTTTTTTTTATTTTTTATTTTTAATCTCTATAAATAATATCCCCTTTCTCAAATCAAGCTGATCTCAGATGCCTGTCTGTGTGACGTCACACAGACCCAGGCCCTCCCAAGATTGTTGATTGACACTGGTGTTTTACCGTAGACCCGCCCTGAGTGAGCTGTCATCAGTCTGCCATTTTTTTCGACATTGGAGCAGGAGTAGACAAGAATGTCTTCTAAATGATTGAAGTGTTTTGTTGTTGGATGTAATAATGAACATAGCAGTCGTCATTTACTCCCGACATCTGTGCCGCTGAAGACACAGTGGATTACGTTTGTTTCTGAAGGGAATGTGCCGATCCCCAATCTACCTAAATGTGTCTATGTTGGCACAAATCATTCATGATCCAGCTTCACAGAAGAAGTGAGTATAAGGGTTTTTATGAATCTTTGCAAATCGCCTTTCCTAATAATGTGTTATTTAGCAAGTTCCACGGCTAAAGTAAACAGTCTCATGAGAACGGCTTGTCACCCCACGGAAGAGAGGGGCGGGGTCAGCAGAGCTCATTAGCATTTAAAGAAACATGCACTAAAATGGCTTGTTCTTTGCAGAGATGTTTTTGACAAGGTAAAAAGGGTGTTGTTTTACACTACCACTGATAAATTTTAACCAAAGTATGTTATAGACTTTTCATTAAGACCCTAAAGAATCATATCAACTTGTAGAAATTGGGCATCCGATGACCCCTTTAAGTATATGAGTGTATCTGTAAAATATCAGGTTGCATTTGTAAAGTTTAACCCAGTGTTTTGTTCATTGTCGCCTTTGACAGCTCTGCACCTGTGGGTCCAAGGGTGTGCGCTACACGTATACCTTTCAGAAGTCATGGAGAACTGGAGCACTGATCAGGGTGAGAACTCACAGCGTCACAATGCTGCTTCTACAAAACGTGGAATGACCTCTTGTCATGTTTTGACAGGGTTTACAAAGGTCTGTTGTGCTGTACCAGCACATCTCATAGAGACAGCTCAATTGTCACTGAAGTTGCTCTTTCGCTAAGGTGCAACTGGCGTTCGACCAGAACACCTCAACCCCTACACACAATAGAATGACAGAACATTAGATAGATAGGTACAGTAGACAGATAGATACAGTAGACAGACAGACAGACAGACAGATAGATAGATAGATAGATAGATAGATAGATAGATAGATAGATAGATAGATAGATAGATAGATAGATAGATAGATAGATAGATAGATAGATAGATAGATGTAAAATTCCTTGAATCTATCTATCTTTGAAAAAATAAGAAAGTTGGTGTGTTGACCCTCTCTTCACCTCTTACTTTTAAATTCTTTGAGTGTCTGTGTTTGAGAATTCAGAATCCAGAGTGAAGTTGATTCTCTTCAGAGGGACTGAACTCTCAATCCCATCTCTCCCCTCCGCTAATGCTAAACCGCAGAGATGGATCAATCACTCTTCCCTCTCTCTCCCCATCGGCTCTGAAAGTGTGACAATAAAACAAGGAAGAACAGAAAACAGATTTATTGTAGAGATGGGATATTGACGGCAACTGCAGTGTGAAACAACAACGGCTTGACGTGTTTGTGAGGGTCACATGCAGCAAAAGCAAGTAGCAAATGCAAGTTTAGGTTGCATAAGAGAATATGGAACAAAAGCTAATGAGGTGAATGTCTATGGCAAATTTTTACCCATTAAGATAAATACTAAAATATATATTTATTATATATCTCTACATAAAATACATTAAGAAAATGAACTCTTCTAAATTTTTTTAAAAAAATTTTTTTATAACATTAACTATAAAAACATCATAGGTAATGTTATACGAAATAATTTTTATATTATTTATATACTAACGTGTATACACACACACACAATACATTAAGAATTTTAAAAATTTAATTTAATGTGAAAAATACATATATTATTTAAATGCAAACTTATTTCTGCATCGAAGCATGTTTGTAATCCCAATTTATTCTGATATTTATTTATATAAAAATATAATATTTTAATAAAATAAAACTATTTTTAAAATATTTGTATTAAAGAATTTATATATTGAAAATAAGTTCAAAATTGTCATATATTAATAAAGAATCATTTTAGATATATTTATTACAAATTATATAGAATAGTGTTGGTGACAAATTTGGATAAAAGTCTATGTGTAATCATGCTGGCATCTGTGTAAACATTAATTTTAGTCAGCGGTGAACCAACTGCACTTTTATGACATGATGGTCATATATACACTTGCAATAATGCATTTAGACTTTATGGCCTCCGATATACCACAAGAAATGGTCTCTCATGTGAATAATGCATGTGAATCATGAATATATGTATGTATTGTTTAGCTTTAAAAAGAAGTGTGTGATATATCTGGACCATGAAGTCTGTGCGTCTCAGACAATATAACAGTTTCATTGCTTTCCACCCTGCTGTGGTTGTTGATGGTGTTTTGCTCTGAGAATTGTGTGTATGTGTGTGGCAGGCGATGTTTGTCTCTGTAGCGTCTTTATTTCACTCTTTGTCAAACATTCATTCTCATCTCTCTCAATCACTCAACAGACCTGCAATGAAACACAAGTCTGACGTCTTCTTTGTCCACAATAATCAAATAAATCAGACTGCAGGCCCATGCACTCCATGATTGCACATTATATTTTGAAAGGAACAAATATGAAAACCAATTTGATTTAGAACGTATTGATTACATTTTTATAGTCTCCCCATATTCAACGAGAAAAGAGAAATCATGGGTGCCGTTAAGCCTTTTGAGAGGCTTGATGTTCTCGGGCTCTCGGTTCTAATGAAATTTCAGACTCATTTGGAATGAAAGCAAACAAACCGCACTGTTTAATTTCTTGAAAGCTCAGAGCTCTCAGTTGTTTGGATGCACGTTAGAACTATTTGGCCAAATGCACACTGCGGTGACAAGGTTTGGCAGTGATAACTGGAGTGAATCCCTTAAATTATGAATGTTTTGTCATTTAACCGAAAACAATGTGCTTTGTGTGGAAATCTTTGTGTGGAAAAGATCAAAATGTTTTAGATTTTTTTCTATGATGAATTTAAATATAAATTTGACTTTATACATAAACTCACAGAAAGGAAAGCTGTCAATGGGGCAGTACCCTAAAATGCAAAAAGGTACACCTTTATATCTTATTTACCCCTAAATGGTATATATTAACCTTAAAAGTACACAATAGAACCTATAGTGCATAGTTACAGTATTTTTGAAAGGGCATCGCCCCAGTGAAAGTTGTGTAGCTTTTTTCTGAGAGTGTGCACTTAAATTTAGATGAAAGGAAACTGCCTGCTAATGTCATTTTAACTGTTATCATCATACTATTTTTCACAGTAAACCAAACCGTGATCCAACCATAATCTATGAGCCAAAACAACCAACTCCACATTTGAGACAAAAATCTTTTACAAAAATGTAAAATCTTTGTCTAAAGAAATTAAGGTAACACTTTATTTCGATAGTCCACTTTAGACATTCTGCTAACAGTAAGTAACATTGTAACATGTCAACTAGCAGTCATTAGAGTATTAGTCGACTGTCTGCTTAATATCTTCTAACACTTTATTTTGATGGGTCCACAACATATAAAACATACTGAGAATTAGAAACTTTGCAAGTATATGTCAACTTATTTTACTAACCCTAAACATACCCTACTGAGAGTTAGCAGACATGCAGTTGCAAATCAATGAGAATTAGTTGACATGTAGTTACAAAGTTAATTGTTAGTAGAATGTCTAAAGTGGACTAACAAAATAAAGTGTAACTGAAATTAAAACATTTATTTTAAATTAAATGATTCAGCAAAGCCACATTAAATTTATCAAAAGTGAAAGTTAAAATCATTTATAATGTTATAAAAGTTTTAAAAATGTGATAAATTTTCTTGAGCAGCAAATGAGTATATTATGAGTAATATATACTCGTATATATATAGACCTATATGAGTATAAATCAGTATAAAATGATTTCTGAAGACTGTTTTCCCTGAAATTGTTTTAACCCAAATTAATTAAGTACAGTACTTAATTTTTTGAGTTAGGTCAAAGACTAGAATAGAATACTAGAATACCCAAGACGTGTCACTCGTATAGTTTTGAATGGGGAAAAATGCAACGCTCAATATGGCCGCTCAAACGCAGAAATCCCCGCCTTCTGACTGAAACAGCCAATTGCTAATCGGTAAAGTCAGCGCTTCACTGCAGCGGCCGTTGGAAGTCCCGGTTGCTATAGAAACAATCAGCACTCTGAGACGTGCGCTGAGGACTGCGCATGCACATTGGCTGATCTAGCTTGAAAAATAAGCTTTTTTATAATGCTATTTGAGCAAAAGAAACAACATTTATGATATAGTTCAGATTTCTTTGGTGATTTCAAATATGAAATTTAATTGTAAGCTTAGTGAACAGTTTTGGAGAAACTGTTCACTGAGCTTTACATGAGTGTCCTCACTCTATTGAATGTTTTAAGTTGAATCAACTCAACTAAGCTTATTTGAGTCTGTTGCCAATGGCAACGAAATGAGGAACTCCACACAAAGAAGCTGATTGGTCTGAGCTGCTGTTTGAACTGACTCCTGGAGGACGCGCATTTTTGTCAATGTTTGCTGGTGAGTTGAAACTTTTTCGTTCTTTACCTTTTGCTCTGAAACCATTATTAATAAATGAAAGGTATGACAGTTAGCTAATTAAAAAAAAAAAAGAAGACTGCATGAATGTCTATTGCAAACCTTTTTTTTTAAACTTTTGCGAGTAATGTATTACACAAACAAGCTTATATTGAAAAACTTTGTGCATGTGTCAGATATTAGCCCAAGAAATGCATTCTCTCATCCACATAGTGTTAGTTATAGCTACTGAATACATTTAATTTAATACCAAGTCTTTTCTACCATGTAATGCCAAATAACTTCACTGCAATTTTTAGAAGCAGTTTTTGGATAACTCAGCAGGTCACATCTTAATGACAGTTTGCTTTATCAGCTTGTTAAAAAGAAAAAAAAAAAGTCTAATGTGCATTGTTGTCACACTACAGATTCCAAGAAGTGCAGTGCTGAGCTAAAGGAAGAAAAAGATGATCTGGAAATGTAAGTGCTGTCAATTTGCTTGTGGCAAAGGGGATACTACTTAAAACATACTAGACTGAACATTTTATTTATGTTAAGGCTATGGATTAAAGGTAGTGATGTCAATGTAAGTCAATGTGCTCACTGTTTTGCTTCATAAGATCTCATATATCCTCAAGAGCCAGCTATTTTGTGTTTTCTGTATCTGCTTTTTTTTTTTTTTTCTATGACTCTCAAAGTGATGGAACCTCTTCACTTCCATTTTATGAATCACCAAGGACCATGGATTCAGTCACCTACATTTTAAATGGCCTGAGGGTCAAAAGGGAGTCATAACATAGTTTTTAGCTAAAATTTATTTGATTAATTTCCTTCATGTCCAGGCTTCTGATGATGAGGAGTCACACCAAAACATTCCAGTAGGAATCCACGAAAGTGAAGATGTTGCACAGCATCCCCTGTCTTTCTCCTCCATCTAGCCCCTGTAAGGAATCGTCTCAGAGGGTAATCTTGGGAAGGATGGTTTAGAGAACCTCCCTCGGGCCATTTGTTCTTGTTTTTAGATTGACTTATGCCTTGCAGCTCATTGATTAATGAGCAATACATTAAACACATACATTTTCTCTTTGTTTTATTAGATAAAATCTCAACATACCTAAAGTGTTACGTGTAGTGATGTCCTTCAAGGAGTGTGAGGAGGCAACAAATTACAAATATGCTTTTTAATGAAGATTAGTAGATACAGGAACGTTATAACATCAACAGAACATTAGCTTTAACATCAGAACACAACTTAACGTTATCTAACATTAATCACGGACAACCAAAGAGGGAGAACTCAGGACTTTTAAAGGAACCGGAACAAAAGAGCAAACAACATAATCAAACTCAGGTGGGGACAATGAAACGATAATTAACTAATGAAGGCAGGAATCAAACCAAATAAGGAAAACGAGGACTAAGACAGGCAGACATGTAACAGTATCTCCCCCTCCCGGTAGGCGCATCCCGCGCCGTAACAGTTCCAACCGGGAGGGGGGGTGGGCGCCCTGGATGTCGGAGCAGGACGGAGACACAAGACACAGAGGAGGCATCCAGGGCGGATCAGGGGACTCCGGCGGCCATGGCGGGTCTGGGAACTCCTGCGGCCATGGCGGATCAGGGGACTCCGGCGGCCTTGGCGCATCAGGGGACTCAGGAAGGTCAGGAAGCTTGGCGGGCCAAGGCGGATCAGGAGGCTTGGCGGGCCAAGGCGGGTCAGGAGACTTGGCGGGCCAAGGCGGGTCAGGAGGCTTGGAGGGCCAAGGCGGGTCAGGAGGCTTGGAGGGCCTAGGTGGAGCAGGGAGCTTGGGCGCCCATGGAGGATCCAGGAGCTTGGGCGCCCAAGACGGAGCAGGACACACAGGGGAATAGCCCCCTCAAAAAATTTTAGGCTGAAATTAAGGGCCTTCAATCTTTGTTTGGACTCTTGGGGGCGCTCGGACAGCGCGGAGACAGGGAGGCGCCTTCGTGGCGCAGGCACTGGAGTGCGCTCTTGAAGCGCGGGCTCTGGGCGGCGCTCTTGTAGCGTGGAGACAGGGAGGCGCCTTCGTGGCGCAGGCACTGGGGTGCGCTCTTGCAGCGCGGGCTCTGGGCGGCGCACTTGCAGCGTGGATTCTAGGGGGCGCTCTTGCAGCGCGGAGACAGGGAGGTGCCTTTGTGGCTCAGGCACTGGGGTGTGCTCTTGCAGTGCGGATTCTAGGGGGCGCTCTTGCAGCGCGGACACAGGCGCCCTGGATGTCGGAGCAGGACGGAGACACAAGACACAGAGGAGGCATCCAGGGCGGATCAGGGGACTCCGGCGGCCATGGCGGGTCAGGGAACTCCGGCGACCTTGGCGGATCAGGAGGTTTGGCGGGCCAAGGCGGGTCAGGAGGCCTGGCGGGCCAAGGCGGGTCAGGAAGCTTGGCGGGCCAAGGTGGGTCAGGAGGCTTGGCGGGCCAAGGCGGGTTAGGAGGCTTGGAGGGCCAAGGCGGGTCAGGAAGCTTGGCGGGCCAAGGCGGGTCAGGAAGCTTGGCGTTACAGGAATAAATTACATTTTTAAAATATATTAAAATAGAAATTGGCTGTTTAAAATTGTAATAGTATTTCACAATATTGCTGCATACTTATTTGATATGTATAATATTTTGCCTGGTGGCAGTGAGTTCAGTTCCTCACAGTGTAATACAGCAATACTAACATTTGCTGGTCTCTCTTTGTCAGGTCAAAAACAGCTAACAGCCAATAGTTTAAACTTAACATCCATGTGTCTTAATTGGGAGATGCCAAAAAACTATGGTCATCACACACAGAATAATAATAAAAGGGATTCGCACTTGTATTTAAATGTAGTTGTCATTCCAAAAACCAAACGAGTTCAGTATGGTTCTTCACACTCAATGTGGATTTAATTTTAACACTATTGTCATTGATATTTTGAGGAGTGAATTGAATGCAGAACAGAACTACTTCCCGTGTGGGATACTCACTCTGTCTCTGCTTCCTGTATGTGTCCATTTACCCATCGCTCTATCTCTACACATCCGTCTCTATCTCTCCTTCCCTTCCCCCATCCTTCCTCTCTTCCCACTTCCATTTAACTCTCTATTCCATCTCGAGAGGAGATGGTAGATGGTCTCTTCATTATGTGGAACACAGACAGCGTGATTGTGTGTGTGTGCGTGTGCGTGTGCGTGTGTGTGCGCGTGTGGAATGAATGAGAGCCAGCCGAGTACATGCAATGTTTTATATCCTGTCAATGGCATTCCTAGTTGCTGTCCCGTGGCCATGATTTACCATGTTTTAGCCAAGTCCTCACTGCAGAAAATGAAAGAGCTGTTTTCTGCCCCTCTCTGCCTGCTTCCCATTCATCTCTCTTTCTTTTTCTATCTCTGTCTGTCATATTTTGCAGATAGAAGGCTGTTCGTAGCACTTTCACTAAAGCATTCCTGGGTCATTCATGCCATACAGGAACTGTAAAAAATGAATATGCCTGTATTTTAAGTATGTATTTCTAATAAAGGGTATTCAGACTTCAGGGACTTTTTTTTAAATTAATTGATTACTTACATAATAGCAAGAAAATGAATGTATGTCTACCACGACTGAAATTAAGAGCTAAAGTTAGCCATTGATAAATGAGGGATTGGCATTTAGCTTGCATAAAGATTTCAACAAATTTTGATATATTTTAAATATTCTTTTGAAATGTTGATATCATACAGATTTTTATAACATTATTAGCAGGAATGTGAAATACCAGTTGATGCCAAAAAACAAAACAAAAAAACATTCATCAATTGAAAACATTTATATTTGTGTGGTCCTGCACCAAAATTATGTCACTTCCTGGGAGCTGATGTCACTATGGCACTATTAAATGAATATTACAAAAGACTATTAATGGAAAGTGAAATTGAATGAACATTTTATAAGAAACAAACGCTATTTTAAAAAAAAGTTAATGCATAACTATGGAAGCTTGTTTCCACTTTAGGATTGAAAAATGAAACAGGTAATAATAAAGTTTAAAATAATAAGATATGAAAGTCACAATTATGATAAGTAAGGCTGAAATTGTAAGAAATAAAGTCACATTGAAATATATTAAGTCATGCTTTTTCTTTTTTTTATAGCAGAAGGTTTGAGTCATGAAGCATGACAATCAGATTAGAAAGAGTACAATGTAAATGTATTGACTTAATTACTTATTAGTAAATAATAATATATTGCAATTTATTAAAAATGTACATTTATTGCAAAATCTTCAAATGAACTACTGTTCTAAAGTTCAGGATTGGTAAGATTTCTGAAAGAAGTCTTGTATGCTTACCAAGGCTGTATTTATTTGACCAATAATACAGCAGTTGTAGTTTGAAATATTATTAAAATTTAAAAGAACTGTTTTTCTATTTGAATATATTTTATTATGAAATTTATTTCTGTGATGCAAAGCTGATTTTTCAGCATCATTACTCCAGTCTTCAGTGTCACATGATCCTTCAGAAATCATTCTAATATGCTGATTTGCTACTCGAGAAACATTTTTTCCAAAGCGACTTGCATTACATTCAAGATAAACACTTCCAATCCATGACAGTGGCATTGCTAACAGCATAATCTAGTTTGAGCTCCAGGAATGCTACACCTACTGTTTTCAAGTAATGAAAATGAACTAATATTATTTCCATCTTTAAAAATTGTGAATATTTTACCTGATCTATTAAGATGAATTTACTGAAGATATGAAAATCCTTCTCGTCGGTTCAGTCCAATCAGATCTTCTACTGGACTCTGAGAACAGATCACTGAAATGTATGAAAAGCCTGTTCGTGATTTATAAATAAAACATATAACTACTCACATGGCATGCACAGTCAAATAAATGAAAGAGAAAGAGAGCACTGATGAGGTGCAGAGATGTGTTTGTCGTGTGTTTATGTGTGTGGGCAAAAACTGAGAGCAGGAAGAAAAAGAAACAGACAAATAAAGTCTGTCTGTTAAATTGATGACCTCATGTATCTGTGGCACACGCCTCTCCAGCGTCTCACAACCTCAGGGCCATCACACACAATCAAATCTGCCGCTCACTGATGTGTTACATCTGGGCTTGTATGGCGCTGCTCCACCTCTCTCTCTCTCTCTCTCTCTCTCTCTCTCTCTCTGGAAACAAATGCAGTCTGTTCAAACAGTCAAAATAAATACAGATGACATGAAAGAATTACAAAGACAAGCAAAGAACTGCATGCATGTGTGTATATATAGTTTACAATATTATTTACCTTGTAATGTAGCTGCAGTTCATGTTTCCAATCACTCACTCAGCAGGGATTCTTACAATAGTATGATTTTTACCTTGATGTGGGAGGCTGTAGCTTTGCTTACGGATTGCGTATTTTTTTCCATCTCTACTTATGAGTTTCAGTTCAGAGGAAATAAAATACATGGGAAGGCCCTGTCTTATGATACATACTGTATATGAATTATATGAATACATGTATATTTTACACACACACACACACACACACACACACACACACTTGAATTTGTGGTTTACGGGGACTCTCCATAGGTGTAATGGGTTTTTATACTGTACAAACTGTATTTTCTATCGCCCTACACCAACCCTACACCTAAACCTACCCCTTACAGGAAACTACTGGCAATTTTTGAATTTCATAAAACACTGTGTTGTATGTTTTTTAAGCCTTTTGTTTTACGGGGACACAGGAAGTGTCGTCATAAACCATGTTTACGTTGTAGTACCCATGTCATTATACACATTTGTGTCCTCATAAACCATATATACCAGTACATATATGTATACATACACACACTCAAACACGTATATACTGTATGTGAATATATATGGGGAAGGGGCATATACTGTATGTCAAATTATTTTTTACTTTGTTTATTGAGTTTTTCTTTTTCACCCAACGAACATAAAGATACTAATAAACACAGGGTACAAGACTCTAGCTTTCTCTGTCTTCTTTGGAGCTCCTATGAAATAACAAGAGAGAAAATACTGTAAAGTTCAACAGTACGATTAATAAATATTAATGGTTACACTTTACAATAAGCTGTCATTTGTTAACATTAATGTATTAACTAACATAAATGAACAATGAACAATACATTTATTACACAATTAATCTTTGTTAATGTTAGTTAAAAAAAATACATTATCCATGTTAGTTCACAGTGCATTAATGTTTACAAACAACTTGTGATTTTAATAATGCATTAGTAAATGCTGAAATTAACATTAACTAAGATTAATAAATGCTGTAGAAGTATTGTTCATTCTTATTTCATGTTACTTAATGTAATTAACTAATGTTAACTAATGAACCTTATTGTAAGGTGTTGCCATATTAACATCTACACTATTACTTTAACCTGTTAACTTGTATATCCGTATTTTAAGCTCTTTAACCTATAGTTGCGCCGGCGCCACTGAAGTCATGCAGTAAGAGCGCTGCTAATGCAGTTTTAATGTGCATCTAGAACGGCTGCAGATGAGGCATTAAGTGCATGGCACAGCGACCAACTTCCCATTTTACAGAGTTTAATATAGTAATGTTGTCGCTCAGTTTTTCAAGATCAGTTTTAATCGTGTAACTGTTAATGACAGATTTGAACAAAGAAATTAAGTGTTACTACGCACAGGCCCCATTGATTACAAATTCAAAGATAAGATGAGTAAATAAAACGCGGTACTTATTAACAAAATCACCCTTTACTTAAATATATGAACACAGAAAACCTCTGTTAACAGGTTAATGTAACATTTCCCATTCTATGACTAATAAAATAATCGCAACTTACTCTGTATAACTGAACATGGCTTTCCTCAGAGTAGCTGCGTGCGCTGCATCTTCTTCTTGTTTGACTTATATATATATCTCACAGGAAAATGTACTATTTTACAAGGCAGCGATATCTTATGAATTCACACAATGTAAATCGTACAAAAACGTCCTATTTTTAGCAAAAGAGTATGATGATCCACTCCTAAACATAACTAGCACTGAAGGGTAAGCAGACCATATAAAAATATCCAAATGACATTGTATGAATTCATTTAATTTGGCTAAAAATTTGCCATAACTTAAAAAAATAAAAATAAATTACAATACAATACAAATTGCCGTGAGACTGTGTTGAGATATGAATACTACCATTCAGAAATTTGGGTTGGTAAGATTTCTTTATGTTTTTGAAAGTAGTCTCTTCTTGCTCACCAAGGATGCATTTATTTGATCAAAAATACAGTAACATAGCAATGGTGTGAATGTTGTGTCTTCCATTTGAATATATTTCAAAATGTCATTTATTCCTGTGATGCAAAGCTGAATTTTCAGGATCATTGTCAATTGTTAGAAATCATTCTAATATGCTGATTTGCTGCTCAAGAAACATTTATTATTATCAATGTTGTGCTGTTTTATTTTTTTTATTTTTATGTGGAAACCGTGATACACACACACACACACACACACACACACACACACACACACACGCACGCACACACACACACACACACACACACACACACACACACACACACATGCACGCACACACTCATACACATAAAGTTTTAATCTCAAAAGAACCATATACAGTGGCTCCTAAAAATATTTGGGTAGTTATGCTTAATAATATATGCTTGTCATTGCATTATATAACAACATATCCAGGCAAAATGGCTTCATTTTAAAGTAAGATAGCACAGGCACACTTTCAACAAATCAATAAAAGAAGCTTGTTAGGTTTGAAATTATAAAACAATACTGCAAAATGCAGACAAAATGTATTTGGACACTTGTGTCCTGGAGAAGTGACTTCATACAGTACTTCCATTAATAAACCTTGACACCACTGGTGAAAAGTCAGCACAAATGATTAAGAAAAGTAAAGTTAGGTCATGAAATTCAGACATTATAAGTGTCCAAATGCATTTTGGGGTCTTGGTAGAAGTCAAGTGAAAAGCCCAATTCAGCAGGCTTTTCTTGTAAGTTGCTGAAAAGAACCATTGAAAAGCTTCAATCAATAATTTCATTTAAGATTGAAATCAGTAATAAAAGCAAAACTGAAGCAAGATGCATAGTGATACAAGCTTAAAGCATTTATCACTTTGTGAAGGCTGAATTAAAATGGGTTTCATGTCAAAGTGCTACCAGACCTCTCTGAATCAAAAACACCTGCTCGTTCGAAACACAGACTGAAAACGGTGGCATGAACCATAATAGTCATTCCTCTCTTTATACAAATAATTATCAGTTTAAAATACTCACATTTAACCAATAATCTACATTTTTTCAACTTTTTTTAATGATGTGTATTACAGTAACATGTTAAAATGAAATATATTGTGTTATCACAAATAAAACGTATCTGCATTTGTGCATTGCCTAACGTTGCCAGAGTTTTACTGCCTCTAGTGTTCATTTCAGCTGGAAACTGTAGTGATTCATACTGTACATATAGGTATGATTTTTTTCAGTTTTGCAGAAATGTATTGAGTGGCACGTATTTCCAATGTTGCAAGATTCTGTTAGACTTCCTTTAACAGTTTACTTCAGTGACAGCAAAAAGACAAACTAAAATTCTTGACATTCCTATTATTTATCTATATCTCCTGCATTGCATTTTTGGATCATTTCTGCCACCTGCAATTCAACAAAAGAAAGAAAGAAAGACAAATTCTGAGAAGATACGTCTTAATTGTGAGATATAAACTCATAATTGTAAGAATAAATTTTTGTAGATGAAAAGTGACAACTGCTTTTTAAAAAAAAATTGTTTTTTATTCTGTTGCAAAAACAAAAAAACAGAAATTTAAACGGAAATGTAAACTCAGAATTCCAAGAAAAAGGGTAGAATTGTCAGAATATCTCGCATATCTGACTTTTTTTTTTAAACACAGTCCAAATTGTGAGTGAAAAAGTCGCAATTACCTTTTTTTTTTATTCTGTGGGTACTATGTACATTAAAAACAATTTTCAGGTATCCCACTCTGAAATTATTCATTTGCATAAGCTGCCTTTAATACTATACTTTATTCAATACTGTTTGTCCACCGAAAGTGAAAGTGATATAATCGAGTGTGACAAAAAAGAGGCGAGGGTCTCCTCAAAATCAGAAGGTATGTGGACACAGAAAACACATTTGAAATGCATAATAATACCAGGTAATGTGTCTTGAATGCATCTTGGCATCACTTCACCAAAAACACATTTTAATACCAGATGGAAACAGGCTTTATCTCTTGCTCACTCGATTTCAGGGATATTGTATATAATTTGCGGGCATCAGGGAGCCACTATCAATATGCAGGAGAATCCCGGACCTTCCAGGAGAGGTGGGATGTCTGTAATTTGTACATTCAAAGTACTAATATGTAGCTTTATGGTACTAATATGTACCATTTAGGAGTGAATAAGGTACAAAGATATAACTTTTAGCTTTTGTACCTCAGGGTACAGCACCAGTGACAGCTTTGTATGTTTTTTTTTTTACTCGGTGGATTTCTATTGACCATGTGCAGTGTTTTCATGCAGAAGATTTCTACAGTTTGAGATTTAGATGATAATATAAGCAGTTTAGTAGCTTCAATAAATATAAGTCCATTTTCATTCATGTGCAATGTGGGTGCATAAATATGTATGTGTGGCCTTAAGTCAAACCTGCACAGAATTGGCCAAACCTGTGCTGCACATCACTGTATGTAGTGAACTCAGCTCTGCCGGTTTCGATTCTGAGCAGTCTGTAGGCTGTGTGTGAATGCTTTACACGAGAATAAAGGCAAGAGAGCTCTTTGAGTGGGCCTTAGCCTGCCCGCCTGTGTCTGGGGAAGGCCCCGGAGGACTAGTAGGCGCGTGGCTAGCTTTATGCAGTATTCATAGGATGTAAAGAATTGCCCGTCTCACTGCAAAAAAGGAGAAAGAAACAGAAAGAGAGGGAGAGTAAGAGAGAAAAATGGAGCCATTATTCCAGGCCTCTAACGGGAGCTGCTTGTTTTTGCAGCACAAGCAGGGGAGCCTGAATATTAGTATGTACAGAGGAAGCTAAGTGTGTGTGTACGTCCAGATGTGTATACACAAGGGGTCATTATACTGAGAACTGCAGCATTTACATTATATGTATATACAGGAGTGTGTGTGAGCGAATACTCACGACATCTGCTGTGCTAAACTTCAGACGGAGCGGCTGAATATACACACAGACAAATTCTTTCTAATCAGAAATCATCTATGACGACTGAATGACTGCAAAATTACCAAAAAGGATTTAGTACCATTTATTTCCAAAAACTACTTAAGTTTTATTTTAGGTGGTGTGCAAGAATAAACATTTTCATTCGTATATACAAATGAAATAGATAGATAGATAGATAGATAGATAGATAGATAGATAGATAGATAGATAGATAGATAGATAGATAGATAGATAGATAGATAGATAGATAGATAGATAGATAGATAGATAGATAGATAGATAGATAGATAGATAGATAGATAGATAGAAAGTCTGCTTTGAAATATGAATTGAAATACATCTTTATTTGTCTTACAAACACACACACACACACACACACACACACACACACACACACACACACACACACACACACACACACACACACACACACACATTTTTTTTAAGCAACAATTAATGTATTAATTCATTTTCAAGTATTTTTTGGATAAATGCTACTCTTTTCCATACAAACTTCCATATTAAACTTAAAAAGTTTTTCATGAATGTAGCTATATTTTAACTCCTTAAACCACAAGATATGTCATTTCATATGCTGCATGTCTCATTTTCAGTCATTTAAAACTAATATTTGTTGTTATTGTTGTTGTTTTCACTATGGAAGTGAGGAAATCATTTGAAATTGCAGTTGAAAAATAGTACAGAATTTTAAAGTATTATTTAAAATTTGCATTTTATTAAAAAAAAAAAAATCACTCATTTCCACTTCAAAACAAAATAAGTGATTGTCATTGATCAAAGCTCATTTCCTAAAATCCTCAGGCTTATGATTGGAGTCTGACTGCTTGCAATAGTAAGCGCAGGCTTCAGGATACATACGATGTGCACACACACACACACACACACACACACACACACACACACACACACACACACACACACACACACACACACACACACACACACACACACACACACACACACACACACACACACACACACACACACACACACACACCTTACCTTTTCCTTTGCGACATTGACCGTATGAACAATGGGTTGATTGTGAGGTCTGGTAGAGTATTGGTGAGGGGTGTCAGGCAGAGGGCATGAGGATGACCCCTCTTACAGGCTCACAGCATCCCTGGACACCTTCTCAAACAAATCACAGCACGACAACGAAAATACTGTATGAGGAGCAAAATAATAAAGTGCTCTAAAGAGAGAGTGACTCTCTAAAAACTGGAAGGGCTACAAAAGAGGTATAGATAGTGAATATAGATACATACACCAAATGTGTTTAAAAAAAACAACAACAGTGCAATACCTGGAGAGAGCTATCTGTTAGCATTCCCATTCATCTAAATGGCAGCTGCCTGGCTGGAGCAGGATCTGTTGGAAGTACAAGATTTGAGGAAAAGAATTTTGAGACAATCATCTGAACTGTAAATGCCATGTGACTAATCAATCTAGAGACATAGTAAAATAAAATAATAATAATAATAATAATAATAGTAAACACAAAATAAAAAATTAAATAAGATTAAATAAAATTTCAAAGGGGAAATTACTGTTTGGGTTCAGATGGTGTAGTTACATGTTGAAGGTATGTTTAACTATCAACATATTGTCACGAATCTGGTCTGCACTTCCGTTCATTCACCACCAGAGGTCACCCGCTCACCACATTGACTTTCACACCACACATCACAATGGACTGCGTTTCCCATCTCACCAATCACACGCTCACCTGATCACATGCACACAGCTGTAACCAATCACACTCTCTATTTAAGCCATGGACTTTCTCTGCTTCAGGGCCGAGTATTGTATGCGTTATCACTGCCCTACAGAGCCCCGTTGCCTTGCCTTGCCTTGCCTTGCCTTGCCTTGCCTTGCCTTGCCTTGCCTTGCCTTGCCTTGCCTTGCCTTGCCTTGCCTTGCCTTGCCTTGCCTTGCCTTGCCTTGCCTTGCCTTGCCTTGCCTTGCCTTGCCTTGCCTTGCCTTGCCTTGCCTTGCCTTTGTCGGATTGTGTTTTCCCCTGCCTAGACTCTTGCTGACGTTTTGGACTACCTCTCCTGTCTCGCCCCTCTGGATACTGTTCGCCGATCATCGACCCACGCTTGTCTTAGTTTACTCTCTGTCTCGCCCATGTTATACCTGTCTGCCATTGTTCGACCCTGCCTCTCTTCAATAAAAGCTTGCAGATGGATCCGCACGTCTCTCGTCTCGTCAGCCCTGTTACACATATGTAGTCTGGTCCTATTTGAAGCTAATTCTCTAATCACCCAATTACAGGAAAAGTCTGTGTGGTTTCATGTTGTTTGGTGTGTCATTTAGGGATGGGTTGATCTGAAATAGTTGATGCCAATAATAAACTGGAATGGAAAACATATGAATTCAAACAACTGCGCAGTAGTGTCATGTAGACATGTTATAAAATTAGTAATGCATGATATCATATTTTACTGGAGTGCAGGTGTAGTGTTTCCTATGGTATGTGAACTGTTATGAATAGTAACTTAGAATTTTTTTTAAAAATTTGATTTATTTGTATATTTTTTATTTTGCCATGTATCAGCAAGGATATAGGAACAAAGACACATGTTTTCCTTGGAAATAACAGCACACAGACATCAAAGGCAGCATTCATTTCATTTTTAGGTTACTATGTTAGTTGCATTTATAGTACATGATTTATAGTCTAAATATGAGATTAGATAAAACTATATATATATATTGTGGTTATAGGTCATATGGCTCTGGGAGTAGGGCAAGATCTCCGACATCCTTACGGGACATGTTATATGCTTAAACAATTATCTGAAAGAATGCAATTAGGTTATGAATTAGCATATGCTATTAAGAGTTGTTGTTTTTTTCTGATGAGTTGTGTAACTTTAACTTAGTGTAACGCTAGTTGTGTTAGTGTTAGCACTGTTTTCGCTAGAATCTCTCGCAGACGGCTAATTAAAATGCTAAAATATCAGTGTTGTTACTGTAAGGTGTCTTAAAAACCACACGACCTAAAATGTGAGCTAAAAATAAAAAACCTAATGTGTAAAAATTCCAGAGATTTCCAATGACATTGAGCCTATTCTTAAAAAAACTCACTGAAAAGTTGTAATGCATAATATGACAGCTGTACGAAAAAGATGTCCCACTGTTCAGATAAAAGAGTCAATCAAATATAAAAAATAAAATAAAAATGTTTTACAGGAACAGCAGTACTATTTTCTAATAAATGTCTCAACTCACTGTTTACATATTCTGCGTTTATTCTGAATATGACGATATACTGATTAAGTAGTTTACATAGGTTGTGAATTGTTTACATGGGTTGTTTGCACAACTGTTTCGTTCAGATTCCCCATTCACGCTCATGGTCTGATTAATGACTGCATATAAGGAATGTAAAGCACGTGCCGTGAAGTGACTGCCATATGCTGCCAGTCGCTCACAAACTAAATAGAGAGTTATAGCCCGATTAAAATGTCTACATGTCTTAAATAATACGATCCAATTCGAAAAATGTTCCACGTGCCTTATTACAGCAATTTTCTCATTCAAAATAGTGTCTGTGGTCATATTACTGCCGTCTATGTAAACACAGCCACCGTCTGATCTTTAATCACATAATCGACACCACGTGTGGCAGAACTCAGGTGCAGAATCGCAGCACCTCACCGGACCAGGTATAAATCATGTGTGATTACTGTAGCGAGCGCTCGGCCTCCGCCAGCCAGGTAGCCTCTGGCTCTATATATGGAGATCTATTTATAACCCCCCTGTGTCACTGCCGCTGCTCTTTGCTGTTTTGCAATGCACTGCAAATCTCCTTAGTCTCTGTTCTTGTTCTGTTCTCCAACCCATCCTTCCTCTGCCGCTTACCACCCATCCCCATTCATCCAAAACAGCAGCACTGTCACTCTGAATATGGATTCCAAGACCAGAATAAAGCTTTACGTCTTGAAATATATACAGCTGGAGCCGAGAACATCTGACATATGAAGAGTTTCAGTGATGTGCAACCTTAAAATGACCTAAAAGTTGTAGAAATCGCAGAAAGTGTTTGTGCATTGAATCCTGTTTATGCAGTATGTGCAACTACATTATATGATCATAATATACTTTATACTTTATACTGTTTGTAATTCAAAAAGGCATAAAACAGATGGATTTTTTCTATTTTTTGCAGTATTGCATGTATACTGAAAAAATGGTTTAGAAGACATTTTCAGTCATTAATTTATAAATTTCACAAACAAAGAAATGGCAAGTAACACATTGAATTAAAAGTAAAAAAAACTGTAATAAAGTAGAAAAAAGGAGAAAAATTCAAATAGTATTTTCTTGTAAAATGCATAATAATCTTTTATTTATTGTTTTATTTACAACTCTGACAAATCATATTTTACAGCATAGTTATGAATGTAAAATTAATTAAATTAAATTTGACCTATAATAGCATGCATTTAGTATGATATTAATGTATTCAAATACATTGTTATGAGGATGACATTGTGAAGACATCAAAATAACTATTATTATTGTATAATTTAAGCTTTTTTATTTATGTGTTTGTTTAATTTAAATTTTATTATATTTATTATGTATTAATAAAGTAATATGCTTACACTTATGCATTTGTTTAATTTTTATTTTTATTCGATTTTATTAATAGAATATTATATTTGTCTATTTTGCTTTATTTTTTACTTTAATTAAATTAAATATCAGGATTTTGTATGTTAGAGGTAAAATAAAATGTGGTTTGGCTGAAGTTAACACAATTTTGCTTTAATATCTGAATCATATTATGATTCAGACTAAATATGTTGAAGACCCCTGCTATTAAATGATATATGATTTTAAAAGTCAGCTTAGAGATGTGGCACAAATGTAAAAATTAGACCTTCGAATTTAAATCTGGCATATAATAGCATCTATTTAATATAATTTTAATGTATTTAAATACTTGATGATGACAAAATTCATCGTGATGATTACATTGCAAAGAAATTAAAAGTATTATTAATGTTTATTTATTTATGCATTTGTTTAATTTTAAATTTTTTATATTGTTAGAGCAATAAGGTACACTTTGCTTTAACTTTTTCATTTTAATAAAATAAATATTAGCATTTTTTAGTATTTTTTTAATGTGAAAGTAACAACAAAATGGTTAGTTAATATCCAAAAAGAAAAAAAAATCAAGCAATAAATATGAGTATGAAGACATCTACCAGGAACATATTTGTAAATTACATAGATATAAATCAGCAAAGATTTTGGACTTCTGTTATGATATGAAACAATATTAAAAATGATGGTTAACACGCCACATTCCTCCAAAGACTGCATAAAAAAACACATTAAATAAAGGTTAGGCATTCTTTTATTTTGCGCAATAAAAGAAGAATAAAATCTTTTCGTTGTCTGCCAGTTCTTTTGAGTAAGAGGTCACAGGACTTTTTTGTGTGTCGGGGAAAGATAAAAGAAGAAGAAAAAACACGGGGGAAAATTACCTGCCTTAATGCTAGTGGCAGCCTGTAATTTATGAGAATTTTTCATGAAAGCTCTGAGGTTAAGTAGGCCGGCCTTTTCAGTTCTGGTATTGACGTGTTTCGCCGCTCACAATGAGTGACTAAAATGGCAGTTCCTTTATGGACCGGCCACGCTGTTGCTTCTGAACATCTGCACATACATTTCCCATAAAGCCTTTTAAAATACCTCAAGTCTCAAATGCCATATTCAAGACTGGGGGAAAAAAAAAAGAAAAGGCCGGAGACAGAAGAGAGAACAGAAAAGTGGGAGTAATTTATTAAGTGCTCTTAGCCTGAAATGCAAGTTTTGTCTTACATCTAAAATTAGACTACAGGAAAACGGGAGAGAGGTATGGGGTTGAGATGACATCAGCAGAGGTCAGCGGGTGCGAGGAGGACGTGAAAGAGTCAATGTTTAATCTGAGCCTGTGACACAGAGGTCAAACTCTGAGGTACCATATGACATAAGAAATAGCGAAAGATCGCCTGTTGACTAAATAAACAGCTTTTTCCTTTTTTTTGTCACTTTCCTTTTTTTTTTTTTTTTTGCTCTCAAGTAAACTGTTTTCAGTAAAATCAGTATAAAATAGAAATGGTCACCATATAAATCAATTTAATAAAAAATTATTAACTAAATAAAGAAAAAATATTCACATTTTTATTGTTTTATTAAAATTCTTTGGTAGTGAATGCATTTTCATAATTGTAATTATATATATAATAAGAAAAGCTCAATGCACCAAAATATTGAGATTGAAATGAGCCTTAATGAAAACCTAGTCCAGAGCTTTCAGAACCTCAGACTGGGCAGAAGGTTCGCCTTCCAACAGGACAATGACCCTAAACACACAGCAAGAGTGGCTTATAGACAACTCTGTGAATGTCCTTGAGTGGCCCAGCCAGAGCCTGAGCTTGATCCCAATCAAATATTTCTGGAGAAACCTGAAAATGTGCATCTGCCCCATCCAACCTGACAGAGCTTGAAAGGTGGAGAGGTGGAGAGGTGAAGAGGCGAGGAGAAGAATAGCAGATAATTGCCAAATGCTGATGAGCAAAGCTTGTTGCATCAAACAAAAAGACTTGACTGTAAAGGCTGTAAAGGTGCTTCAGTTAAGTACTGAGTTAAGGGTTTGAATACTTATGAATTATATATTTAATTATGAATACATTTTAATAGTTAAATCCTTAATACATACATATATTTCAACTTTAATCAACTATATAATTACTATTTGAACTAAAATGTGTCTTGCCTATCTAAAAGCTGGTGGATACATTCATTTGCAATGCAAACTAGTCTGAAAACTGAATATGACTGTGCATAAGTCCTCATGTAGTCTTGACTTCAGCAATGATATTTCTCAGTGTTGTTATAAACCCATTATGTGATGAGTGAACATGTGAACAACCCATTCAGCGTGTGTGTTCGTTTGAGTGTGGTCAACTCATGCTGTGACACTTTTAGCTGCCCATGGGGCACTTCCTGCTTCCATGTGCTCTGCTTCCTGCATGATGGGCATGACCAGAATAAAAGCAGAATGTATAGCTCCTACCCATACAAATATAGAGGCCTAAGGGACAAACCTGGCAGAGGTGGTGCACATCACTTCCTGTCTGCTAAACATACATGCACTGCAATACACAAATATGACTGTGACAAAAAGACTAAACAAGAGTAAAATATACATGAAGACACAAAAATGACACTGAAATGTCAACAAATACTGCAGGGTGAGTTACCTTTAAAGCATCAAATCTCCAGTATCAAATACAGTATAAAAGAAATATATAGTAGAACTCCATCTATATGAACTTTATCACACCAAAATATCTGACTGATGTGTTATTTATTTGCAACAGGCCTCAAATCTGAATTTCTAATTGAAGAAGACCTGACCAGATATATATATATATATATATATATATATATATATATATATATAGCATGGGTCAAAATTATCGATTTTTCTGCCAAAAATCATTACAATATTAAGTAAAGATCATGTTCCATTAAGATATTTTGTACATTTCCCACCATAATATATTAAAACGTAATTTATGATTAATAATATGTATTGCTAAGGACTTCATTTGGACATTTCTACAATATATATATATATATATATATATATATATATATATATACAGGTGCATCTCAATAAATTAAAATGTCGTGAAAATGTTCATTTATTTCAGTAATTCAACTCAAATTGTGAAACTCGTGTATTAAATAAATTCAATGCACACAGACTGAAGTAGTTTAAGTCTTTGGTTCTTTTAATTGTGATGATTTAGGCTCACATTTAAAAAAACCACCAATTCACTCAACAAATCAAAATACTTCATAAGACCAATAAAAAAAAAAAAAAAAAAAAAAAAACATTTTTAGTGAATCGTTGGCCTTCTAGAAAGTATGTTCATTTACTGTATATGTACTCAATACTTGGAAGGGGCTCCTTTTGCTTTAATTACTGCCTCAATTCGGCGTGGCACGGAGGTGATCAGTTTGTGGCACTGCTGAGGTGGTATAGAAGCCTAGGTTTCTTTGATAGCAGCCTTCAGCTCTTCTGCATTGTTGGGTCTGGTGTCTCTCATCTTCCTCTTGACAATACTCCATAGATTCTCTATGGGGTTCAGGTCAGGCCAGTTTGTTGGCCAGTCAAGCACAGTACCACCATGGTCATTTAACAAAGTTTTGGTACCTTTGGCAGTGTGGACAGGTGCCAAGTCCTGCTGGAAAATGAAATCAGCATCTCCATAAAGCTTGTCAGCAGATGGAAGCATGAAGTGCTCTAAAATTTCCTGGTAGATGGCTGCGTTGACTGTGGACATCAGAAAACACAGTGAACCAACACCAGCAGATGACATGGCAGCCCAAATCATCACTGACTGTGGAAACTTCACACTGGACTTCAAGCAACATGGATTGTGTGCCTCTCCACTCTTCCTCCAGACTCTGGGACCTTGATTTCCAAATGAAATGCAAAATTTACTTTCATCTGAAAAGAGGACTTTGGACCACTGAGGAACAGTCCAGTTCTTTTTCGCCACAGCCCAGGTAAGATGCTTCTGACGTTGTCTCTGGTTCTGGTAGCCCTTTTTCTGAAGACGTCTGAGCGTGGTGACTCTTGATGCACTGACTCCAGCTTCAGTCCACTCCTTGTGAAGCTCTCCCAAGTGTTTAAATCAGCTTTGCTTGACTGTATTCTCAAGCTTGCTGTCATCCCTGTTGCTTGTGCACCTTTTCCTACCCACATTCTTCCTTCCAGTCAACTTTGCATTTAATATGCTTTGATACAGCACTCTGTAAATAGCCACACCTTTCAGTAATGACCCTCTGTGACTTACCCTCTTTATGGAGGGTGTCAATGTTCGTCTTCTGGATCATTGCCAAGTCAGCAGTCTTCTCCATTATTGTGGTTTCAAAGAACAAGAGATACCCGGAATTTATATTGTAGGGATGGTCATTTATTAAAACTCAAATGTAAATATTCTAATATTTTGAGATACTGATTTTTGACTTTCATGAGCTGTAAGCTCTAATCATCAAAATTAAAACAAAAAAACTTTTGAAATGTTTTACTTTACATGCAGTGAATCTAAAATATATGAAAGTTTCACTTTTTGAAATAACTTGCAAGAAAAAAAATGAACTTTTTCACGACATTCTAATTTATTGAGATGCAGCTGTATATCAAGGATAATTTATAAAAAAAAGAATAGATAAATAAATAATAAAATAAATGAAATAAAAATTATCTTGACTGAATGCACCTCTTCTCTCTTTGTCTGCATTCTCTTGCATCTCTTTTGTTTGTGACTATGTGCATATCTCTTCTCTGTTTATCCTGTCAGGGTCTTGAAGAGATTGACAGTTCTGACAAAGCCAATCAGCTGCTCCAGCAGCAAGGTCACTTGTCAGGCACAGCTTTTGATTCGCTGCAGGTAAGAAGAGTCTTATTTGATAGGTGACAGTTTCACTCCATCAAGGGCAACCTGGTTCTATAATGGGTAATTAAATCTTTTTGTAAACATTAGATCTAGAGGTGCTAGTATGGTGTGCATGTTTGTTTATAATGGTATGTGCATATATATATGTATTTGCTTAAAACAAAACAAAAAAACAAATAAATCAAATAAACTTATCAGCAGGATATAAATAATTAGATAATTAGTGCACAGGCTGCAGAAACGTCAAGCTCTGGTGACTGTATGGGATACATGGGTTTGATTCTGGTCTGCATTCCTGATCCCATTTACTATAATTTTCTTTGATCAAGACAAGCTTTGCAAGTGCATTGGGACAAATTTACCCTCTTAGCAAGTGGGACGTAAGGTTGCTGGATTGAGCCTTGCAAAAACCACTGTGCTCTTGAGTAAGGTAATTAATCTCTGGTTGCTCTGAGTGGATTGTTTTTGTAATAAGTGTACTGTAATATGCAGTGAGTGTAGTACTCTCAGTTTTTAGTACACGTATAGTTTCCGTGAAGCTTTAAAAACAAGACAGACAACAACGAGTTTAATCCTGTTCCTGCGGCCGGTTGTCTGACAGCAGAAGGGATCAATGAGCCCGAGGATGTGTTGGGGCTGGTGGTGAGAGGTTACCCGTGATCAGACGTGTTTGGTCTGTGGCTTGTAGGAGGCCGGGAGAGTAAGTCCAGCCGCGGTAGGGGGGGCATCTGTGCACATATGTTTCCTGAGCCTCCCACTGCCACAGCATCCACCACAATTACTATCAACACCAGTTAGCCAAGGATGATGACCACCTAGATCAGACCTCTATACAACCCACTAGGATATGCCCACTTCTCTTGTGTTGTATAAACTCCCAAACCGATGACTATCCATAAAGAAAAACATATGAAAGCCCAACATATCACAGAGAGCAGTCAAATACAGTGATTGTAAGGAACTGTGAGCAAGGTTAAGAGACTGATTTGAGCATTTTTTTAGGACAACAGAATGGAGACCAACTCATGTTTAATATAAGAAATGATGCAGACCAGAGTCGAACCTGTGACAACACTTTATGTTTAGCATGCGTTGCTTATAGGGGACATAAAGTGGCTTGAACATGATGTGTTAATGTGTCAGTGACAAGAAACGGCTATGCAGAAAATCTTAAAATAAAAAAACAAGCAAATCATTGGATAAATGCTTAAATTCTTTAAATAAATAAATACATAAATACATAATGTAAAAATACCATGGTAGAAATATATATTTTATTAGGATAAATGTAAATATTATTATTTTCTTAAATTAATATGATTTAAATAAACACTTATTTATTCATTAAATTAATTATATATATTAAAATATATATAAAATTAATCTGACATCACATTACATCAACTTTTGTTTTGCCATTTATGTTTATTTAAAGGTACATACACAAATCTTCCAAACGCCAAACTTATTTGTTATTATGACCTACTGAAAAATATAGATGGTAATGCCTGAAACATTATTGCTGTATTTGTTATGATAAATGTCTTGTAACACATCAGTGCAATTTGATCAGGATTTATAAGCAAACCGAGAGCAACTAAACTGCTACAATAAAACTTTCAGTTATTAAAATGAAGCAAAACACATCCATTATAATGTCTACTACATAGTTTATATATACTCACATCTCTCTTCTTAAAACTGAGGTAGAAGAGCTCTACTATGGTTATAGAGGATACTTCTATCTTCAACAGAAGAACTGAATGTCTTCTGGTGAAGCCAGATCTGCAAAGACCTGAACACCACTAAGAAAAACAGCTCAATCCAGTCTAAACCAACACAAAAACGTTAACAAACATCAAACCAGATGAAAGCTCCGGCTGCAAAGTTTAAAATAAACTTCATCTAGAGGAACATGCCAGGGCACTGCATGCGATTCATTGTTTTGGCCTCCAAAGATGGATGGCAGAAGTAGATTTTGGACACGGAGCGATATAACTTATTGCTCACTTTCCTTTTTCTGAACACACTAAAAACACTGAAGATATTATAAATGTGTGTAGGCTTAAAAAGAAAACTTTCATTTCTATCTAAAATGTTACTTAGCAAAGCCAAAAAACATATTGAGCAGACTAAACCTGATGTATTTTGAAACAAATTCAACCGAGTAACCCACTATGAATGTGATGTATACTTGGCGAGCAGACATTCAATTTTAATACAACAGTTTAGACAGCACACTTTTCTTTTTACCGAGGACAAGGTTAAACTTTAAAAGGTTTGCACAAGATGAACACAATATCTTGAACTCGTGAACTGAAGAAACTAAAAGCTTTCTTTCAGCGATGACCTCCCGACTTTACCTTCCGATGAATGTAGATAACAACCTCGAAGGGAAAATGATGGAATACATCACATGTGTTTTGTCCACACAAGTATCTTGACCCAGGCGACCCTTAAAAGGCTTAACCTTTGACCTCTGACATTGGAAAAGCACTTATTGCCTTCTGATAATCAAAACGCGTTGTTGTTGAGTGGCGCGGGGTTCGATGGCCATGAGGTAAGAGGCCTGAAATACATCTGAAGACAGACTGCAACCTGGGAAATTACATACTTAGAGGTGAGGTCACTTTGGAGAGGGACACAGGTGCGGAGCAACAACACTAAAGCCTTCAGCTCTTCAGCGCAGCGCCAAACAGCCTGCCAAGAAAAACCTTGAGGACACAATGGCAGGATAATATGGGTGGACAAAATGGCTTTTGGGATACAGCAATAATAAGGCAATGATGAATTCATCTGGGCTGTTACTCTGAGATTTTTCAGACAGACTAGTTTTATTATACTAGTTATATTGAATATTTATACTAAACAATAATATAAGGCAATGATGAATTTTTTTTCCCTCCAGACATTTTCAGACAAGTTTTATTATATTCAAAATATAGAATATGAATAATATACAGAATGGCTTCTGGGATGTGAACTATATTTATATATAAGTACTATAATACAGAATATATTATTATGTATTCTATAATATGTCTATTAATATAGACATATAGACATGTTCATTTAGACAATCCAAAGGCATTATTTTTTATTTTAGCTTTTGTGTTTTTTGTTCTAATTATTCAGTTGCATTATCAATTGTTATTCAACTGTAACTTTACCCTTTTGCAATGGTTATAGCTAAACTCTGCCAATAGATAGATAGATATAAATAATATATATATAATAAAATATAAAACAAAATAAAAATAAACAAAAAATTCCAACAAAATAAAATAAAAAATAACACAAAAATGTATAATAAAAAATATAAAACAGAATCTAAAATAAATAAAACAAAACAAAATAATACAGCAATTCACAATAAAATAATCCAAAATAAAATAAACAATAAAATAACAAAAATAAACAAAAAATAACTCATACATATAATGATGTAGAAAATATTAGTCAATCTGCACTTTTATACTGATGTTGATGGAATTTGGTGGTGGATCTGTAAGAGCTGCGTTAAAAATAAAATGGTCTTCTACATGATATCAAATTATTATTTTATTAGCATTTTAAGCCAATGACATAGCATTTTGTTATAAAATATAAATGTTATCAAATATAACACAAGAATAATGCTAATTAATTGACTGAGTAATTAATTCAAATACGTACATGAGATATTCATCAACAAATTATAAGACAAAAAAAAAATGAAAAAAATGAAAAAAGAGAGCAGGGCAAACTAATTCATAAAAATTAAAACATCAACACCAAAATAGGAGATGATGACCAAATCAGAGACAGGAGACTCTTTTATGCCCTGATCAATGAAATATTGAAACTGTTTAAAGAACAAATCACGTGGCGTCTTTAAAAAGACCAAGAGAAAATAAATATTTTACAGAGTGATCAAAGAGTTTCACCTCCAAGCCTCTATGGCTCAGGTTAGTCCTTCAAAATGTAAAGCTACAGGAAGTCCAATCACAGTCCAAGGATAATATTTGTATTTGTTAATTATACAAAGCAGACAGTTGGTAAACTAATGATGTGCGGTCTTACATTCCCGCCATCGTTCATGGAGAGAGAGAGAGAGAGAGAAAGAGAGTGAGAGAAAGAGAAAGAGAGAAAGAGAGAAAGAGAGAGCGTGAATACTGCAGCGACAGACAAACTCTCAAGCGCCAAACAGGCCGGCGTGGTGCAATCCTCCTGACATTTTTCATTGTGTGTAATTGCCATTCATTCACTAATGGAGTGCATTGTGTCAGTAATGACAGGAAATGTCAAGTCCCCAACCCGAGAAGGGGTTCGTCACAATTGTTTGCCTTTTCACATGAAAATACACATGCGTTTCCCCCTGGAAAGGGGAAGAAAGAAAGGTATGGCCATGTTGTCACTGGAGTTCCTTACTGCCATTTTCAAGATTGTGTTAAGCCTTATTACTTTGCATTCATCATATTTAATTATGCTGTGGTATGCAAAGTCATAGTACAACCCATCATTTTCTCCACCGTCTCAGTGAAAGGTGAAGGACATCGTTTGAGAGTAAAATGTCATTCATGAAGTTCGCGTTCGTGTTTTGAAACCTTTGAAACCTTTCAAAATACTGGAACAATAAAAGCTGTAATTTGGCTCATAAAAACGGAGAAATGAGAAAATAACAAAGCCGAATTCAATCAGACAGGAAAATGCATTTACATTAAAAATCTGGTATTGAAAATCTAATTTAACTCAGAAATAAACATTTAAAATAAAAGAAAAATGTTATATATTTAAAAAAAAAAAAAAGAAGAAGAAGAAGATTCTGCACAAGAGTAGGAGGCTGTTTTCCACCATGGAATAAAAAAGAAAAGAAAAGAAGGTAAATCGCGACACAAACAATTCCACAAACTTAGAATTCTTTATTTTTTATTATATCTTCATTTATTTCTAGTTAAATATCTCAACCTAATTTTTGCATTAAATTAAGAATATTTTTGAAACTATAAAGTTATTTCTGCTTGATAAATTATCCATCGATGATACACAAACCCAACATATTTTTGCAGGATTTGGCATGCAATCCTATAAAACCACTTAAACTTCAGAATGTTTTCTCAGAATGATTTCTAGTACTTACATTTTAAAACCACATACCTAAGAGTTTAAAACCTTTTCAGAGGTATTTGCTGGCTTGATGACATACCCTGGCCGACATAGACCATTGGCCCTGAACCAAATTGGTTTGTCCTCTGTTCTGATGCATTATGGGGAAAAAGGAATTGAAAACAAGGGGACCGAGAGGTACCGAGGTCCACTTTGTGCTCCTGATTGTATTGAGAATGAGACCCCAGCAACATGCACTTCAGCCCGGGCTACAAACAGAAAATCAATACAGTGCAATTAAGCACAAAGCAAAGCTCAGAGGAGAACCAGCTAGATTTATTTATTAAATTCAAACTCCTACGGCTACTGAAGTTAATTTGGCCAGGGTGCTTTGATAGCGCTCTCAAAGCCACTTCTATACTGAGGATAACTGCTTAGAGAAACATGGGCACACATATGAAGGGTACTGAAAAGAAATCATGATTCAACATAACAGATGAGATTAATGGAAAAGAACGCTTTATCAAGTCAAGAACCAAACTGACAAAGCTAAATCACATTTCAAAATTTGGAGTTTTTGAAAAAAGTCTCTGCATTTATTTGATCAAAAATACAGAAAAAACAGCAAAATTGTGAAATGTGAATTTACAATTTAAAAGAAGTGTTTTCTATTGTAATATGTTTTAGAATGTAATTCAGGATCATTACTCCAGTCTTCCAGTCACATGATCCTTCAGAAATCATTCTAATATACTGATTTGCTGCTCAAGAAACATTTCTTATTATCAATGTTGAAAACAATTGTGATGATTATTAATTTTGTGGAATATTTTTTTTGGGGGTACTTTGATGAGTAGAAACTTTAGAAACACCATAAATGTCGTTACTGTCACTTTTAATCATTGTAATGCATCCTGTTGCTGAATAAAAGAAAAGAAAGAAATAGCTGACCCCAAACTTCAATGGTATATAGTGGACATTGAATGGTATCTTTAATTGGTTGAAAAGAAGCCAGTCATTTACATCTAATCACTGAGCAGACACTAAAACGACTCAAAAATCAGTAACATCACAAGCAATTTATCATTAATGATTTAACAATATTGCACAAGTCAGCACTATCACAATGCTGAGCTGCACAAGTAATCTAGTCATGGTCCATGCATCGTGCTCGAACAGCACTAAAAATATATATTTTTTTGAAGTTGTAAATGAAAACAAGTTTTAGATTATTTTACAAAAAAAAAAAAAAAAAAAATACAGTTGCAGTCTTTCTACTTCAAAATTTCACAATTAATTCAATGTGTTACTTGCCATTTCTTTGTAATCAATTTTGAAATTTACTTGCAGTTTCTGAGTGAAAATTGTTTCTACGTTTTCTTCAGTCAAACAATCATTAAAATCTCCAAAAAGTATCCAGAGGACAAACGACTCCTTTTGAACAGACAAAAGGACATGGGACCGCATCAAGTCAAATCTGCCATTTTGGCCTTTGTTCGGTGCAGGAATTATGGGTAAACAGAGAGCAGTGGACAATATTAAAAATTAAACTCTGTCATCATTAACTCACCCTAATGTGAGACAAAAGAAGACATTTTGAAGAACAACATTAGAGCTCATTGATTTCCTCTGTATGTACAGAAGAAAAAAAATCACACATTGAGACATTTCTCAAAATATCTTCCTTTCCTGTTCGACAGAAGAGCGAAGGTCATCTCTTTAACAATACTCCACGACGGCCGACATTACCCAGCTCGGGCAAACGCAGCACTACAGTCTAGCTTCAACACCTGTCCGGAACAATTGCTGGACCAACCTTGCTCTCACAGACTCATAATGAAGCTGACAAGGGCCTTTTCATTTCCAGCTGGTACTGAAGAAGTGAAAAGGCCCATTTTGTTGTCTAGAGTTGATTGACGTACGCTTACCAACGCGGTTCTAATGGGTCTGTGCGTTTCCATTTGACAGTGGTGCGTAATGAATGACCTTGTGCACACACACCGCCTCAGCCAGCACCCCAGAGAAATTAGAAGCCTTGTGTCGTTGTTTTCGTGAACCTGGTTTCTTTTCTCCTTCTACATCTTGTCTTTCTCTGGCGCTCGGCCTCTCTCACTCCTTCCACGGCCGGCTGTGAAGAATTTGATACAGGTCCGGGTGTGGAAGCAAGGGGCGAGTAAATGAAATATTGATCCGCTGCTCCGTGGCCTTGCCTTCACCTTGTCCCAGCGCTGTGAGTTACCGACTTTTTCCGTTCTGCTTGTAATAGGAATTATTACAGAGGGCCTGGGCGAGTAATTACTGGGCATGGCGAAGGGGAGGGCCCCTGTCGTATATTTCTGTAAAGAAGTTATTTACCGTGCCTTCTCCAAGACCAACCTGGCCCTTTTCCCTGTCGCTCTCCGTCCGGCCCCTGTCTTTCTTAACCTTGATTCAATTCTGTTAACTACCATTAATCATCTGAGCTGTCTGGGGAAGTTTATCAAAAGCAAAAAAGGGGTGTGAAAGGGTTGGACAGAAGAGGAGTGTGTACTGCGGTGTTTGACAGTGGTTCTAAATTTAACAGTTGTGGAGTTTGAACTGAATTGACCCCCAAAGGATGTTGAACTGAAATGTACTAAATTGCAATTCATAGAAATACAACCAATGCACTTTATTAGTTATTGGCCATTGCAAGACCAACTTGGTTTAGTTGAACAATTTTGACCCAAAAAAAAACAAAATGACCACAAAAGAAGACAATGCTGAGATTATTTTTAGGCTTATGACTGCTCTAATCTGAAGTGATGTATTCCTCCTCTATGATCCTTAAGATGAAAAATATTAATGAAAAGTATATTTAATAAACTGAATATTTAATAAAAAAAATAAAATAAATAAATATATATATATATATATATATATATATATATATATACATATATACATACACTACTGTTACAAACATTAGGGGTCAGTAATATTTGTTTTTGCATTAAATTAATCAGAATTGAGAGTAAAAACTCTTATATTGTTCCGAAAAAAACTATTTTATATGAATATATAATATTATTATAAACATTAATATTAGATGTGAATCTATTAATTTAATATTAAACATAAATATTAAGCAGCACAACTGTTTTAAGCATGGATGATAATAAGAAATTTTTCTTCAAATCGGCATATTAAAATGATTTCTGAAGGATCACGTGACACTGAAGACTGGAGAAATGATGCTGAAAATTCAGTAAATAAATAAATAAATCAGAGGAACAAGTTACATTTTAAAATATATTCAAATAGAAAACACTTTATTATACATGATAATAATATTTCACAATTTTACAGATTTTAATGTATTTTTGATCAAATCTCTGCACAAGAGACTTCTTTCAAAAGCATAAAAAAACAATGTTTAACATTTAATATGATTATTATATAATAATAATGGAAAAACCCAATTTGTTGTGTATTTGATAATGTTTAGTGATAATTCATACTGAAAAATGAAATTAATTATTACAAATGCTGCACAACTAAAGCATTTATATGAATTTCAATACATATGAATTCTACTTTCTCAGATTCATATTACAAATCCACTTTCTGTTTTCTGTTCTAATTAAATTTAAATTCAATAATTATTTGAAATTTAATTACCAGTTCAGTTCTGGTCAGGTCATGGTGTAATGCGGTTCAATCTGATCATGTATCTTTACAACATGCGTGTGTGTGTGTGTGTGTGTGTGTGTGTGTGTGTGTACACCTGCACCTGCTGCCATACGAATGAAAAAAGATTTGAAAAAAAGGTCTATGTTGGTGTTGATGTATACCAGCGTCGCTTCTAGAAGAAATGGCCGTTTATTTGGCTGATAGATCGGGTGCACCAGTGCCCTTGCTTTGCTTTGCAGGAAGGAAAGGGTGCATGTTGGATTGGGCCGTGCATGTACCGAAGGTCACTGTCAAGAATAGATCCGGGGTTAGTGGGGGATTCATCTTGGGTACGTACCCCTGAGGGGAAGATATGACATCCCAACTTAACCTTTCCCTGTCTTACTACAGTCTCTTCCTGCAGAACACCATGTATTTATGAAGCATACATGATCTAGACTAAATGGGTTTGAGAGTGAGATCCACTTGGGGACATGATGCATTAGATTAATAATTCTAATGCAACTCTTCTCCATTCCTAGCCAAACAGTCTATCCTTGTCTGATTTCTGTGGCCTTTGGGACTTTAACTTGCCCAGACTGCCAACCACATTGAAAATATTTGTTATGCTCATTCAACTTGAAAGGGTGTGCAGAAGTTTAAGAGATGGAGCGCTAAAGTACAAGAGCAAGAGAGTGAAAGATGTTTTTTTTTAAATGCAGTATGGAGAGGACAGGACCTGATTTGATTCATTTGTAGAACGAATGAGAGGATAAAAGCAATAGAGATGGAAAACGAGGGGGAGGGAAGAGAGTCAATAAGGTATGAGTGATGAGTGGAGAGAAATCAGGATCAAGGGCAGATGGAGAAAAAGACTAATGGATATAAAAGAACAGGAGAGGGAGAGAGAAAAAAGAACAAAACTTTACTTAATACTGAAAATGAAGACTTGAAGAGATTTAATGCCATATTTGCAGATGACCTAAAGACATTTAATGCGATTTTATAACAATGAAGTTATTTTATGCAATTACAAAAAAAAAAAAAAAAAAAAGATTTAAATTCACAGTGCTTTCTAAATGCATTATGACATGTAATTAAGCCAGTATCAATAGGAGTTAACAAGTGGCTTGCACCAAACCTAGTGAGGTTAACCTTTAAGGTTATAATTCAGTAAAGCATGACATCAGAGTTCTGAATGCTTATTTGTTAAACAATGCTATCGCAGTTGCTAAGATGCTCTGAATGTTTTTTAAGACGGTTGCTAGGTGGTTGTTTGTTGGCCCATGTTAACAGAGTGCACAAACCAGTTGGTCTCCATGTCTATAGGATTTTTAAAATCTGTTTTATCATGAAATTGGTGAAAAATTAAGGAACCCTTAATTTTTTTTTAAGTTGAAACAACTTTTTTTTTTACATTATAATGTGTAATGCACTTTTTGTGTTAGGAGATCAGCAAATTGGTGTTTAGTGATACAAATGAGTATTTTGAGTCTGATCTTTTTAATACATTGTTCACAAAAACCGTCTGAATCAATGACTGTGAGCAGTGAGCTGATAGCAAGAGTGTCTGGAGTAAACTGAGGATTTGACTCAGTCCAAAATGAAAAGTTACTGTACAAAACATAATAGACATGTTTACGAGTTTAAATCAAGCCATATACTGTATGTAATGTCTTGGTCGGTACTTTTGACAACAGTAGTTTTGGGTCAGTAATATTTCTATTATTCATGAAGGATGCTTTAAATATGAAAAGTGACAGTAAAGACATTTATGTTACAAAATATTTCTATTTTGAATAAGTGTGTTTGAATAACTTTCTGTTTTCAAAGAATCCTTAAAAACAGTTTTTACAAAAAATATTAAGCAGAACAACTGTTTTCAACTTTGATAAATGTTTCTTGAGCAGCAAATCAGCATATTAGAATGATTTCGGATCATGTGACACGGAAGACTGGAGTAATGATGCTGAAAATTCAGCTTTGACATTACAGAAAATATATTAAAATAGAAACCTGTTAGGGTAAATTGCAATAATATTTCACAATATTACTGTTTTTACTGTATTTTTGATCAATAAATGCAGTCTTTGTGAGTATAAGAGACCAGAGTCCAGATTTTTGAATGGTAGTACATCTTCAATACATGACCAACCAGTTTTACCAAGTACCTGATAGAGTTTCTGTTATGATACTACAAACATCCACAGGCTGTTCTCAATTTACAGAATGCACATATTGATGGGGGTCAAGACAGAAAGAGAGACGTCGAAATAGAGAGCTCCACTAAAAGCCTCTTCTTCAATTCAAGCAAAGCTGCACCTTTGATTTTTTTCTCCTTATGGAGCCTGTCCAGACCTTGCCCTTCTAACAAGATCAAGTCCACTGCTCATAGATTCCATTACCCTCTTCTCAATTAAATTACATCTACATTTGTGCAGGTTAAGGGCCGGCGCGCGCTGCCAAGACTGCGACTTCATTGGACGGAAAGAGATCCTGGCATTCGCCCTCCCTGACACAGGAGCGAGTACAAACAAGCCAAGAACACGAGAGAGTAGAGGAGAGCAAGAGATAGAGAGAAGAGGGGGGAAAGAAGAGTATAGAAAATCAATAGAGCAGGAAAGCAGGGATGAAGATTGAAGGGTGGGACAGAGGGAGAGAGAGGGTGAACGCGAGACCACCGCCGTCTCAGATCCGACTGACTGGCAATCGCCAAGAGCATATCGATGAAAGTCGGCAGGGAGAGGTTCGGTAGAGGTGACCCAGCGGCAGTGAGCGTCTCTGGGGATGCGCAGAAGCAGTCTGCCCTGTCAGATTGGTCTGAAAGTAGAGGTTATTGAGGCCTGTCTCCCCTTAGCAATTCCCATTGCACCATTCAGATGTGTGTGTATGTGTGCAGGCATCTCTGTGCTTTTGGAAGCATTGCAGACAGCCCTTCAGGGACCGCCAGAGCCCATTCGGAATTCTTTTATTTGGTCAAAAGCTGCGACACTAAAGCAATGAGGTGAAATGCTTGAAGGCCAAAGTCTATGGCTGCCAGATTACAACACAGTATCTTAAAGTGGAACTATCCGTTTGTCGGTTTGAATTAAGAAATGCTATGAAATTTCTGTGGAGGACAAATGAAATTTACTTCTGATTAAAAAGGGACATTAAATGGTTTATGGCAATATTCCTAGATGTGCAGTATGTTAATATTCAGTGCTCATATAGGCCTGTTCACCTTCAAACTTTTTTCAAAACTTCAAACATTAGTTTGCACTGACACACCTTATAAAAAATTCAATTGCAGTTATATTAAAAGGAATTAATTAAAAAAAATTAAAATTCTGTGTCCTGTGATTCAAATCAAATTCAGGAACCAAACTGGAACTTGACACAAATCTAAATTCAACTCTGCAAAAATTTAAATACATAATTTAATTATAAATAATTCATAAATTAGCTTTTAAATTATATATATATATATATATATATATATATATATATATATATATATATATATATATATATATATATATATATATATATATATATGTGTGTGTGTGTGTGTGTGTGTGTGTATAGACAAATATGATACACATACATAAATATTTAAATAAACGTTTAATAAATAAGTAAATAATATGCAAGATAAACAAGTAACAAGCTAAAATCTTGAAAAAACATCCATCTTAAAGGTGTTATAGACATAGAACACCTACTACAGGCGACAGGTGACAAACTAATGAAGGAAACAAAAACACCTACAGAAGAGGTGGGAGATCAAAATCTAGGAAAACTTAAATTACCATAAAGCAGGGAAGAAAAATGTTTTTTTTTTAGATAAGTAAATGTGTCTTTCGAAAGACAGCCAGCGCCATCTGGACCTCTGCTAGAAATGTTCGTACTGGTGTTTGAGCAGGCTGGAGCTAAACTCTGCTGGACACTGGCCCTTCAGGAACCTAGATATAAAATGATATACATACCCTACAGCATATCACTGCATCTTAGGGTTGCCACTATATGACATATTGCTTATATAATGCTGTAAAGTTTAATCATTCTGCTCTAAACATCCTACTGCTTTACCCCTTTCTTGAACACTATCAATGCTATTAATGTCAGATGTACTGTATATGCTGGTTTTATCCCAACTTGCTTTAGGAGGCAGAAATCGAGACACTGCTGGAAATATTTCAGAAGTTTCATGACCTACATTCGCCATCCTGCAAGCCTACTTCCAAAGCAGCACTAATGAATATTTCCCTTTGAGTGAGTGAATAGAAAACATAATCCCACTCTCATTTCCACAGAAAGTCATTGCACTGAAGTTTGATCGTGTTTGCCATCAAAAAACAAGGGAGTGATTTTATCCTTGCTTTTCGTTGTACATGTATGTCTCAAGTTGAATGTCTCAGTCAACCTTCAGCCACCATATTAAGAAAGCACCTAATAGGCGGATGTAAAGCACTAGAAGTTGACTGCCAATCAATTTTGCAAATATAATAACTAATGTAGGGAAATAAAAATTGAATTCAGTCCAGACCGCAAAAAAATTATTTTGCTCTAGTGTTAATGTTAGTGTGAACTTGTAAACATACTCCAATTCTCTACCAGTAATCAGTGAATTAACAAACCACCTACTATTCAATTCTGACTATTTAAACTGATCGATCGATTGATTGATTGATTGATTATATTTAACTATAACATGCATGACAGGTATCACTATGAAAGTTGTTTTGACACTAGATATAGACAGTGATTTAGTGCTTGTATTCAAGTCTTAACTATGGCTCTTCTTTTAGCTAGTTTCGAAAAGTAACGAAAGCTGTTATCAATGCCAATTAATCAGCAAGAACGATAAATCATTTGACCTCTAGTGCGTACTAAGCTTACCGGAATCCCCCAAGGCTCAAACTCAGGTCCTCTTCATTTTCCAGCACTGCTGCAGGCCTCATTCTGCTCTATCAGCTGGATCAAAGGGGGCTGGTGGAGAAGATTACCCGGTAAAGGGTCTCTTTTGCGGTCCAGGAACAGCTGGCAGATGGGGGTCCTGCAGGCATCTCTGGAGTCATGCTGGTGGCAGAAATGGGGAACAGGATGGACACAGATGATGAGATGGTGTCCACAAGGCTGTTACTGATAGTCCGCTCACAAATGAAGCACATCTGAGAACCCTAAGGGCAGAAGAGCAAGGATGCAATGAAGTCATATCATGCATTTGATGATGCTCAACATTATGTTTAGACCAGCTTGATATGGATAGATATATTTGCAGCACGCCTGTTCCAGATGACATCCTGGACAATTTCAGACTAACAATGGTGTTTATGTGAGAAGTGCTGTGCCGTTGGGACAGATATGGTTAGAATGGAATACTAACAGCCCGGGGCTAGTTGTCACACGTTTTACTACAGAGAAAACGTCTCAGGGTGGATTCAGTCATTTTATAAATGCATAAACCTTAACACGTGGTTACAGAAGGCCAATGAACTCTTTCACTATTATTTCCATTATTCATAAAAATACTGATCTTTTGAGAGAATGTGTCAGTTGTTGAGGCAAGATGTCACAATTGGCACAATTTTGAGGATAATTTCTTCAATTTGAATAAGTGTTAAAACAAATAGATCACTTCCCACATAAAAGAAGAATAAATTAAAATATTTGTATCTCATGTTGTTTTTCTTGTATGATCCCCCCCCCCCCGTTCCCCCCTATTTTCTGTCCCCAAAATGAACATGGGGTCCAACAAAACCATGGTGAACTATCCCATTATTATTATTATTATTATTATTATTATTTTTATTTATGCTAAGTTTTATGCTAATACATTTTACATATTTAACACATTTTAAAACACAAATTACTCATTAACCTTAAAAAAAAAAAAACGAAAATGTAATATTCAAAAATATGCACTTTTATTATTATTTTATTAAGTTAAAAAAATCTGAAGTGACTATATGTGAAATTCATAATTTGTATGCCACTAGCAGAACTAAATGGAATTGCAATCTGCATATTTAAGCGGCCGGACCTGACATAACATGATTCATCCAATGGCATGAGTTTGGGGGCAGGACTACCTATTTTTCCAAACCTTGGCAGATAGGAGGAGTATTTAAAACACACATTCCGTCACAGTTCCATTTGCTGCCAACAGTGGTCCAGAAATTTCACCTAAAGAACAAAACACTATTTAGTGGCCTAAGCAATATCTACACAATTATGCAACACAAAACAATTCATAAAACTATAAGCGTAAAGGCAACATACAAAAACATAAATCTGTTGTTTTGGCCAACAGATACTGTAATTGCCCACCACATCTTCCAATTATCCTTATATACTGTGTATATATATATATGTGCATTTTGTGCATACTGCATTCCAAGCAGAGGTAGTACAGTAGTATATCATTTCAAACAAACCCAATGTCCTATACTTCAGGCAGCATTCAAAGTGTCAGCAGTCACACATGGCACCTCATCACCTCCAGCTGTCTCCCTTGACACTCTTTCCTTGGGCAGGAGACAATTTAAAGCGGATCGATAGCTTTTCTCCCCTGTAACATGGGAGGCAGGTTAGTGATTTCCCTGCCTCTCCCTGTCTCACCTCATTGGCATTTTCTATTTCCATTCCATTTTCAGCTAAATGCCGTTTGGCCTGTATTAAGCCCTGAACACAGCCGTCACTAATTCAGCACACAGAGTGCGCTGGAGCTGGGTTGAGTGGGCTTACTGCTTGGGTGGAGCGCAAATGGATTTAATACCTTTCCACTATGAGCTTACCTGTTGGGCAGCATTTTAAGTCCTCAAAGCCTGTTCTGCATCCTAAAGCAGGTTTGTTGGGGATTATTTAACATTAACATTTCAAATGAATTGAGAAAGCCCCCATGAAATATTCATTCATTCATTCTGTTTTCCAACTATGAATTGTATTGTCAACATCATTTTTTAATTGAAAAATATACAGAAATGTCAGACTGTCTTAGTATTTTCCTAAAATCCTAGTTTATTATGTAAAAATGAATTTTGCAAGTATATTTGTTGCTTTTTTACATTACAAGCTGTCAAGCGCAGTTTTGCCAGGCTGTAAATGCAGCCCTCAGTCCTTCCAAGTCCATGTAATACTGCATAGTTTACAGTCTGCTGGAACAGTTTCGGTGTTTGTTTTCATTTCCATGATGTATTTTGTGTGTTTGTCAAGAAGTGTATTGCTTCATTGAAACAAAAAGAATTGATATTCTCTAAGAGAAATCTGTGGTTTCTACATGGTTTTAGCAGGCACAAGACTCTTTATCCAACTTGTTTGCCTTGTTTTATCAGTCTCCAAACTTGAAATTTTGGATGGCGGGGGGGGGGGGGGGGGGGGGGGGGTATTGACAAGCAACAGAATTGCATGCTGAATGATACAAGCACACTTGGGGATGGTGGTATAGCAGTTAATACTCTGGGCTGGTAGCACAAACATTTCGGATTTGGTCCCTCAATGACAGACCCATGAACTAGAAAAGTTAAAATTACTGTACGCCCTTGAATAAGGCACTTAACCCAAAGGCTGCATCATTAGGCACTATTGTGATTTAACACTATGTTGGGGAAGGGGTTATTTATTATCAGTTAAAAAAAAAAAAAAAAAAATGAAATGAAATGCTTAAAATAAACATTTAATAAATTGCTCTTAGATTGCATGTGTCTTAGGGGATATATTCCAAATATCCCAATGATGTTAAAATCGATTCAGATTAGTAGAATAAAGGCCTACCAAAACACACACACAAATCAGTGCAAATAGGATTTTATCGAAACAATGCATTCTTATCGCACTATTCATGCTAAGAACAAAAATTAGTCTAAAGTTTGTTTTCTCTCAGACAATGAAATCTCACTGAACAATATAAGCATTGATTTGTCAAGCACAAATAGAAAATTGTATACTTGGCTTCTTTCAGTGTTTTTTTTTTTTTTAATTAAATTTTTTTATTTTAATCCTGATTTTTTTCCCCCTAAAAATTAAGCATATTAGAAAACTGTGCCTTTTCTATGTTCCTTGATCAGTTTTCTTTATGCCTTAAATTATTTTCTAATAAAGCATGTGCAACAAAACATAATTCTCCTTCAATTTCCATTACAACCACAATGCAGCACAGGCAACTTAGAAATTTGGATATTAAAAATAATGAAAGGCCAGGATGAGGGGACAAATAATACTTTATGCACAGTAGCACTATGACATATAGTTACTGTAACAGTGAGTCAGATACTCACCGTGTTAAGCATCCATGATCGGAAATGCTTGCCTCCACTTGACCACTCATTCAGCGGAGGTCTACAAGCAATTATAATATCTAGTTCAAGCCACAGACAGAAGAACCTGCAATGACTCCAAAAGGTAGAAAATATTTACAGTGTAACACTAGCTGGCCATTTAAATGTCATGGAAAAGAAAGCATAAAAGCTCATCGGGTACAAAAACAAATATCTGTGAAAATTATACAATAAAGTGGAACATATTTGCACTCCCTGACAAAGAAATAAGACACTACTTAGTTTGACAACATGAAAAGAAATACCCACCATGTGTGCTTGCCAACTGAAAACTTGGCGCGGAACCTGAAATCCTCAAAGCAGTCTCAACATTGAACATTACATGAGAATTCCACTGACAAAGAAAAAACATAACATTAATCATTCAGATTCTTGAACATAGCAAGCTGAGAAACAAATATTAGTTGTTTATACACATAGTTTTGCATAAGCTTTCCATTATGTGGTGTTTAATCTGCAATGTCCCTCATCTGAATGCAAGTGATAAATTCTGGATGCCAAGCTAATGCTATTATGCATGCATACTTCATGAATACTACATCTGGGGCTGTCATGTTTCTGCTTTCTACATGCATACACTGATACTGATAAGTGATTCAGCTTAACAATGTCTCTTTAATGCAACAGATGCAACACAGCAATAAATTTCCCCACAAGGCCAACAGTGGTGTGACACGGAGAAACTGAGGGAGGAGATGAAGAAGTCAAGGATGAGCAAACAGTTGCAGTTTTATTTCCATCTTTCATTGCTGAGAGAAAACTTTGATGTTGCAGTCAAGATGCAGATTGTGTCTTGATCTGTGTCCTCATATAACACTATAGTTCACACTACATCTGTAGTTCTATCCTCAGATGGTACCAAGTTATCACTGGGGTGGCACTTTAAGGTGAAAAAGCTAAAAGGTACATATCAGTACTTTTTAAAAGAGTACCGTCCCAGTGACAGTTTTGTGCTTTACAAGTCCACTAACTATTCAGGACTATGTGTGTGTGTATATATATATATATATATTATATAAAAGGTTAACAACTATACTTTAATTAATTTTAAGTTATTTTGGATGTTTCAACATCTTCTCATGGTAATATCTTGTCTGTTTCTGCAAATATATCTTCTGAGGAGTATTACGTTCAGCATAGCTCTGAGATTTGTCACGTACTGTAGGTAAGTAAACCATTACATCTCATTTCTGAGGAGAGGTTGTCAAGAGAGGGAAAGTATTGGCAGTATGAAAGCACTCAATTCACCTACGATGTGCTTTTTGGTGGTTTTAAGTGCTTTTCCCAAGTGCATGACGCAGAAACAACTCTTTTCAGCTATCATCAACCCCTCGCCTCCCAGTGAAAGCCAATTCCACAAACACAAATTAAGTACAATTAAGTTGTATTTCCTTCAATAAATCATTTAACCCATGCCAAATGTTACTCTGAATATTTCAGTTATAACCTCATCACATCCTTGAGTTAGCCACTCATGAGTGTCCTTGGTCTACAACGCTGGGCTGTGACCCTCTGGCCTTGTGTAGATATTTGCTTTTGTTAACAGCAAAATTAAGAAAATCCAGACCCTTTAATTCAAATTCAATGTGAAATTTAAAAAGGAAAAATGATTTTTTAGATTTAAACATTTAGTGCCTTGCTATTTCTTCCCAATATATGCGTTTTGAAATCGCTCAAAGAAGCGTGTGCAATGATAAATGAGTGTACTCCAATCCCAGGTCAGGAAGCTGTGCCTAGCTATTCTGTGCTTCTTCAAATGATTAGCCTAATGATTGTCCCGATTAAAGAGACAGAAGAGCAGCAGTCGCCTACTACTACATGTATTCATGGACAGGCATGCATGAGGGTGAAAAGGTTTCTCCTAAAAAATATCAAGAGCCTTCGCTTCTTCAGTTTGGTTATTAAAGCTATTCAAATCAAGGTTTTCTGTGGTAAAGACTTCCTTTTCATTACCGAAGTCAGTTGGCTTCAATACAACTCGTCAACCTTCATTTTGAGAGAGGAAATTTACTACATTTTGTATTTCAAAAAGCTGCAAAGCACTTGATTTTTTCCAGGTTTTCCTGACACACACACACACACACACACACACACACACACACACACACACACACCCACACCCACACCCACACACACACACACACACACACACACACACACACACACACACACACACACACACACACACACACACACACACACCCACATCCACACCCACACACACACACACACACACACACACACACACACACACACACACACACACACACACACACACACACTCATACATACATACATACATGATGTGTGCTCAACAGAAATTGTAACTAACAAATGGTATAAAATTATAAGACATAAAGATTTGACAACATCATTGTTCATTTCACTGCAATCACTTTTTTACCCAACAGCTATAACAAAAAAAAATATGATTGATTTTGGAGAATACACACAAATTATTCTAATTTAAGAGAGTTTCTTAAACACATCCCTTCTGACAACTTCCCATGTGACAACTAGCCCCGGTCTCTCCTATTATATGCTATTTAAATTCTCCTTATGTAGAATCTCATCCAATTACTATTTATTACCAATTTCATTTCTTTCTTCTTTTTTTTTTTTTTGTCTGGAGGCTGTGTATTTATGTGCAAGTATGTCCCTGTATGTGTACAAAATGATTTATACTGATCATTTCATTCTAATAAACCCCATTCCTCTCTGAATACACAGCGGATTGCTCTTGAAAGCATGGCCGAGAAAAACTGTCTTATTAGTGCAGTTCATTAAAATCATTAATAGTCATGAAATGAGAGTCGCCAGAGTCCAAAAGGCTTAATGCCCTATCCATATTAATTAGGCACTAGCAAATCTGAACTGAAAAAGAAAAGGATAGAGAGAACGGATGGGGGGGGGGATGGGGAAAAAAAGGAGAGAAGCTGCACTGACAGCACATGGATTACGCTGCGCTAACAACCTCCCTTGCCGGACGCACCCCGTCTCCCCCCACTCCGATTAAAATTCAGTTTAATTAAAATTGATTATATTAAGGGACTCATGTGCTTAATTAACTGCAGTCCATTCTGCTACAACTGACAGAGGCATTGTAGTACACCTGACCGTGGAAAGGTGAGGGCATAAGGAGGAGGGCAGGTGAGGTATAGGGATTCGTGTTAGCATCTGAGCGCTGACACATTTTGACTTCTTTCACCTTTGCTTTGAGCCTATTGTCTCAGAGCAAGACTGAAAGTGACATTTGACTACATATGAAGATTCATGCTAGAAGTTTACAAACTGCCTGAGTCAAATCTCACAAACGCATTAAAAGCACGTGGTTTTCAATTGGCCACATGCAGCTGAACACAATTGTCATTCCTCTGCAATCCTAATCCTGTTCTCTGCATACAGAGTTTGGTCATTTATGCAATTGACAGCCACATTCTACAACCAAATTCGGTCTTGAAAAATTCAGGTAGTGACAAACTGCAATCAATTCATGTAGTGTGTGTACAAAACTGAATGCATCAGAGGATAGGAGGAGAGAGTTTTCACACATTTTGACAGTCTTCATCAAAATATGCAAACATTCCTACTAGTACACTATATAAAAGCAGTAGGTCTAAAAGTAGTATGTCTGAATATGCAGTATTCATGCAACAGTATGGCAAAAAAAAAAAAAAAACTACTACTGCTTATGAAACTGTTCTTTTTTAGTCTGGAAAACCAAAACAAACACAACCAGACTGGCAATATTTTAAGCTAATTTATGCAAAAATAAGAAGCCCAAAGCAAAGAGAATGTGTTGGTTAAAAAAAGGAGCTTTATGAGCACAAACAAAACACAGTGTTAATGGTGGTTTACTTACAATTGCCAAAGATTATATGTAAGGAGGTTGATAAAATACTAAAAATGAAAATGAAATTTTGATGAAAATGTACCCATCTCCTGGTCATCCAAGATGTACATGAGTTTGTTTGTTCAGCAGAGAAATTTAGCATTATATCACTTGCTCACCAGTGGATCCTCTGCAGTGAATGGGTGCCGTCAGAATGAAAGTCCAAACAGCTGATAAAAACATCACAATAATCCACAAGTAATCCACACCCATAGGCGTAAATCCTGAGGGTTGTCCCCCCTAAAAATGTAATTACAAGTGACTCTGTGTATTGAAAATAATATAACGGACATATACTTAAAATAATTGCGTGAGTAGTAAAACAAAATAAATGCAAAAAAGCATTTAAGTTCAGAAATGTTTTGATTCCCCCTCCCTTGCCTCACAGCGGTTTGGTCCACTGCCTGCTTTCCTCCTTTACTGATACACGCACGAGTCCGGTGGGAGAGAGCAAGTTCCTCAGTAACAGTTAGTTATGTGTAAATTTACTTAGGCTGTCAAGGATATTTTTTTCTCTTTAAACATCAGGTGAAATGATTATTTCTCTTTAATACAGATGATGCTGGATCATTAATAAATTAGTCATGACAAAAAAAATTATGATATCCGATGTATTTTCTATGAGCAATTATAAGGTTAACAAGCTTAATACCGTAGCTTGTCACCCACTACAACTAACACAGCGATAAACCTGTGCGTGAACTGATATTAGGCTAATATTGTAGACCTACCGATGTGTTGGCTTTTGCTCAATATAATGTTAAGTGGCAGATCAGTGGACTTAATGCGGTTGAATATCTAAAGAGAAGTAAGCTACTCGGTTATAAAATATGACCGCGTGGTGAACCATATGAACCGAAATCATATTTAAACACGGTCTCCATGCTATGTACACATGCTGTGTACACATATCTATCCTTAAAAGTACAATTTTGGCTGTATTTTTTGTGCCCACTTCAAAAATTGCTCTTGAGAAATTTTGTTCATTGTCCCCCCTACTGTCAGATTAAATTTACGCCCCTGTCCACACCACGCCAGTCCATCAATTAACATCTTGTGAAGTGAAAAGCTGCATGTTTGTAAGAAAAAAAATCCATCATCAAGGCATTTAACTTTAAACCACCGCTTCTGCCCAACATATGAATCCATAATAACACTTCCTCCAGTGAAAAAGTCCGTTCACTGTTGTCCTCTCACATCAAAATCATCTGACAATTTTTTTAGAACTGTTTTGGATGGTTTTCACTTGTAAATGGTGGTTGTTCTGTGCATATCTCTTTCCTAATTCAGACAAGACAAATTTTTCCACTTGGGAAAGCAATATAATGGACAGAGGACTCGCATTTTAGCCAGAAGCAACAGTTTGAGGCTAAAAACATCTTTATGGATTTGTTTATTACAAACACACAGCTTGTCATTTCACAAGACATTAATTGATAGATTGGAGTGGTGTGGATTACTTGTGGATTATTGTGATGTTTTTATCAGAGGTTTGGACTCTCAATAGCAAATTCAAATTTTCAGTTGAACTATTCCTATAATGAGATTTTCCACATCTAAACCAGGGTTTCCCAAACTGGGGTTCACGAGGGGGCTGCAGAGGGTTTGTGAGCTGATAAAAGCAAATCATTAATTAAATGATAACTTAAATTAAACACTACAGTAAATAATAAAAACAGTTTAAATAAATCACTAAAACATATGAAATTAAGAAACGCAAACTTATTTCAGTCAAACCTCTGTTTTAGTTATATAGTTGATATTATTTTAGAACAGGTAAGTCACATGATTCAAGGGAAAGACTTCAGTGAAGCAAAAATAAAAGTCAGTCAGTGCATGAAACTAAACAAGGACAATGTGTAGTACTGCAGTATAGAAAGGCTAGTATGTTAGTGGGACATATCAAATAATATCCTCATCTTCAATAAGATCGTTCCTCATATTAAGAACAATCGACCTCTAGTGGAGCTTACATGAACAACATCCGCTTGCTTTCCCTTGGCAGAGTGAGAACTTATGGGTTCCGGCCAGCAAGATGACAGCGGTACAAACGCTGGATAGATAAGGCTGCGACCCAAGGGCCGGCCGGAGGATGAGATGAATATATTACTCTGACAGCGACGAGGGACCTGGGTCAGTACGGTTCGAGATCCAGGGCGCCCTTAACTAAATCTGCTGCATCTGTAACAAGGAGGGCCGAGGGAAAAGAGGGCATGGTGCATGTAGAGAAGGAGAGAGCAAGAGAGAAACAGAAAGGGAGGGGGTTTGTCCTCCAGAGCCCCCTATGGCATCTCGCCGCACTCGAGCAAGGTCTGCAAAATTGGCCGACGTCCCAAATGCAAGGCCTCTTTACCACAAGGCCCCACTCTATCAAGTCTGCGAGTCGAGATGATGTGTGTGAGTGTGTGTGCCAGCCAATGGCATCATTTATCCAGCAGGGCAGACAAAAACAAGCTGCTGCCAGTATTGATGGGCCCTCCTCAGGGCCCTCTGCGGATTGGGGTCGCCGGGTCAGCGGTCGCCAGCAATCTGGAGGTAAATGGAAACTGGGGGCTGTTAGATGTATGACCGGCCACCGCAGAACAAAGCCCAGGTGTGTGTATGTGTGTGTTCGTATAAAAGCAAGCAGCTCCCTTTCCACTATATTGTACCACTCTTCCTCTAACCCTGCCCTTTATAGATAACCGGATTAAGTTCTTGTTTATTGCCAGGATTGTGACCTCACTTACTCTCATAACTTCATTGCACTGCCTTCCTATGTACCGTGATAGCAAGCCAGCCAATTTAGAACAATAGGATTGTGCTGTGAGGCACACGCTTGAAGAAGTTTTTCCTCTCACATTCGCTCTCAGTGCATCTGAATTGCTGATCAAAGGGGATGACGGTACTGAACTTGAAACGAAGGGTCTAGAAATGAGAGAAAATTTGAATTTGAGGAAATGAGAAATTGAAGAAAATTTGAGTGGTGCTTGCCTATGCAATACTCACTGGCAAGATGCCATGCTTGTGGATGCTTCTTAGGGAGTTGGTAGATAGTTGCTCAGGTCTTCTGATAGGATGCAAAAAGGCTTACTCGCCCAAGCCAACGTATCCCAAAGTCCCCACAATATTCTGGGCACTAGATACAGCTCAAAACACTCCATCAAATGAAGGCTAAGGGATCGTTTATACAACACCATTTTCATTTAAAAACATAAAAATTTAATGCAATTATTATTATAATTTTTTTGCCCATTCATTTACATGACAACAACATTTTGAGGGCCTGAAAACACAATCTTTTGAAAACGGGTCTCAAAATGCAAGTTTTTGAAACAGAAACCATTATCATCTACAAAAGTGTGAATTTCTATAGGTAAATGGAAATTTCTTTACAAACTGACGTCACCAGCTACTACGCTGGCATGTATAATACAGCATTTTAGTTGTGACAGATTCATGTGAACGGGGATCGTTCCGACAATGTTGTTGTCTGTACCTTATTTTTTGGCCTATTTGATCATCTGCCAAGTGAAAATAAGTCACTTAATCACTTAAAGTAACAGCACACCTCTTATAGGGATATTTCACCTCAAAAAGAAAGTTGAAAGTCATTTACTCACTCCTGTCATTCCAACCCTGTATTGTGGAACGTTTTTTTTTTTTTCACTTTATTAACATTAGTTATCTACATTATTTAACATGAACTAGCAATGAATAATACTTTTAAAGCATTTATTAATCTTAACGTTTATTTAAACATTTACAATTAGATTTTTTAAATCCAAACTTGTATCTGTTACCATTAATGCACTCTGAACATGAACAAACAATTAACCAATTGTATTTTTAATAAATAACTTTAACAAAGATGAATAAATTCTGTATAGAAGTACTGTATATTGTGCAATGTTAGCTAATACATAAAGTTAACAAATGAGAATGTTGTCAAGTGTTACCATGCTCCACAGTAGAAAGAAGGTTATGCAGATTTGATGCAACATAGTTTTGGGGTGACCTATCTCTTTAACAAACTATATAGTTTCTACCATTCATTCAGGTACCATTTGTTTTTATAATAAAGACATAATGGGACAAAAAATGTGCTAAACATCATAAGTGCCTAGTACTTCTGTTAGTACTTCTAACAAAGTAATCATTGTCTATTAGGATTATTAGTTTAAGTATTGCCTTTACATATTCAAAAAAAAAAATCTATTTATTTATTCTGACTGACCTGGCTTTTTCCATACCCTCAAAATGCATCTTACGCATCTCGGTTTGTCAAATATTCAGTCAGAGCCCTCTCTCTTGTGCAAGCGCAAATACTTGTTGTGGGGTTTGGCAGGCACATCTAATAAAGGAAAGCATAGGGCAAGAGAAAAGAGGATACAAGATGGCAGAAGAGGAGGAAATGCTGCTGATGGGAACCTGAGACCGTGCCCTTCCATTCACTCCGGTATCATTGTAACACATCATCCAATTTTCCGAGAGCTGGAGAGGGGAATGGGCCTGCATTTACATAATGCTGCGTCCTCACTATTTTAATTCACTTCAAGCGCAGCCGCGTGTGTGAGCTGCTGCTATAGCTGTTTGTGTGAGTGTTGTGCGAGTGTGTTGTTGCAGGGTTCTTCAATTCTAATGGTAGATGAACTCTCAGCTAAGTTAAGCATAGTGCTCTTCATTTGAAGTACTGGAGCCTTACAGAGCCTTACGAGCACATGCTGCCAACATATTTTCCACTGCATTAGTAAACAGCCAATAGTATCGAAGCACTTCATACCCTGACACAAATTAGGCCTTGTCGTTAAACAAAATGCAGATTAATAGGCATTCCTGTCAGAAAATGTTTGAAATTGCCACGTAGTCATATACTGTCAATATAACCAGTGCATTAGCTGTGATACAGTATGTTTTCAACTGGGAATGAAAAATTACATTCATAACTACAGTAGCTCAACTGAAAGCATCTCACGTCTCTGAAATGCATGACATTTTAAAAATTTACAGATTTAAATTTCATACTATCTTAGATATTTTGTGAATTAAAAGTACATATTAAAAATAAAAAAATCAATGATGTGGGTGAAACAGATGTAAACATCTCTACACTAACTTTCTCCACAGGACTAGTGTTGGCTTTAAAGGTCAGTTCGAGTTCTGCATACAATAAAAAACACATACTTCAGCGCCACCTGCTGTCAAAGATGACAAAAGAAAAGGATGGCTTTTTAATTTATTTTTTTGTTTCTCTTTTGTATATTGTTACTCAAACTGGACAGAATTGCTTGCCTTTTCCATATTGGTAATCTATGGCCATAAAGTTATTTCAGCTAAAAGAATAAATGTGTCAGCCAAACTGTTTTTAACCTATACACAGACCACAGGCAACATACACTCTCAGCTTACAAATGTAGCCTAATGTTACCCCTAATGTAAAAAGTCATGAAATTTTCTAATGGAAAATTTGGTACTTGGTACTACCGGTTTTCGTACTGATCTAAAACAAATGTGCCCCCTGTTCGTAAAAGCTTCTGAGCATAATTGTACAATACTCATAATTCAAAAGCCAAGAACAAAGTCATCCAATATACCTGCAATACAGTGTCTGTTCTATTTGCAGTAGCATGGAAATTATTACAAATCTGATTGGAAAACACAGAGGTCCCACCCATTCGTGAGAGAAAACAAACTCCAGTTTGAAAAATGCAAATAAGCCACTTCTGAATGAAAAATGCAACAAAAATCTGTAAACTTAAAGCATAAATGAAATTATATGAATGCACCAAGTTATTTGTTGTCTGGCAACATTTTGGCTATGTTACATGGCAGAAGAATATTTAACTGCAATTATTAATCATGCCAAATCTAATTATTTTAATATTTAACCAAAGCCAAACAATCAGCATTAAATCCTAAAACTAAAGAAAAATCTCAGTATCACACAGGTTCACAGAAGTTGTGCAGTTATCATGAGATCCTAGTCACTATAGTCTACATGAACTGAAGTGGATGCAAATTGGTATTAAATAGATGATTATGTGAGACCAGCAGCATGGTGAATCATTACACATGTAGAGGGCAAACTGAATTAGGCTACAACGCCATCCTTTTAAATTTCTCATTTTCCATAGTGTGCGCATGTTTTGCCTCCAAATAGTCACTGAAACACCTCTCACAAAGTATATTTTCGCTACATGAAGATTAGGCGGTAATGTGATCATATAGTTGCTTTAACGCAACTATTACATGTTTCCGATGTTATCAATGGTTAAGGTTAGAATTCCTGTGTTGTTTGTCACATTTATTTCAATGTTAGCAAATTCAGCGTACAGTATTTTCTCCATTACACGATGTGTTATGTAATGCCTCAGTAATCAGATTCTGAGGAGCCATTCACGCTAATGTTTTTTTATTTGAAAAAATGCGAGACGCGGGAACTTAAATCCATTTTATTCACGACTTGCCTCTTCTCTTTTCAACTGCTGTTCTGAACATTTCTATGCTGTTGTTACTATGCTCTGCATGAGGTTATTTCACCAAGACTATTCAGAGCAAAGACTTTATAAATGTGCCTTACTAATTAGACTTGCAAATACTATTTTGACAATGTACAGCGTAGAATCAAGTTAAATGGTTTCACTCCAAATGGTGTTCAATGCATTGTTGACTGCTCATTTTATGTCAGTGTGAACAGCCCTTATAATATAGCCTAGATCTGTTCAGTTGTTGTTGGTAGGAATTAACTGAGTGAGTGTTCATATAAAATAATACATTCACATTCAGCAGTGAATTCTTAATATTGAGTAGGGTGAATTGTGAAGTGTTGTGAAGGTCAATTGTTTCTAGCTCCCCCATAAATACGTGAATGCCAGTGAAACTCTGGGTTAGCCAGAGCTCTCAAATGTCCAGTCATATATGTGACCCTGGACCACAAAACCAATCATAAGTAGCAATAGCCAAAAACACTGATATTACGCAGCGCCTGAAAGTAGTCCCCAGCTAGGTAACTACTAGTTATAATATAGCTGGGGACTACTTTCAGGCGCTGCGTAATATCACTGCGCCTGCTGCGGCCATGTTACGGCAGCAAAGTTCCTTGATTATTACGCCGGAATGAGAGTATAGTTCCTAATCATATCAGCCTAGAAAATCGCAACTTTTAATTTTCTGCCGATCTTAGTACACGATATAACTACAGAAGAGTCGAGTTTTAAATAGGACAAATATCGAAACTCTTTGGTCATTTTTGAACGCGATGCTACTGGTCTAATCGGATTCAATGATCTATGCTAAGCTATGCTAAAAGTGCTATCGTCAGATCCAGAGATTGGCTGAATGGATTCAAAAACGGTAAAACTCAACTTATTAACTCTGGGGGAGTTGGAGAATGAGCCTATTTCCAAAAAAAGTGGAGTGTTCCTTTAAGCTCAATTTCGAAAAATTTACTCTTATGACTGGTTTTGTAGTGTCACATATGAGGGTGGAGCAATCATCAAACAAAAAGCACCTTGTGTGAAGATCGTCCAAAGTCACTGACAAACTTTGACAAACTTGATATTAAGGAGTATAAATTAATCTTAAACTGAGTTGCAAAAAGGTGGAAAGTTTTCAGTAAATTTCGGAAACATTCCAGGATTTTTTGGAAAGTTTCAAGAAATTTAATTTTAAACAAAACAATCCTGTGCTAATGTGCTTAGAAATTTTGTCCATCAAAAAATAGTATAACTTTGTATGTATAAACTATTTATTTTATATTTTAATCAAATTTAGTGTCCCATTGTAGGAAATATGGTTTCGAAAAGGGGGGGGGGGGGCAGTATGATTAGCCTAATGTGGGACAGTACTTCAGTCAGTCATAAATGTGTGGTGGGGCATGGTTATTTACAGGGTGTTAGCGTTGTTATGCAATATTAGAATGCTGTTACTGCAGATGGGGTTATAGATAAGGATGATTAGGTGGGTGTCTTGACATGCAAGGACTGCTTGTTTTCAGAGATGTAATGAGTTCATTTCTGCAAGTTGTTTTTATTAATGTAGTTCTCAAGTTTTGTGCAGGCTAGAGGTTTTCAAAAAGACTGTTATGATTGTGTCTGTTTGTTGTTTAGTAAAATATAAAACATAGGCAAAATGGTCTTGTACTGTACTTTCATGAATGCTGTCTCAAAGTTGAATCTAGCATAAAATTTGTTCAAACTGTTGATATTTTTTGCAAGATGTTATATTTCGCCTTCAAATAGGTCTAGGCCTGTTGTGGTCGTATTTGTTTGTTGTTAAGCAATATGAACTAGAGAACAATCAGGCATTTTCTACATTAATATAGCATAAGCCTATGATAATAGTTGCTTAATGTCTTTATAAATGCATCAAAACTATCATATTGGATTATTTGTCTGATGATGTTCTTTTATTCATATTTAATTCCTCCATAGCCAAGAGAATTACTAACTTTTAAGATTTAACTATTTTACATGAAAAGCGGTTTTGGATCTTCATCATAGAGACTTTTCAGTGTCCCACATTAGGAAGCTGCAGATTTTCTCAGACGACTTGCACTTAGAGCACTAATATGTCTATAATTTCTTTTATGAATGTGTTATCTGCATTTCCTCTTTTGATTTAATTAGGACACATCCTGGTTTGGTCCTGATTTTTAAAATGGCATTGGGTGTGGATGTAATATTTTGGCTACACATCACAATATGTCACAGCAATTTATTATTGAATAAAGCAAATAAAAGTCATTGTTGTTAATTATTACCAGTAGTGTAATTTTCTATGTTACTTTACCTTGAAATTCTTTGTCCACAAGACAACATACTAAACTTTATCTTGAGCTTCTGTACATGCTGCAAAGACATGGGCGTCCAAATTGTAATTGTATTACTGTAAATGATGTGCAGAACAACAAACAGATCCGTAATGAACTTTTAGGTTGAGCACTTTAATTCTAATGCCCTACTGTGATAGTAACAGTCAGTATTCACATGCTTTATATAATGACATTGGATTTGTATACAGCTTATGTGGTAACACTTTACAATAAGGTTCATTAGTTAACTACATTAGTTAACATGAACTAATAATTAACTGCACTTATACAGTGTTTATTAATCTTTGTTCATGTTAATTTCAACATTTACTAATACATTATTAAAATCTTGCTAACATTAGTTAATGCACTGTGAACTAACATGAACTAACAATGAACATCTGTATTTTTATTAACTAACGTTAGCGAAGATTAGTAAATACAGTAACAAATGTATTGCTCATGGTTAGTTAATGTTAGTTAATACATTAACTAATGGTTAACTAATGAACCTTGTTGTAAAGTGTTATCGTTTATGTAATAAATAAAAAAACTCCATAAAAGACACATGATACAGGGTCAAAGTCTGATTTACTCCAGAAAGTATGGCAGCCTACTGATAGACAACAGACCTTAATATGCTTATTATTATGCTTATTATTTTTTCTTAAAAATCAAAATCTGAAGCACTCTAAGACATATGTGATATTCACTCACAGGTAAGTTATGGAAATATATGAAACGTGTCTTATTTTTCTAATGTTCGATGTTGAGTCTAGTTTAGACGGACTGAACACATTGAAAACTTTGTACTTTGCACTTTGTGGGTTAAATGGAGAAAATTCAGTTAACTGAATATTTTGATGTGGTCATGAATTCACCTGACTTATAAAAATATAAAACACTTATTTGGAATCATTTAATTCAGCTTTATGTTAATAACAATCAAGAGCTGTATACAAGAGTGAATGTAATCTGTTTTGCATCCATAAATTTAATTTGTGAATTGCTGCCATTAATATGTAAAATCTTAATAGCCTAAATGGTGAAATGTTACAAATAGAGTGGTTTTAGTGAGAGTGGTTGTCAGTGAAACTAGTAGCTCTTGTAAAAAATCACCTTCGCTTACTTCAGTGACATTGCAATACTTCTGCTTCTGGGGTCATCTCAAGTCATGTTTACTGACTAACTTTAAAAATACCATTTTATTGGTTTGATTTGAGAAACACGAGGGCAACAAAAAAGGAAGGGATTTGGGGGGTGGAGATTTCACGCTGTGAAATTAAATATGTGCTGACTTTTTTTTTTGTTTTCATGACGAAGCCTAAAGAAAAGCAGAGCAATGGCAAAACACAGAGGGAGTATGAATCACCCTCCATGTAAGTCAATTGCTAAAGGTTTTATTGGATAAAGCAAATTATAAAAAGAACTGTAAAGTCTTGGCATCAAGTCATCCAGTGACACTTAATTTCTGCTTTTTTATTTTATTTTTTTTACTGTACAAATAATAATATTCTTTATATAAGATCTAACATGTGTAGACATGAACTGCAGGCGATACATTGTTATTATTTCTCTTGTTTTCAGCTACGTCATCCTCCAGTGGTCTTCTGGCTGAGGAGCTTCAGTGTTCAGTGTGTCTGGAGGTGTTCACTGATCCAGTCAGCACTCCATGTGGACACAACTTCTGTAAGAGCTGCCTGAACCAGTGCTGGAACAACAGGCAGGAGTGCTACTGTCCATTCTGTAAGGAAACATTCAGAAAAAGACCCGACTTCAAGATCAACACAACACTTAGACAGGTTGTACAACTCTTTCAGGAAAAATCCAGTCTAAGTAAATCTGAAGTTCTCTGTGATGTCTGTGAAGAAAGAAAACATAAAGCCCTGAAATCCTGCCTGCTGTGTCAGGCCTCTTACTGTGAAACTCACTTGGAGTTTCATCACAAAATCTATTTACAGAGACACAAACTGATGGACCCTGTGAAGAATATGAAGAACTATATATGCCCGAAACACGAGAGACCTCTGGAGCTGTTCTGTAGAGATGATCAGACACGTGTGTGTGTGTTTTGCACTGATGGAGACCACAAGACTCACAACACTGTTCCTCTAGAGAAGGAGAGTAAAAAGAAGAAGGCAAGAGTTACTAACAACATTGAAACTTATTCCAATAACGTCATTTTAAATAATGCAACTAGATCTTTTGTCAAAAGATGGAAAATGCTGATGTGATCAAATGTTTCTTCGTTTCTGTTTGTCTGTAGACTCGTCTGATGAAGACACATAAAGATGTGCAGCAGATGATCTTGGACAGAATCAAGAAGATTCAAGATATTGAATACTTTGCAGAACTCAGAAAAGTGAGCTGAAGATGTTAAATCATTAATGAATAATTTGATACTGTAAATGAAGCCAATTATTTAAAAAATATAACTTTTTCAGAAAAGCACTGGCAGAAAGAAAGCAGCCAGTGTTGAGCTCTTCAGCGATCTGATGCGCTCCATTGAGAGATGTCAGGCTGAGCTGCTGGAGATGATGGAGGAGAAGCAGAAAGCAGCAGAGAAACAGGAGGAAAAGCTCATTCAAGAGCTGCAGCAGGAAATCACTGAGCTCAGGATGAGAAACACTGAGCTGGATCATCTCTTACACACTGAGGATCACCTCCAGCTCCTACAGGTCAGTGTCTCTCTGTCTGCTCACGTCACAGAACAACACTCACACTCCTCATGCTGAGGGATTTCTCCTCTCTCCTGCTGTAGATTGATCCATCCCTGTGCAGTCCTCCACACACCAGGAACTGGCCTGAGATCAGTATGAACACTGATGTGAGTGTGGAGACTCTGAGGAGAGCTCTGACTCAACTGCAGGAAACTCTAGACCAGAAACTCAGTCAAACTGGTAGGTCAATATCAAATACAGCTCACAGGTCATTAGATGCTATTGATAGAATTTGTAAAATTTCATATGAGACACACAACAGTTTTGAATACAAAAATTAGAAAATCTTTTTATTATTGTTTGACTTTACAGTGATGAGGAGGATGCAGCAGTATGCAGGTACGATGTGTGATTTTTACTCGTCACATACAGTACATAGTGATAGTTTACATTTATTCTGGCAAACACTTGTCAGCATATGCATATCTTTGTTAATATGTACTCCTTTGTCAAAATGTATTCTCTGATCTCTCTCTCAGTGGATGTGACTCTGGATCCTGATACAGCTCATCCATATCTCATCCTGTCTAATGATGGGAAACAAGTGAGGCATGGAGACATTAAGCATAAACACTCAGATTACCCAGAGCGGTTTGATAAGTGTGCCTGTGTCCTGGGAAAAGAGGGATTCTTGTCAGGTAGATTTTATTTTGAAGTGCAGCTGAAGGGAAAGAGTCAGTGGGATTTAGGAGTGGCCAGAGAATCTGTTAACAGGAAGGGAAAGATTGGAGTGAGTCCTCCGGATGGATTCTGGGCTGTGGCACTGAGGAATGGGGATGAATATTGGGCTTGTGCTGATCCCTGTGTTAATCTCTCTCTGAGAGTGAAGCCGCAGAAGGTGGGGGTGTTTGTGGATTATGAGGAGGGTCTGGTCTCCTTCCATGATGTGGACTCCAAATCTCATATCTACTCTTTCACTGGTCAGTCTTTCACTAATCGACTATATTCATATTTTTGCCCCTTTCCTGATGATACTGGTAAAGATTCAGCACCAATGATCATCTCACCTATTAATTACAGCGAATGAATTTACAACCCAGATACTGTATGAAATAAACAATGAAAACAAAGCGGTGTAATACATATTCATCTGAATGGCAGATATACTGAATGCAACTATTAGCCAAATGAGAAAATGTTATTGTTTTCTATCTGATTTTTTTTAGCTTTGAAAACTGCTATTATTATGCATAATCTGTAAAATTCTACAAAAAATAAAAATAAAAAGTGTTTGCAGAGTTTGACAATGTCCTGTAAATTTCTGCATAATAATTGGATCAGTAAGATTACATGAGTACACGGATTAAAACATAACTGAAAGAATATGTAGTTTATAGAAGTTAAAGCAAAAAGTTTTACAACCATCCTGATCTCTCCTACGATTTCAATGGAATTATACAACAAAAAATTGGAGAAAAATTATTATTTGAAGTGTAATTGGATTATTTAGTTTGTCTTGTGTCCCATTAGATTACAGAGGGTGGGGTTTATGATCTATACTGGGTCCAGCCACCTGGGGGCGATGTTGTGGGTTCACTTTTCAGCTCTTGTGCGGCACACTTGCACAGCACTACTGGTGAGGGTTTCTGGTTTTCTGTGAAAGTGAAACTAAACTGATGAACAACAGTCTGAAAGCTTTTAAGCTTTTTAACTCTCTGGGGTTAACTCTCAAACATTATTTTTCTGAGACATTCAAAGATGTATGTGAACACACCTCACATGTACGTGACAGACACTCATAGATACTCACAGACAGATACTCACTCACATGCACTCACATGAACCCTTTATCATCTGTAATATCATGGTGTAGCCACTAGATGGATGTATAGCCCCATATATAAACATGGCTGTGTGTTCCCCAGTTGCTGGGAACATTGTTTTCAGACATAATGTAATGGACCCTTTTCAAAAACCTGCCCTTCTTAGTTACCGTTGCTATGTCTGACAAGCCAGACAATGCCGCTCTCACATTACACATTTGGTGCTTTTCCACTGTGTGGTACGACTCGGCACAGCTCAGTACGGCACGGCTCGGCTCAGCTCGGTTTGCGTTTCCACTGCAGTTTAGTACCACTTTAGAGTGGGTGGGATTATTCACATGTTGTTATAGTTGCGCCGCCTCTACTGCCATGACTCCTGAAAAACTTTTTCATTCCGCGTTGAAGTGTTAGTGTTAATATTTGCATTATTATTCCAGTCAAATCTAAACACAGAGAAAGCATTACTCATAATAGCTTGATCAGTTACACAAAAGCAGTCAGAATATTGACCTGCAGAACTGGGTATACTCTTAATTTATGCAAAGGATGAAAGCCCTGTGTTATCAACAGTGACATGTAAGACTAATCTTGCTTAATTAGTTCACCTCAAAATGGGCCAGTAGTATATACACATTGTCACTTAACTTCTGCTGCTTGACCTCACAGAGTAAGGATCATTATGAAATTAATATTAGCCACAGAACAGGTGCAGATTTTGCAATAACTAATTCCAATAAAAAATGTAATAGACTGCAGCAATTAACATTTTGTCAGAACCTCTAATAAATTACATGGTATTTTGTTTAGTTGTCTGTTCATAACTGTGGGAGAATCATGATCTCTATTTGAAACATAATTCGCAATAATTCACAATTTATGTAGATTGTAGTGCCACAAAAAATAAACAAACAAATGAAATAGTTTGGAGCATAATACAAATAAGCACCAGTCAAGCTGCAATATGAAACAGGACCACAGGGAGACGCCAAAAGACCACTTAACCTCTGCTCCCTTGACCTGACTGTACATGCTAGCCTAATATATGGATCCATTCAGAGTTAGTAAACCACTGACTACAGCATAATCTAAAACACCTCCAGCCAGCGTCCAGTATAAAATGCTCGTGCTTTAAAGCCAAATGCATGTACAAATACAATTATTACATGAAAATAATAATTTACTGAAATAATTTACTCTCAGAAAAGTTTACAGGAGTTTACAAGTTTAAAAAATATCTGATCACAAAAACCTGCTTCTTTTCATTTTTAATGTATTGCTTGCATTATAATATACTGATTCAAATTAGTATTAATAATTGATTATTATTTTACCACTCTGTCGAGATGAGGTAACCTAGTTCACAGTGCCCTATACTGGGTATTGTGATTTATACCCACTTTATTTTTCCCGTAGCAGTTGGTGGGGCCCTTTGTAAATTTTATGGGTCTAGCTTCCGGTCTCATCCGTGTCCATCTATTTTTCGTTTTGCTGCTTGATATTGTAAATTGGTGTGTCTTACCATATTATTCTAATGTATCTTAATTATGAACACACTAGTTTGTAGTGCTAACAGTTTTACCATTTACTGCACATTGTTTTTCATCTTGTTATTTCCCTATGGCAGCTAATGAACCAGAAGTGTTGCCCATAGGCTTATTTCCATGTTGAAGAATAAGGTAGATAGTGTCATATCTAATCACCCAGACACAGAGTAGTACCGGTGCCGGTATGCATGAAAAAGTGCTGTACAGTAGGCTACTTGTGCGTACCGACCAATGAGCACTAGTCCTGCTATTAAAGGGGTCATGAACTGAGAAACCAAAATTCCCTTGATCTTTTGACATATAAGAGGTCATACTATAGAGATATCCTGCAAGTTTCAGAACTCAAAATTTTGTTGTTCATCTGAAAACAGCTTATACTGAAGGCAGTCTGCCAAAACAACAGCTTTTGAAATGTTATACTCCATGATGTAATAGTGTGGTGCTGTCTGAGGGAAGGGCTCCGAGCTCTGAATATTTGGCCCGAACCCAGAGTATATCAAATGCATTTGCACCCATTTGTGCGCTCATGGGTGTGCTGGTCTGCTGGTATTCAGGCGCATTGCTATTTTCAGGCATCTGAAATAGACTGCGCCATTGACCAGCTAAAACCTGATCTAAAGTCAATATTTCTTTTGTTATTTAAAGAGCGAGTTAGTAATATGCGCCTATAAGTGGGTCCACAACGCACGTACACTTTGATTGTTACACACACAGGGATGTGCAGCAGCACACAAACATGTCAAATATTAAAAATTAAAAGATTACAATGAAAAAGATTGTTATTGTGTAGGCTACATAAATATAAAAATGCCTACATGTCCTATGATAGTCATTGCATTTATCATATAAAATATAAAAATGCCTACATGATAGTCATTGCATTTATCATAATTAGCCTACCCATTTGCACATGCACGAGCAGCTCCGTTTCCTCTCTTGAGACGTGTTCAGTCTTTGCGCTTGCAAATTCCGACATTTAAATAACGAATCCACCATGGCACAAGCGCAACTGGCTCTTAAAGGCAATGGGAGATGAGACTCTGATTGGTTTATTGCACATTATGCCCAAAACACACCCATTACTCATTAAGAGAATAGGGACAAACATTTTAGACCATGCGCCGGGCGCGCAGACTGTTTTTACTGTCATTAAACTAGCAAAAGTTGATTCGGACAACTAAGTGCACCTGCGCCTTGCGCTTTAGACCATGCGCTTAGATCGTTAAAATAGGGCCCTTGGTCTGCGGTCACTCAAAGTCCCTTTAAGACAAGTCATTTCACTCGGCGGCCATCTTTGAAGAAAGTAATATAGTAAAATTAGCTATTTTTAAGATTTTTGGCAACTTTTAGCAACATTTGATAAGGGACTCAAATAATAAAAAGGAACATTTACCATTTAAATTTAACAAAAAGAGAAAAACAAAGATGCCTAGTGCACACATCACGTGAATTAAGTTGCAATTGTTTAATTTAATAATAATAGTGAAAATTATATAAGTAATTTCGTAATTTAACAATTGTTAGTTTTATGATACACTTTGTTAGTAGCTTGTAGCTACTTGCGATTGTTGATCAGTTGACACTGTAAGAAAAATATCTATAAAAATGGAAAAGGTACTAGTAATTTTACTTGTTTACTAGCTAATAAAAAAAACTTAAATTGTAATCGTTCAAAAATGTGTCAGTTTTCAAAAAAATACATTTTGATATTATATTATGCATTTATATTATTTAACAAACAAATCTAAATTAACATAGGCTATATAAAATATATTTTTCGCTGAGATTTGATGCGGTGACACAATTTTGCATCGTGATCATGTCATCATTTAGCAACAAATCAACCTTCCTTTAGCAACTTCCCCTAAACAATTGTTGACAACACTGGTCACCAAAGAGGTCGGAGGGAGTCACAGGAGCATTCAGCAGCACTTTATGGTCAGCATCCTTGAGGTCAGCCAGGTTTAACCCACAGCCTGGGCCGCTCGCTTCGTCACCATCAGGAGTAGGGCGGAAGCAGTCCTCGGGGAAGTGAGTGGATTTCCTGATGGATCTCATATTTATAAGATGGATTTCTGAGGTTACAAACGTATGTTCCTTTTTTACGTGCGTTTCTCAAAAATGAACGCACAAGTAGGCTACGCATCCGGGAAAGTTTAAAAGAATTCGGGTCTAATCCGGTCCATTAGGGAAAAGCACATTTATTTTAATTACCCGAGACCTGAGGCTGCTAATAGCCTACCGAACCCGACCCGTGTCCGAGGCACTCGTAGAAGTTTGGGACCCGAACCTGGGTTTTCGGATCCAAGTGGACCCGTGAAGACCTCTAGTTTCAGCACAGTGCCACCTGCTGGTCAAAAGATATACAAATTGACATTTTTATTTGTAACTTCTGAACATTTTGGCCAAAACCATAAGATTAATCTCATTATTTTCAGAGCAGAATTGAACTGTACCCAATTTTCCAATTTTGGCCACTTTGGGCGTAGACCATAGAAATTCATAGTAAAATGCTGTATTTTACAAACACTTTAGTGAATTGTTATGAATGTATAGAAGTACTTGCAGGAAAGTTATGAAATTAGGCACACTGAGAGAGGACAGTCTCAGTATTAATGTAGGCTATCTTTGGTTGCAAGACCGTGACAACGGCTGTCTTTGATCACTTTTCACTATACGACATAACACCATCGATTAGGAGCCACGATCACAAAAATCAGCACGATTGTTTCACAATGCCAGTCGTTCGTCTGGAACAGCCAAAAATCAAGCAGTGTGTTTCGGGCTTAACAGGGGTACACAGGGAAAGAAATCTGAAGCTGTTTTTTCTTTTTAATGGATGGCATCACTAATCATTAATGAATCGACAGCCTAACAGCTAATCTCTTTTGTCATTAAACAATAATTCTGGATATAACCTTTTAGAGTTTGCACTGAAAAAATGCAGTTTTGCCAAAAGAAGTCACTGACTTTTTGAGACAGGTAGGAATCAGTTTGTGGCACTTCTCATTCATTCCTATGGTATCCAAAACAGCAACTCTGAAAGAAATTAAGTGAAGATGTGATTCATAATCTCTGATCTCTCTCTCAGTGGATGTGACTGGATTCTGATACAGTTCATCCAAATCTCATTCGGTCTAATGATGGGAAACAATTGAAACATGGAGACATTCATCGTGACCTCCAAGATAACCCATAGAGGTTTGATCACAGATTCTGTGTCCTTGGAAACAAGGGATTTTCTACAGGGAGATTTTATTTTGAGGTGCAGGTGAAGGGAAAGACTGGCTGGACTCTAGGAGTGATCAGAGAATCTATTAACAGGAAAGGACAGATCACGAGGAGTCCTCAGGATGGATTCTGGGTCTGTGGAATGAGAATGAATAATGGACCTGTACAGATTCCTATTCTATTCTATTGGATTCCTGTACTGATTCTTTGCTGGTAAATAGGTTACATAACTGCTTATTTATATTTCCAATATATCATATCAGCTGAACTTATAGCTTACACATGACTTAACTACAAGGATGGTTCGTTAATTTATTCAATAATTTCTAATTGAATAAATTAAGCAAAATAAAGTAATTTTATTGTGTATTAGTTACAGACTAGTGCCTTTGTAATTTTCAGTTACTTTATCTTGAAGTTTATTCTTTGTCCACAAGATGGAGACAACATACTAAATATTGAAGCTTCAACAGCTACAAAAACTGTGCTGCAAAGACATGGGACTCCAAATAATTCATATTTAGGATTTATATTTAAAACAAAGAACCGATTCATGGGGAACTTTTATTTGAATTATAAGTATTTTAATTCTAATGCCTTGCTGTGATAGAAGCAGTTCAAATTCAAATGCTTTATATTATGCCATTATAGCTACTTTCAAATCATAAACCACACCTAATACAAGGTCAAAGTCTGATGTTCAGAGAATATGAGAGGATCTTTAACAACTGAAAGTCAGTGAAAGCTTCAATAAAAGTGCAACTAATGAACAACACTTTTAATATGTCTTTAAAAAAACAGCTCCTTATTGAAGCATTCTAGATGTTAGCTGCATTCACTCACGGGTGAGTTAAGGCAATTGTATATTGTTATTGTTAATTCGTATGGTTGTACCAGGGTTTATGTAACTATATAATGAGATGGGCAAAACAAAGTTAAATCATAATACATACTTAATTTTAGTAAAAGTATGTGATTTGTTTGGTTGCATGGATGTTGATGGTCTACCAGTTTATTGCTCATTTGTTTGACTAATGCTAGTTAATTTATACCCCCAGTTACTGTCATGTTAAAAATAATAATCAATACACTTCTTTAAAAAGATATCAGGAGCAGGTGACGTTTCCTTTTTACATTCCATGCTGTGAAATGAAATGTGTTCTGACATTTTGCTGAAAAGGCTTAAAGAGAAGAAGAGCAATGTCAGAATCTTTACCAACATCATCAAAACTAATAAAGACGAGGAAACAGAGTATGGATGAGACAACTACAGGTAAATCATTTTCCAAATGAATGAATAAAGTAAATTTTAAAGAAAAAGTGTTCCTTTTGCTTGCATAATTTTAAGTGTATCTATTATGTGCAGTCATGATCTGCATATATGTTCATAATTTGTCTTATTTTCAGACCTGTCATCCTCCAGTGGTCTTCTGGCTGAGCAGCGTCAGTGTTCAGTGTGTCTGGAGGTGTTCACTGATCCAGTCAGCACTCCATGTGGACACACTTTCTGTAAGAACTGCTTGAACCAGTGCTGGAACAACAGGCAGGAGTGCAAATGTCCAATTTGTAATGAAAAGTTCAGTAAAAGACGGACCTCAAGATCAACACTGCACTTAGACAGGTTGCACAACTCTTTGAGGAAAAGTTCAATCTCAGGAAATTTGAAGTTCTCTGTGATATTTGCCATGACGTAAAGCTGAAAGCCCTGAAGTCCTGTCTGGTGTGTCAGACCTCTTACTGTGAAACTCATCTGGAGCCTCATCAGAGAGTCCTGAGCTTCAGGAAACACAAACTAATGGACCCTGTGAAGAATATGAAGGACTATATTTGTCAGAAACACGAGAGACCTCTGGAGCTGTTCTGTAGAGATGATCAGACACATGTGTGTGTGTTTTGCACTGATGGAGACCACAAGACTCACAACACTGTTCCTCTAGAGGAGGAGAGTAAAGAGAAAAAGGCATGAGTTCAGCATTAAACATTAAACTTGTTTTAAATGTTTTGAATATTCCAACAAGATCTTTTGCTTTAAGATACATGCTGAATGATAAAATGTCAATGTCTGTGTGTCTCTAATTGTCTATAGACTCACATAATGAAAACACAGAAAGACGCGCAGCAGATGATCCAGGATGGAATCAAGAAGATTCAAGATGTTGAACACTCTGCAGAACTCAGAAAAGTGAGTTTAAAATGTTTTTAATGGATATTTTTATTTGTCTTTTAGACTACTTAATGATATTTTTTGAGAAGTGACGTCTTTTGTTCATAAAACCTTTACAGTAAGTTTTCTTATTCAAAACAACAGTAACATTATTGTCATCAGATGTCAGCATCAAAATATATATCATATGTGTAGTGCAGTACTAACAATATTATATGACGATATTATATTGACAATGTCTTGTAAGTATTGTAATGTCAACAACATATCCTTGTAAACAAAGTTGGTTATACCTTAAGTGAATGTAGACAGCTGAAAAAGAAAACACGGGCGATGGATCCATGCGTTGACAACAGAATTAGCCTATTGCCAACTAATTTTTAGTTTCATAGGTAGGTTCTATCTGGCTATCAGAATAACGGCCTCTAAAAGTAACCTTTAGATCTCCTCCATTATATAGCAAATTCACAAACTATATGAGTGATTAAATATTCTGCTGAGAAAATAAGCATATTAACATTAAGCGTAGAATACGCGTGCCACTTTTAATTTGACTAAACTGACTTTCTTTTTCTTTTTTAAATTTAAGCCTGTTGTTGATTGTTCTGTTACAGACAAAAAATATGTACTACCCAATTTTTGGGTGGTCCTGGGTTATATAAATGCCACTATCACAAATGCATTATTGTTTAATTCCTTTGTTACTGTTTATGTCTTTGAAATGGTCTATAAAGATGGATAATTAAAATGACGATTTTATTACTATTTTCAGAAAAGCACAGAGTGAGAGAAAGCAGCCAGTGTTGAGCTCTTCAGCGATCTGATGCGCTCCATTGAGAGATGTCAGGCTGAGCTGCTGGAGATGATGGAGGAGAAGCAGAAAGCAGCAGAGAAACAGGAGGAAAAGCTCATTCACGAGCTGCAGCAGGAAATCACTGAGCTCAGGATGAGAAACACTGAGCTGGATCATCTCTTACACACTGAGGATCACCTCCAGCTCCTACAGGTCAGTGTCTCTCTGTCTGCTCACGTCACAGGACAACACTCACACTCCTCATGCTGAGGGATTTCTCCTCTCTCCTGCTGTAGATTGATCCATCCCTGTGCAGTCCTCCACACACCAGGAACTGGCCTGAGATCAGTATGAACATTAATGTGAATGTGGAGACTTTGAAGAGAGCTCTGACTCAACTGCTGGAAACTCTAGATGAGAAACTCAGTGAAACTGGTAGGTCAATGTGTTGATCAAACTTGAGTACGACTTAGTCCAATAATGTGAGCAGGCCTAAATATCTAACCAAAATCTTCCAAAATAACATATTGCTTGACAGTACATATATTTTTGATAATTACAAATCCTTGTTAAAATTTAATGTTTGGAGTTGACTTGCAAATGTATATCAGATTGTAGTGTGTGCAATTAAGATTCTTTTTTCTTGAATTCAAGACTGAATTTTGAATTAAAAATAGAGACCGAATTTCATACTGTATGTTACTCTGAAAGTTACTCTTTTTGACTCTGAAAAGGTCAAAAAATTAACATATACATTTAATGGTTAAATCAAACAAAAATGTTAATCACCATATTCTTATCGTTATTTTGGCCAATAACGATATATGTTATACACGTTAGTTTTTTACACATTGAAAGTTAATAGGAAAAAAAAGTTTTATCTAGATATATCTCTTCAGTGTTGTTGTTGTTTTAGTGCAGACAATGAAATTGAAGCCTCTACACTACGATAACTTCGTAGTCAAAGTCTGAAATGACATTGCGTTATGTTTACGAGCCTTCAGTAGGCTTACACATGCTTGCTTTGATCATTAGAATCAACTCAAATAGACCTATCAGGTTAGACTTTGCATTTAACATGGTTGAAACGATTCTGTGAGGAATGTCTTTACAATGGTATGCACTAAAAGTCACGCAATTTTCACAACTCAGTGTGGAATTGTTAAACAAAAATTAAAAAACAAAACTAAAATTAAAACATCTTTGAGAGCGAGGGGGCCCCCTGGTGTTTCGGGGGCCCTACGCAGCTTGCGTATTCTGCGTATAGGGAGGATCGGCTCTGATGGTAAATTTTAACATTTGGAACATACCTTTGGAAGAATTTGTTGATAAAAAGAAAAAATATTAATAGGAATTAAAATAAAGAACACTAAAAAATAACATAACATTGGCAGATAAAAGATATTGGCCTGGTTTCACAGACAGGTCTTAGACTAAGCCAGGATTAGGCCATAGTTCAATTAGTACATTTAAGTAATTTTTATAAACGTGCCTTAGGAAAAACATTATTGTGTGCATCTTGAGACAAAACAAAGGCACTGACATGTTTTAAGATCAGTCAGAGCAAGTTTCTTTCAGTTGAAACAGCTCAGATTTAGCTTTAGACTTTATTATGTTTAAGTTTAAGTGTCACTGCTACATACTATTTAAATGGAGAACCACCCCCAGCCCTCAACCTAAACTGGTCCGGATATTCAAGTCCATATCTCAGCCAAAATCAGACCAGCCCTTATGGTCCATAATCGGGCCGAATGTGGCTAAATGTGCCATGTCTCAGTGCAAATCGGGCCAGATCCGCACATCCAAAGCCTAGCCAAATCTGGCGACCATTACTGGGCCAGAGCTGGCTCACTTTCGGTGAGCCGCTGCCAGAACACAGCCAAGTGCGCTGACACTCAGCCGCAACTGGCCCGATTGTGCTGGCTACCTGGGTATTTATCACAGATGTAACAGTGCGTGTTGTGTATATGTACATATTTATCACAAATGTATTGTTTATAAGAAATGAATGACTTTCTACCAAAACTAGTATTTTTAATTACCATTTTTAAGTATTTATTAAGTAGTGAAAGGTCTATTCACTTTGAATTCTCCTTTTTTTCCCTCACTAAATGTTCAGATTTTAACAAAATTATTATTGGACTATTTATATTTATAAGCAGCATTTTATGTGAGTAATATAGAGACAGCAGTAAAGAAATTTGGCAGAAACACAGACATCTATCAGAAAAACAAAAACAAAACCTCATGAATGTTAAAATCTCTTCTTCACTGTCTTCACAGTGTTGAGGAGGATGCAGCAGCATGCAGGTACAATGTGTGAACTCTTCTCTCACACAATAATGCTTTCACATACATTCACAAACAATAGCAATTTCAAATCATATACTTACTGATCACTTTATTAAATAGTAAAAATATGAAGATATCTGTATTGTGAAGATGTGATTCATATTGTCTGATCTCTCTCTCAGTGGATGTGACTCTGGATCCTGATACAGCTCATCCATATCTCATCATGTCTGATGATAGGAAACAAGTGAGACATGGAGACATTGAGCATGCACTTCCAAACAACCCAGAGAGGTTTGATAACTGTCTCTGTCTTGGGAAAAGAGGGCTTCTCCTCAGGGAAATTTTATTTTGAGGTGCTGGTCAGGGGAAAAACTAAGTGGGATTTAGGAGTGGCCAGAGAATCTAGCAACAGGAAGGGACTGATTTCAGCACGGCCTCAATATGGCTTCTGGACTGTGGCTCTGTGGAATGAGAATGATTATCGAGCCCATGCTGATCCCTCTGTCTCTCTGTCTCTGAGAGTGAAGCCGCAGAAGATGCGGGTGTTTTTGGATTATGAGGAGGGTCTGGTTTCCTTCCATGATGTGGAGTCCAAATCTCATATCTACTCTTTCACTGGTCAGTCTTTCACTGAGAAACTCTATCCTTTCTTCAGCCCTTGTCGTAATGATGGTGGTGAAAATTCAGCCCCACTGATCATTTCACCTGTTAATTACAATGCATGAATTTACACCCCAAATATACAATGAAAATAAAGTTTTGTAGAACAAAGATTTTGAAAAGATTTTTTTTTTTTTTTTTTTTGTGATAGCCATGTGCGTAGGGGACCATGACCTCAATTAATTTCACTCAAGCCTGTTCTAAAGCATGGCCTTCCCTAAAGATATATGTACTTTGCTGTTAAAGAGGTTACAGACTTTCAAAGAGTATGCTGACTAAAAAATTGGGTTTCACTTTATTTTGATGGTCCCTTTAACACATTCTATTGACTATAATGTTGCACCTACATTTCTACTAACTCTCATTAGAGTGTCAGTAGTGTATTAGTATTAGGGTTAGGGTTAGATTAAGTTGACACGTTCTTGCAAAGTTACTTATAGTCTGTTGAATAACTGTTGGGAGACCAACACAATAAGGAGTTAGTAGATATGAAGCAAACAGTCTACTAATACTCTTATGAGAGTTTGTTGACGTGTAGTTGCAACATTACTTAGTCTCAACAGAATGTTCAAAAGGGACCATCAAAATAAAGTGTTACCAAAAATTGTATATACTGTAGGGGAGAATCGTATTGATGAGCCCGTTTTCACTGAAGTTGCTCACTTATACTACAGTAATTGTATTACATGACATCTTAATAGTTAAACTTATAAGAAGCTATAAGGATATCCCACTGGCCTGGGACCAGTGTGATCAAATTATAGACAGAACTGCTACAGATTCATCTTGTACATCTTTTTGTTGTTTTTTTATGTTGTTATATAGTTGTTGCAATTTCAGCTGATTTGTAAAATTGTGTAGCTGCCCCCCAGTTGATAACCACAAAATTATGCTGCATATTACTGTCTTGGCCCCCATTGGTAGTCACTACATCATGTCATTGCTCATTGAAATCTGCTCAAGGCTGTACTTCAACAGCAGTTGATTTTGTTTGTGTCACCGGATATCGCCAACTGTCATTGAAAATGCATCATGTCTAGTTGCTTTTTTTTGTCACACGATTGCTGTCAGTGGAAATGCCTTAAAGCTTCCGGGCTACATGTATGCTTTATTTGGCAAAATATGGCAGCTCTGTTTAGTGTATGGCAGCTCATTTTAGGTCAATATGCATGGATAAGCATATAAGAATGGTTATTTCTTGGAGTACTTCACTTCAGCAGTTTAATTTTAAATTACTGAATAAATTAAGCAAAAGTAATTTTGTTGTTTATTAGTTATAACAAAGCAGTGCAGTCTGTAATTGTCAATAATAATTCATCCTGGAATTTGTGGAACATTGTCCACAAGATAGAGACCACATACTAAACTCTGGAGCCTTGTAGGACCCTTGTAGGACAGAAACAGTCAGAATTCACACGCTTAGGGGTTCTCAACTCTGGCTCTCGAGGTCCACTTTCCTGTGGGACTCCTTGAATCACTGTGGTGTTCACACTACACAACAAGGGTTCTTGTCCTCTGTTGTTGTCTACGTGGATACACAACACAATGCTGACAAGCTACACAAACTACAAAACATCCAGTTAAGAGGCAGTCCCGACCATCAGCGAAAATAAATTTTTCTCATATAAATCCTCACAAGAAATTACAGCGATTAGGACATTTCTTTAATTTGCAGTTCAAGTCTGTGCACTTAAGCTATTTTATCTGAAAAATAAAAGAAAACATGAAAAAAGAGACTAACCCTAACCCAGACACAATAGGAATACGTGGACTACAAGGGCAGTCTGTAGGCAGAAAGTCATGCATTATAAACTATACACAATATATGCATTTGTTACACTTATTTCTTGTTAGATGATTTGATTAATCTGTGGCTTTTCGTAAAGACATTTTATAGCTACCGTACTTTGATCGTCCTTGAACTTTGATTTTTTTTTTCCCAGTTGCACTGTGATTGGCTGTCATTGTGTTCACACTACAGTATCACGTGGCAATAATGTCAAACAGGTTTGAGAATATAGCGGATCGGATCACATTGCAGACCTGCTCGTGCTTATCAAGCTTCGGCGATCGCATCGAATCTCCATTTGGTTGAGATCTGGCGGTTTTGTTGCAGACCTGGGAATCCGTCTGCGACAGAAAAATCCAGCCAAAAGATCTGTAGTGTGAACTTGCCATAAACACTTGGGTAAAGTTGGTTTTATATTCGCACATTCAATTGCTTTGTTAACCACACTACATTGGACATTCAGCGGACGTTCGCAAGTAAGTATGACATTAAAAACAATACTTGCTCATTTTGATCGATTGTGAAAAAATGTAGTAGGTTGACAATGATGTCGCTGATTAGAATTTGCAAAAAATAACTTTATTGTACATATAATTAGAAAACGCAGAAATGTGTGAATGTTTTGAATTTGCGAATATTAAACCAACTTTACCCAAGTGCCATAAACTGCCTCAGAAGTCATTGCCTGATAGCAGCATGGCAAGATGGCTGCCTGCCTAAGTTTTTGGACGCAGCCAAAATTTGCCAAGCAATAATATGATCCTCTGATCTTGAGTGGACTTGACAGACATACAAACTGCCTGTTACAACTCAGAAGGAACTACTAATGTGAAAGCGAAACTAAATTTATGAACAACAAGCTGGGTTGGTTTTAAGGTTTTTAATAAACAAAAAGCTTATGTATTTCTAAGACGTGCAAAAACGAATGTGAACAGCTGCTACTCGCAGGTACGTGATGGACATGCAAGAGAAATTTAAACGCGTAGCGTTGATTACATGTCTATGTCTAACTAAATCTAGGCAAAATCAGGTTAAAGCATTGTAGAAACTAGTTTATTCGACAAGTTTAGTTGTGTAGGCTACTATGAAAATGTCTCAAATCTTTTGAAAAAAAAGATTGTGGGTTGTAAAAGTTTAATGGGTGTCTGTCATTGTAAAGCGTGATTTAAGTGAACAGGAAGATTGTGAACTACTGACTGAATCTGTAAAAGATCTGTATGAGTATATAACTATTATATAACTATAGAACTATTTCCTGATTTATAACAGAGAACAGATAAAAACAAATGAAGAGTTCAGATGCAAAAGCCTCTAAGTGTTACATGTCTGTCTGTCTTAGTCCTCACTTTCCTTATTTGGTTTAGTTCCTGTCCTCATTAGTTCATTATCATTTGATTGTCTCCACCTGAGTTTGATTATGTTGTTTGCTCTTTTGTTCCTGTTCCTTTATAAGTCCTGAGTTCACCCCCTATGTTTGTCCGTGATTAAGTTAGATTAAGTTGAGTTAAGTTTGCCACAAGTGTTTTGTTGGATATCTTCTGTGAATTATTATTAAAGACTTTATTTGTTCAACTCCTCGTCGTGCGCCTTGAATAGCAGACACGTTACATAACAGAATCACTGACCTACAAAAGCATGGAGTTCGTGGAAGCGGTCGCCGCCCTAACCCTCCTGGATCTCCCGTTCTTCGAGTTCGCGAGCCGGTTCTGTAAGCTCGTGGAGAAGATGACGCTGGAAGACTCAGTGGTCATAGAGATGTTCCGGCTCGGGGCCACTTACCACCGTCCCGTGGACCTCCCAGACACCACGGGATGTTGTTGGAGAGAGGCCATTTTCCGGTGTCTGGGAAGCGTCCGGGCCCGAGTCGGAACCAACTCGCCAGCGACCCACGGATTCCAACCGCCGTCCACGGCCACGGCAAATCCACCGCCAGAGAGAGCGGCAAACCCACCGAGAGAGAGAGCGACCAACCCGCCGCCGAGAGAGAGAACGGCCAACCCACCGCGAGAGAGTGCGGCCAACCCGCCGCCGAGTGAGAGAGCGGCCAACCCGCCGCGAGAGAGAGCGGTCGAACCGCCGCCAGAGAATACGGCAAGCCCGCTGGTCCCGTCCAGCTCACCTTCGCCTCCGCTGGTCCCGTCCAGCTCACCTTCGCCTCCGCTGGTCCCGTCCAGCTCACCTTCGCCTCCGCTGGTCCCGTCCAGCTCACCTTCGCCTCCGCTGGTCCTGTCCAGCTCACCTTTGCCTCCGCTGGTCCCGTCCAGCTCAGCGCCTCCCGAGCGCCCCCTAGTGATAATGCTTCCAGAGAGTCCTCCAGTGCCCGCGCCAAGAAGGCGCCTCCCTGTCTCCGCGCTGCAAGAACGCACCCCAATGCCTGCGCCAAGAAGGCGCCTCCCTGTCTCCGCGCTGCAAGAGCGCACCCCAGTGCCTGCGCCAAGAAGGCGCCTCCCTGTCTCCGCGCTGCAAGAACGCCCCCCAGTGCCTGCGCCAAGAAGGCGCCTCCCTGTCTCTGCGCCACGAAGGCGCCCCCTAGAATCCGCGCTGCAAGAGCGCCCCCTAGAATCCGCGCTGCAAGAGCGCCCCCAAGAGTCCGCGCTGTCCAAGCGGCCCCAAGAATCCGAACCAAGCCATAAAACCCTTAACTTCCGCCTTAAAAATTTTTTTTGGGGGGGGGCCATCCGAGGCTCCTGACCCGCCTTGGCCATCCGAGCCTCCTGACCCGCCATGGCCCTCGTAGTCCCCGGACCCGCCATGGCCCTCGGAGTCCCCGGACCCGCCATGGCCCTCGGAGTCCCCGGACCCGCCATGGCCCTCGGAGTCCCCTGACCCGCCATGGCCCTCGGAATCCCCTGACCCGCCATGGCCACCGGAGCTCCCTGATCCGCCCTGGATGCCTCCTCTGTGTCTTGGTCCCCATCCTGCTCCGGCATCCAGGGCGCCCACCCCCCCTCCCCATTGGTATTGTTACGGCGCGGGACGCGCCTACCGGGAGGGGGAGATACTGTTACATGTCTGTCTGTCCTAGTCCTCACTTTCCTTATTTGGTTTAGTTCCTGTCCTCATTAGTTCATTATCATTTGATTGTCTCCACCTGAGTTTGATTATGTTGTTTGCTCTTTTGTTCCTGTTCCTTTATAAGTCCTGAGTTCACCCCCTATGTTTGTCCGTGATTAAGTTAGATTAAGTTAAGTTGAGTTAAGTTTGCCACAAGTGTTTTGCTGGATATCTTCTGTGAATTATTATTAAAGACTTTATTTGTTCAACTCCTCGTCGTGCGCCTTGAATAGCAGACACGTTACATAACACTAAGTGCCATCTAAAATTTTAATCTAAAATGAGCATTTTTATCAGGCTCCTATGTTTAGGTTCAGTAATTTTACTCTAATGGTAATGTATAGGTCTTTTTCTATGCAATTTATGTGAAATAGCTGAACGTAAATATAGGAGCCTGATAAAAATGCTCATTTTAAAAGAAAATTTTAGATGGCATTAAGAGGTTTTTGCATCTGAACACTTCAAATAGTCATTATATAGTTCAGTGGACTAAACACAGTAACAATTGCACGTCATTGAATGGGAAAATTCGAAATAATTTGAATTTTTAATCTAAATGCAAAATGCTAATGTCCTTTTACTGCTGTGCTGTGAATCTCTTTCACATCCAATAATTTAATTTGTGTTGTAGCAGTTTTGGTATTAATAGGCCTGTACTAATTCATAGTAGTATAAAATATTTGCAGACATGTTAGAGACTTTAAATTATAATTGCATTGGCTGTATTTGAGAAACTTGGAAGTAAAAGTGATGAACAGATTTCATCCTGTGAAATAAAAAGGTGTTATGACCTTTTCCTGCAAAGACACAAAGAGAAGAAGAGCAATGGCAGAATTTTTACCAAGACAAACCAGGAGACAACATATGGATAAACCTCCATGTAAGTCAATAACCAATATAATGAATGAATGATGCAAATAATACTAATAGCAACAATGACATCTTTAATTGTTAGTTTCTGGGTTATATATTGAATGTCTTTTAACTTGAGCGCCTTGTTTTAGCACATTGTGCATGAAATGCAACAAGAGATGTGAGCGCAATTGTAAAAGATGCATGTTTACAGTAAAAATAATGGAGACCTAGCACAGAAAGTGTTCTGTGAGAACGGCCCCCATTTCTTCTTTGGCTCGGTTTAGAGCTAGTTTTGGCAGAGGCTCTGGGTGGTGCAAAATAGATTAACTGACTACACTGTATCTAAAATGCAAGTTACTTGATATTAATTTCCTGTTTATTGATCTGTTGTATAAAATTGATTCAGTTGGTTTTAATGTAAGGACAGCTGTGACTGATATTTGGAACAACAATACTCTTTGACTGTGTGATATCGCTTACTTTTTTTATGTGCAGATATAAACTGCAGGTGATACATTTTTTTATTATTTCTTTCCTCATCAGCTATGTCATCCTCCAGTGGTCTTCTGGCTGAGGAGCTTCAGTGTTCAGTGTGTCTGGAGGTGTTCACTGATCCAGTCAGCACTCCATGTGGACACAACTTCTGTAAGAGCTGCCTGAACCAGTGCTGGAACAACAGGCAGGAGTGCTACTGTCCATTCTGTAAGGAAACATTCAGAAAAAGACCCGACCTCAAGATCAACACAACACTTAGACAGGTTGTGCAGCTCTTTCAGGAACAGTCCAGTCTGAGTAAAACTGATGTTCTCTGTGACATCTGTGATGACAGAAAGATGAAAGCCCTGAAGTCCTGTCTGGTGTGTCAGACCTCTTACTGTGAAACTCATCTGGATCCTCATCAGAGAGTCCCAAACTTAATGAAACACAAACTGATGGACCCTGTGGAGATTATAAGGAACTACATATGCCAAAAACACGAGAGACCTCTGGAGCTGTTCTGTAGAGATGATCAGACACGTGTGTGTGTGTTTTGCACTGATGGAGACCACAAGACTCACAACACTGTTCCTCTAGAGGAGGAGAGTAAAGCGAAGAAGGCACGAGCAATATAATAAACTTACTTCAATGATATGGTTTTAGATATTCCAACAATATCTTTTGTCAGAAATGGAAAATACATGTTAAGAAAAGTGATAAAGCATGTCTTGATAAAATATAAAATATGTTCATATCTGTCTATAGGCTCGGCTGGTGAAGACACAGAAAGACGTGCAGCAGATGATCCAGGACAGAATCAGGAAGATTCAGGACATCAGACACTCAGCAAAACTCAGAAAAGTGAGCAGACTTTCAATATTTGATGAATAATGCTCTTATCTGACAAAGTTGATTTTAGTTACAAAAAACAAAACAAAACAACAACAAAAAATGTTTTTCAGAAAAGCACAGAGCGAGAGAAAGCAGCCAGTGTTGAGCTCTTCAGCGATCTGATGCGCTCCATTGAGAGATGTCAGGCTGAGCTGCTGGAGATGATGGAGGAGAAGCAGAAAGCAGCAGAGAAACAGGAGGAAAAGCTCATTCACGAGCTGCAGCAGGAAATCACTGAGCTCAGGATGAGAAACACTGAGCTGGATCATCTCTTACACACTGAGGATCACCTCCAGCTCCTACAGGTCAGTGTCTCTCTGTCTCCTTCACAGGAAGGGAAAGATCACTGTGAGTCCTCAGGATGGATTCTGGGTTGTGGGTCTGTGGAATGAGAATGAATATTGGACCTGTACTGATTTCTATGTACTTCTGTCTCTGAGAGAGAAACCACAGAAGGTGGGGGTGTTTGTGGATTATGAGGAGGGTCTGGTCTCTTTTTATGATGTGGAGTCCAAATCTCATATCTACTCCTTCACTGGTCAGTCTTTCACTGATAAACTCTATCCTTTATTCAGCCCATGTCATAATGAAAAAGGTAAAAATTCAGCCCCTTTGATGATCTCTTCTTTCAATAGCAATGAATGAATTTATACATTTTCATCATTTGGAAAGTGATGAAATATATAGATTCAGGGGCATAATGTCATTTGTTCCTTCTGAATTTGTTTATTTTTTTTAGGACTGCAAAAAGTGAACACATCCACAAAATATGTTTCCTTTTTCTCTTTAGTAAAATTGCATTGTAAGTAAAAACTAAATAAATTTTAATAGTATCCGAATGAAGCACTTTAGCGCTTTCTAGTGCTGGATTATGCTGACATTGCTTATGAACTCATAATGAAAGTATGAATATGACCATGCAGGCAAAATGTTGTCTACAGAAACAATTTATAAAAGAATTTTAGTAAAATATAATAACTGAATTATCAGAATTAACACTTATATAATCAAAGTGTGTGTGTGTGTGTGTGTGTGTGTTTGTTTGTTTGTTTGTTTGTTTTTTCTCCTTTTTGGGAAACTTTTACTTCACTACATTACAAAGAATCTTTCTGTTGGCTACATTAATCACATCGAGACCACAATCCAATCGTGAATTTGGGAATGAATGAATCACTTTCTCGAGCGAATCGGTTCACAAATTACAAATTGTAGCCTGTTAGTGATTATTGTAAATAAAAATGACATTGAAATGACTGTGTTTTTATTGTAAAAGTGTAGGCTAACATCAGACTGAGATCTAAACAGTATCTAGAGAGTATGTGACAATCCGATCAGAAAATACCTAATGTATGAATAGAATAATTTTATATAAAATGATATTGCACAAAGTCACAGAACACACAGGCATAAACCCATCTGATATGAGGCACTTTAATTCTTTTAATAACAAAATGAAACATGGGAGGAGCTACTCTGACATCACTGCAGGTGAAGGCGGGCTTCTGTGAAAGTGAAACTAAACTAATAAAAAAAAATAAAAAATAACCTGGAAGCTTTTGAACTCTTTAAAAAAAAAAACTGAATATTTGTGAAACTTTCAAAGACAGTGTGAGCAGAGCTGATACTCACAGGTACGTGAAGGACATGTAAGAAAGATTGGTTACACTTTATTTCAATAGTCCACTTTAGACATTCTACTAACTATAAGCAACTTTGTAACTACATGTCAACTAATTCTCATTAATTTGCCACTACATGTCTATTAACTCTTAGGGTAGGTTTAGGTTTAGTAAAATAAGTTGACATATACTTGCAAAGTTTCTAATTCTCAGTATGTTTTATATGTTGTGGACCCATCAAAATAAAGTGTTAGAAGAAGATATTAAGCAGACAGTCGACTAATACTCTAATGACTGCTAGTTGACATGTAGTTACAAAGTTACTTACTGTAAGTAGAATGTCTAAAGTGGACTATCGAAATAAAGTGTTACCTAAAGATTTACGTAAACATGTTTCGCATTGTGTAAATCTAACTGGAATAACCTGTACAAAACCAGGAAAGCACGAGTTAACTACTCAACTAGTCTTGTTGCGTACATTGGAAAGATGTCAGATTTTTAGCAAATGTATCTGTTGGTATGGGTTAATAAAAGTTAAAGTTTAGTGTGTGCCTGTCAATGAATTTACTGAACACATTGACAACTGGTCTTCTTGGTTTAAAAAAAGAAAATTACAATTCTATATAATGTATTCAATGATATGGTCATAAATTCATCTGACCTGACTTTTAGAAATCCAAAACAATTTAGATCATTTACAGTCACTGTATGTTTTTAATAACATTTAATTTTCATAACATTATGACATTAATATGCAAATTTAGAATAAACAGTAACAAAGATTGTAGGTAGACTGGTTTTAGTGTTTATTAGGGAGAGACTGACTTTCAATAAACAAATTCATCAACATGGCAGTAAACTAATAGATATTCTTGCATAAAGAATCATCTAGTGCTCATTTATCTCATGTTCATCTCATCTTCAGCAGTCTTCTCTAGACATTTTTACGGAAAAGCTTTAACAAGCACTGACATGATTTTGGAAACTTTAGAACAGTATGGAAGACACATTTCATTATGTGAAATGGTTGTTTTTCTGACGTAAAGGCGTAAAGAGGAGCAATGGCAGGATCTTTACCAACATCAGCAAAACTGAGACAAACGAGGACACAGAGTATGGTTAATATACCTCCATGCAAGTCAATAACCGAAAGAGTGAATGAATGAAACAAATAACGATACAACTTTATTGTTAGTTTCTTCATTAACGTCAAGAAAGAGTTTTACTGATTTGTTGACGTGCGGTACTGAATTAAAGCCCAAAAGAAATGAGACTTTTCATCTTTTGTATCAATCTGATTGTCTGTGTTCATGTTCCATAGACCGTATGTGCATTAGTGAGATTTTTTTCTGATTTATTAGTGTCGCTGACCTTTTCTATAGGTTACATTGATATTTCAGTGAAGGGTAACAAGTGGCTGCCTTAATGAGTGAGTAGTTCAGTCAATTGGTTAGTTCAAAACACTACTTCTCTGTTCAAAATTGTTGCTGTGTATTGCTTGAAGACATGTAGCGTCTAAATCTTTTTTGGTTTCTTAGTACTACTCTTATCAGCAGAACATTATTTTATCTAAATCAGATTGATATCTAAATTGATCTAATTGTTATTTAATACGTGCAGATGTGAGCTAAAGTTGATATATTTCCATTTTTCTCTTGTTTTCAGCTATGTCATCCTCCAGTGGTCTTCTGGCTGAGGAGCTTCAGTGTTCAGTGTGTCTGGAGGTGTTCACTGATCCAGTCAGCACTCCATGTGGACACAACTTCTGTAAGAGCTGCCTGAACCAGTGCTGGAACAACAGTCAGGAGTGCAAATGTCCATTGTGTAAAGAAACATTCAGTAAAAAACCCGACCTCAAGATCAACACTGCACTTAGACAGGTTGTGCAGCTCTTTCAGGAACAGTTCCGTTTGAGTAAAGCTGAAGTTCTCTGTGACATCTGTGATGACAGAAAGCTGAAAGCCTTGAAGTCCTGTCTGGTGTGTCAGACCTCTTATTGTGAAACTCATCTTGAGCCTCATCAGAGAGTCTTGAATTTAAAGAAACACAAACTGATGGACCCTGTGGAGAATATAAGGGATTATATATGCCAGAAACACGAGAGACCTCTGGAGCTGTTCTGTAGAGATGATCAGACACGTGTGTGTGTGTTGTGCACTGATGGAGACCACAAGACTCACAACACTGTTCCTCTAGAGAAGGAGAGTAAAAGGAAGAAGGTATGAGATACTGACAACAATAAAACTGAGTTTCATAACATAGTTTTAAATACAACCCAAATTCCGTAAATGTTAAGATGTTTTTTGAAATTTGAATAAAATGAAAACTAAAAGAATTTAAAATCGCATACGCCAATATTTTATTCACAATAGAACACAGATAACATTACAAATGTTTAAACTGAGAAATTTTAAAATTTTATGCACAAAATAAGCTCATTTCAAATTTGATGCCTTCTACAGGTATCAACATAGGGACGGGGGCATGTTTACCATGGTGTAGCATCTCCTCTACTTTTCAAAACAGTTTGAAGAAGTCTGGGCATCGAGGTTATGAGTTTCTGGAGTTTGGGTGTTGGAATTTGGTCCCATTCTTGCCTGGTATAGGTTTCCAGCTTCTGAAGAGTTTGTAGTCATCTTTGACGTATTTTTCGTATAATGATGCACCAAATGTTCTTTATAGGTGAAAGATCTGGACTGCAGGCAGGCCGCAGTATAATAGCTGCAGTATGTGGTTTTGCATTGTCCTGCTGAAATGCATATCTTGCTCTAAAACTTTTATACTTTCAGCATTCATAGTGCCTTCCAAAACATGCAAGTTGCCCATACCGTATGCACTTATGCACCCCCATACCATCAGAGATGCTGGCTTTTGAACTGAATGCTGATAACACACTGGAAGGTCTCCCTCCTCTTTAGCCCGGAGGACACGGCGTCCGTGATTTCCAACAAGAATGTCAAATTTGGACTCGTCTGACCATAGAACACTTTTCCACTTTGAAACAGTCCATTTTAAATGAGCCTTGGCCCACAGGACACGACGGCGCTTCTAGACCATGTTCACATATAGCTTCCTTTTTGCATGATAGAGCTTTAATTGGCATCTGCAGATGGCATGGCGGATTGTGTTTACCGACAGTGGTTTCTGGAAGTATTCCTGGGCTCTTTTAGTAATGTCAATGACAGAATCATGCTGATGAGTGATGTAGTGTCGGCTGAGGGCCCGAAGAAAGGCATTTTCAAAATAAAAAAGCAAAAGAATGGCATCCAACAAAGGTCTTCGGCCTTGTCCCTTACGCACAGATTGAGGAATGTTGTTTTTAAAGTATTCCACAATCTTTTTACGCACTCTTTCACAGATTGGAGAGCCTCTGCCCATCTTTACTTCTGAGAGACTCTGCCTCTCTAAGACATCCCTTTTATAGCTAATCATGTTACAGACCTGATGTCAATTAACTTAATTAGTTGCTACTGTAGATGTTCTCCCAGCTGAGTATTTTCAAAATTTCTAGCTTTTTCAGCCCTTTGTTGCCCCCATGCCAACTTTTTTGAGACCTGTAGAAGGCATCAAATTTGAAATGAGCTCATTTAGTGGATAAAAGTGTAAAATTTCTCCGTTTAAACATTTATGTTCTCTATGTTCTAATGTGAATAAATTATTGGCTCATTTGATTTGAAAGTCTTTTAGTTTTCATCTTATTCAAATTTAAAAAACGTCCCAACATTTCCGGAATTCGGGTTGTATTCCAAAAGGATCTTTTGTCAGATGGAAAATGCTTACTTATTGATCAAATATGTCTTGGTGTTTCTGTCTGTCTATAGACTCAGCTGATGACGACACAGAAAGATGTGCAGCAGAAGATCCAGGACAGAATCAGGAAGATTCAAGGCATCAAATATTCAGCAGAACTCAGAAAAGTGAGTTAAAAATGTCCAATATTTGATGAATAATGCTTATGTGATAGATAAAGCTGATTAATTAAAAAATACAACTCTTTTTCAGAAAAGTACAGAGCGAGAGAAAGTAGCCAGTGTTGAGCTCTTCAGCGATCTGATGCGCTCCATTGAGAGATGTCAGGCTGAGCTGCTGGAGATGATGGAGGAGAAGCAGAAAGCAGCAGAGAAACAGGAGGAAAAGCTCATTCACGAGCTGCAGCAGGAAATCATTGAGCTCAGGATGAGAAACACTGAGCTGGATCATCTCTTACACACTGAGGATCACCTCCAGCTCCTACAGGTCAGTGTCTCTCTGTCTGCTCACGTCACAGGACAACACTCACACTCCTCATGCTGAGGGATTTCTCCTCTCTCCTGCTGTAGATTGATCCATCCCTGTGCAGTCCTCCACACACCAGGAACTGGCCTGAGATCAGTATGAACACTGATGTGAGTGTGGAGACTCTGAGGAGAGCTCTGACTCAACTGCAGGAAACTCTAGACCAGAAACTCAGTCAATCTGGTAGGTCAATATCAAATACAGCATAGACTTTCTTTTGGCAGTTACTGTGTTTCATAATGAAACACAATTGTTTTTTTAAAAAAGTGCAAATTAAAATGGAGTAATCTATGAATAATCTAATATTGTAATTGACAATATAATACAATATCAGAATAATAACAGAAGTAGTTGATTAAATCTCAGTGCAACATATGTGCAACGTATAAATATGTATATGACATAGTTCAGTTCATCACTGAGAGTAAAAATCTAACCCCAAATCTTCCAAAATGAAAAATGAAAAAAAAAAAAAAAAAAAAAAAAATATATATATATATATATATTATATAACAAGTAAAAGATATATGTAAATATATGTCATACTGTAGAATATGTAGTGTAAAACAAATTAATGATATAACTTATAAACATGTGTGTTGACTTGCACTAAAAATCTTGGGAATCTTTCAAAGAAGGACCCCTCAGATGTGTGTGTGTTTGTGTATGAAGAAATACATAGAAGCAGATACACGGATATCAAGCAAAGAATCACAGCTCTTGTAGTACATGAAGATCTCTTCATCACCTGTTATTATTTGTCTTTACAGTGTTGAGGAGAATGCAGCAGCATGCAGGTACAATGTGTCATCTGTTCTCTCACACTATAAAACATTCACAAACAATAATAGTTACAAATCATGTACTTATCTACCGAACAGCATGAAGATATTTATATTGTGAGGATGTTATTCATATTGTCTGATCTCTCTCTCAGTGGATGTGACTCTGGATCCTGATACAGCTCATCCATATCTCATTCTGTGTAACGATGGGAAACAAGTGAGACATGGAGACATTAAGCAAACACTCCCAGATAACCCAGAGAGGTTTGATAAGTGTGCCTGTGCCCTGGGAAAAGAGGGATTCTCCTCAGGGAGATTTTATTTTGAGGTACAAGTAAAGGGAAAGACTGGCTGGTCTTTAGGAGTGGTCAGAAAATCTATTAACAGGAAGGGAAAGATCACACTGAGTCCTCAGAATGGCTTCTGGACTGTGGCTCTGTGGAATGAGAATGATTATCGAGCCCATGTTGGTCCCTCTGTCTCTCTGTCTCTGAGAGTGAAGCCGCAGAAGGTGGGGGTGTTTGTGGATTATGAGGAGGGTCTGGTCTCCTTCCATGATGTGGAGTCCAAATCTCATATCTACTCTTTCACTGGTCAGTCTTTCACTGAGAATCTCTATCCATTCTTTAACTCATTTCCTAATGATAAAGGAAAAAGTTCAGCTCCACTGATAATTTCACCTGTTCATTTAAAATGAATTCATTTATACTATCAAATCCATGTTGATCCAAATGATGAAAGTATGTAATGTATATAAGCAATATAATATTTGTATTCTGAATCTATCGTTAGATTTGCAAATCTGTTACATATTTCTAAATAAAAACATTATATGATGTAACATGTTCACAATTTTTGATTATTCCATTAATGAGTTTTCTGCAGTTTGCAGGACATTTCAGAAAAATTTTCTTTAGAAATCGAGTAAACTTATTACAGAAAACTGGGAAAGATCTAACATTATTTTTAATGTAATTTTACAGTAAAAATGCTGTTGAATGTCCTATTTCTGGAAGTTAAAAAAGTCATCTTTTCATTTACAGTGGAAAAACTGTAAACTGACATTCCCAGAATTCCCCTTGTGAGTTATATTAGGGTTTATGTCACAATTTTAATTAATGTTTAAGTAATGTTTATTGCCATATTTTAGCATCATATGTGTTACCAGGATGGTGTTTTGTATCTATGTGTATGGCACTTAGCACCTTGGAGTCAAAAGTTAATTTATTTTGGTAAAATAATTAACATTTTACAGATTCTGCAAGGTGTATGTAAATATCTGATTCCAACTGCACTGTAAAAACTTTTACTATGATCTACTCAATTTTTTTGGTGAAACATTTTTACACTAAAAAATACTGAGTAGATTTTAAAGTTGTGAAATCATTGAAATATACTTTAAGAATCAAGTAAATTTAACTAAAAAAATTAAGTAGATTCAAATAATTGCATAAAATAAGTAAATCTAATTAAAACTTATGCAATGCAATAGTAATTCAATAGTAAATCCGAAACACAAAAAAATGAGTAGATTTAATTTATATTTTGTCCTATATTTACTTTTTTACTTATATATTTTTAACTGTATTTACCATTTACTCTGTTAGTACTTAACAATAAATATAACAAAGTGATAAGCAAAACACATTATTTTAATTAAACATTTATTTGTCAGATTTGACCATAACTCCAATTCAACCATACTTTGCAAATGACAACTTGTTGAAATAAATTTTAGCCACTGAACTGTGGATACTTACAAACATACAAAATTAATCAAAAATAACATTTACAATTTTAGACATTAACCTTTACTTGCCAAATAAGACCAATGAAAAAAACATATAATTAAAGGGTTAGTTCACCCAAAAATGAGAATTCTGTCATTAATTCCTCACTCTCATGTCGATCCAAACCCCTAAGACCTCCGTTCATTTTCGGAACACAAATGAAGATATTTCTGATGAAATCCGAGAGCTCTTTGATCCTTCATGGACAGCAAGGGTCCTAACATGATCATGGCTTAGAAATGTTGCAAGGGTATCGTTAAAATGGTCCATGTGACATCAGTGGTTCAACCTAATTTTATGAAGCTATGAGAATACTTTTTGTGTGCAAAAAAAAACTAAAATAACTTTATTCAACAAATACAATTGAAACACTGTTGTCACATGGACCATTTTATCGATGTCCTTACTGCATTTCTAGGCCTTGAAATTTTCAGTTCCCTTGCTGTCTATGGAGGGTCAGAGAGATCTCAGATTTCATCTAAAATATCTTAATTTGTGTTCAGAAGATGAATGAAGGTCTTACAAGTTTGGAACGACATGAGGGTGAGTAATTAATGATAGAATTTTCATTTTTGGGTGAACTATCTCTTTAACTTTAGTTCAACCTGGTATACTTTGCAAATGTTAAATTAATTGAAATTTTATCCACTGAACTGTGGATGTGCAGACTTACAAAGTACAATTAAAACCTAACATTAAAGGTAACAACACCCAACCAAAATGCATTTTTACAAATATACAACACATGGACGATGGACAATAATCTATGTAATCAGGTAATTTTTTAGTCTCTGAACCTTTGTTTAAAGTTTCAGTGGATCCAGCTCCAGGAAAAGACCTCCAAAGTGTATTTAAAGGGTTAGTTCACCCAAAAATGAAAATTAGCCCATGATTTACTCACCCTCAAGGTATCCTAGGTGTATATGACTTTCTTCTTTTAGACAAATCCAATCGGAGTTATATTAAAAATTGTCCTGGCTCTTCCAAGCTCTATATTGGCATAACTCAGCAATGAACAGAACTCCCAGTATTTTGAGCAGTGAGTGGATTCTGATTAACACTACATTCAAGAAATCAACATATGTCTGTTTATTTATATTTGTATTGGTATTTACCTGTTTGTGGAAAGGCAACTTGTGAAGAACTTTGAGTCTTACGCTTTACCTTTACCACCTGTGCTTTTATGGTGGTTGTTAGTAGCTGTTGAAGTTACAAAACAGATTTTAATATCATTATTGTACAAATAAATGCACAGCCATTTGCATATCTGCAAATATAATCCACACTGGATAAACTGCATATACTAAGCTATATGCTGTTGCATAATATCACACAACATACACAAACATCCCTGATATGCAGCAGACTTTGTTCAGATTAATATCTAAGAGAAAACATGGGAGGAGCTACTGCATGGCCTACCTGCAGGTGGACTTCTGTGAAAGTAACACTAGCCCGATAAACAACATTCTGGAATTATTTAATCTCTTTAAGAAACAGAATATTTATTGAGACATTCAAAGATGGATGTGAGCACAGCTGACACTCAGTAAAATGTATGTGATGGAAATGTAACTGAGACTTACCTAAAATCATTTCTAATTTATTGGTCTGTTACAGCAGGGTGTGTTTAGGATAAACTGGACTAAACCATTTTAAAGCAAAGTATGGTATTGTGTGTGCTGTCATTTAGTGTGTGTTGTCATTGTAATACATAAATTTAAGGCAACTACATGAGATGCAGAAAGACTGAATATATATTGGTCGACTCTCGCTAGCATTTGCTCAACATGGCAGTGAACTGAACAGTTTTGCATAAAGCAACATCTCGTATCCATCTCATCATGCACATTTCTATTGAATTTCTTTATAATACCATCAAATGTTGAAGAAATAGTCTTTTAATCCAAATGACAAAGGGAAAGTGTGAAACAACACTTCCAACACAACATCACCTTAAGACAGGACATTGAACTAATAAAACAAGGGACTATATGTACTAAACTAAATGAGGACTAATGAGATAATCAAATGATAACAGGTGAACACAAAGAAGGTAATTAACTAATAATGAGAACAGGAAACAAAACAAATAAGGGCAAACAGGAACTAAACAGGAACATACACGTAAAACTTATGATTTATGGGGATTTTAAAAAAAGCACTGGGTGGATTTTTATCATTATAGGGTGGTTGTCTACACACACCGCCAATACACATTTCAGTTCAAACAACATGTAAAAGTGAATTTTGCATCCGATGACCCCTTTAAAAATTCCAACAAGATCTTAGAAGATGCAAAATCGATGTTGAGTAATAAAATGCGTCTGTGTGTTCCTGTCTGTCTATAGACTCACCTGATGAGGACACAGAAAGATGTGCAGCAGATGATCCAGGACAGACTTACCAAGATTCAAGAAATCAAATACACAGCAAAACTCAGAAAAGTGAATTGAAGATGTTTAATATTCAATTGATGATGTTTTGATTTGCCTTTTAAATAATAATAAAAAATGATTGAAATAAAACTTTTTCAGAAAATCACAAGAGAAAGCAGCCAGTGTTGAGCTCTTCAGCGATCTGATGCGCTCCATTGAGAGATGTCAGGCTGAGCTGCTGGAGATGATGGAGGAGAAGCAGAAAGCAGCAGAGAAACAGGAGGAAAAGCTCATTCACGAGCTGCAGCAGGAAATCACTGAGCTCAGGATGAGAAACACTGAGCTGGATCATCTCTTACACATTACACATTGCTCACATCACAGGACAACACTCACACTCCTCATGCTGAGGGATTTCTCCTCTCTCCTGCTGTAGATTGATCCATCCCTGTGCAGTCCTCCACACACCAGGAACTGGCCTGAGATCAGTATGAACACTGATGTGAGTGTGGAGACTCTGAGGAGAGCTCTGACTCAACTGCAGGAAACTCTAGACCAGAAACTCAGTCAAACTGGTAGGTCTGGTGAATATCTTTATATTGTAAGGATGTTATTCATATTGTCTGATCTCTCTCTCAGTGGATGTGACTCTGGTTCCTGATACAGCTCATCCAATTCTCATCCTATCTGATGATAAGAAACAAGTCACAGGGACATTAAACGAGAGCTCCCAAACAACCCAGAGAGGTTTGATCACTATCCTGGTGTCCTGGGAAAAGATGGATTCTCCTCAGGGAGATTTTATTTTGAAGTGCAGCTGAAGGGAAAGAGTCAGTGGGATTTAGGAGTGGTCAGAGAATCTAACAGGAAGGGAAAGATTAGAGTGAGTCCTCCGGATGGATTCTGGGCTGAATATTGGGCTTGTGCTGATCCCTGTGTTAATCTCTCTCTGAGAGTGAAGCCACAGAAGGTGGGGGTGTTTGTGGATTATGAGGAGGGTGGTCTTCTTCTATGATGTGAACTCCAGATCTCATATCTACTCTTTCACTGAAAAACTCTATCCTTTACTTAGCCCATGCCCCACTGATCATTGCACCTGTTAATTACAAATGAATGAATTGACACCCCAGATGTGAAATTAAGCAGTTAAAATAAAATAGTTATTGTAACAGACATTCCATGAATTTGCTGCTGCTCTCGTTATCATCAATTTAAGGCATTTGCGTTTGTATTAGTGTTTGTGTTTGCATTAGTTAATTGAATTAACTTTTTTCTTTTGTTTTGCAAATCAGTGGCAAATGTTACAGAACATTTATATATATATATATATATATATCCAGATGCAAATATATATTTAAACATGTTTTGATTATCTGTTTGATAATTTGGAGAAATTCTGCCATATAGAGACTGAATGCAGTATTAAAATGTGTCTTTGATTTAGGAATAAATTAGCCATAAAAGGTCCTTTTCCATTAATTAATATTAAAAAGAAAAAGTTACACTTGAGGACTAATGTACAGTATGTGTGCCTTACGGCTGTGTTGATCTTATTACAAAAACACTTTTTGGAAATCACACAGAAAAGAATAAAACAGGATGTAAATGCTTATGTGAAGTCAATTTATATGTGTTTAAGATTTTTAATGAATCTCAAAATTTAACTGCTGAACTTACAGTTACTTACATCTGTGGTAAGCTTTCACTATGCAGTTTTGCAATATCTAAGTAGGCCATAATATGAGCACTTCACTGCTATATAATCTTTTTTCCTAAATACAGTATCTATGTGCAGGTTAAGAGTACCATCTGCTTGACTCATCTCATCTCCTCTGTCACTGTGTCTTCTCTATTCTGGCTATTGACAAACAGAGATGTGGCTGTCCTGCCCCAGGGTCCTGTCCCACACACACACACACACACACACACACACCATAAAGCAAAATATCCTGTGACAGGAGAGGAAGACTCTGTCTCTGTGGGCAACACAGAAGGTCCAGCCATGCTGACACTGAGTGAGAGAGACAGACAAATCTCTAACAGACTGTTCCTGACACAAGAATTATTGTTATACAGCTGTGTTACAACAGAGAAGTGTGTGCATGCTAAATAGAAGAGCATTAGATGTAAACATTTAATGTATCACAATCACTATTTTCCATAAAGAGGGTAAATGCTAAATTCTAAATCTAAAATAAATATTTATTCATATAAGTTTGAAAAAAAAAAAACGAACTTATTGAACTATGAATTCATAAAATGCATCTTTTATTATCAGTTGTCCAAATTATTTGACATTTCTAATGTTATTTCCCATGACATGTTTACATCATGTTCCCATACAAAAAAAGTCAAAATTATTTAGTTTTCAGTCTCCTATTTTTAGATGTACAGTAATGAATATCTGTGCAATTATTTTACTTATTTATTTTGAAAAGTAATGCTAGTAGATTAACGATTAAATCAACTTTAAGTAATTTAAGTTTTACAGTTTCATGAACATAAATTATATATTTGAGAAACACATTGTCTGTAGAAGATGCATATTTAATTGAGGCAAAAAGCCAAGCACAGAGCTTTTTAATATGGGATAACAGAAACAGACTATCTGAAGTTTAATAATGTAGTCCTAAATCTAAAGGTTTAATCATTTAAATCAGTATAATTAATGGTTTGCATTTAATGATTATTGTCATTATAAGTCATCTTTCAGGTGTAACACTGTTATTAAAGTGACATTTTCACTTAGAAGTATGTATTGGTATTAATGGTGAAGTTATGATGAAGTTACTGATGAACTTTAATGAAGTTAGTTTCACATAAAAATATTTTACTGCGGTATAAATTTACAGTATCACTCAGATACTAATAATTTGATAATGTGCCTTCAAAAATACCCAGAGACAGATTTGGTGAAGAAGAGAAATCTGATGGTTTATTGAACATAAAAATAAGTCGCTGGGGTATATTTGTAGCAATAACCAACAATACACTGTATGGGTCAAAATTATCAATTTTTCTTTTATGCCAAAAATCATTAGTATATTAAGTAAAGATCATGTTCCATGAAGATATTTTGTACATTTCTTACCATAAATATATCAAAACTTAATTTTTGATTAGTAATCTACTTTGCTAAGAATTTAATTTGGACAATTTAAAGGTGATTTTCTCAATATTTTGATTTTTTTGCATTCCAGATTTTCAAATAGTTGTATCTCGGCCAAATATTGTCCGATCCTAACAAACCATACATCAATGGAAAGCTTATTTATTCAGCGTTCAGATGATGAATAAATCTCAATTTTGAAAAATTTACACTTAATACTGTTTTTTTGGTCCAGGGTCACAAATAAGGCAGCCAAGCTTTATTTTCAATTAAAGATGAGGCAGAAGTATGGAGTAATCTCTTCATGTACATGAGGTCAAAGCCTCGACATGAATGGCGTCCAGGTGGACATTCAGAGAAGCTCTGACTTGAGAAAATGCCACTGAGCATGTGATGTGCTTCACTGGTTTTGCTGAATTCCATGGCAACTGACTGGGAAAAGCTGTGTGAGTTTCTGTACTTTTGTCTTTGTTCATCAACATAAAACGCTTTATGCATTTCTTAAGTGTACACCAAAAGCTCACATGTGACAGTGACACGTCCACCTGCCCATTACCATTGATTCAAGCCCTTTATAGACAAATGAAACCACACAATAATGGTAGGCACAGTAGAGTGACCATACATCCTGTTTTCCTGAGCATGTTCTAGCTGAAGTTTTCTAAATAGCCTAAAATGTCCAGATTTTGGATTATTTTCCCTATTGTTTTCAAACTTGCTAAAGCTAATAACTAAAATTGTGTTTGACCAAGAGCATGCAGACATTGTAACCAACCGTGGTGTATGAGAATGTGGGATCTACAGAGAACGGTGCAAAGCATGTATTTAAAACACAGAATCAGTTAATCCAGCCTGATCTCATTAGCCTTCATAGGTATTTGTAGATATTTTTGTACAATATACACATTTTGACAGCATCTAAAACTGAAAAGCATTTATTAACAACTTTATAAAGATGTATAAAAAAACATAATTTTGAATCCTTCATATTTATTTATATTATACATGTTTTGAAAGTTTTTTATTTATATTTCATAGGCTAAATATATATGTATGTATATTTAATATTTTTCTATTATAAAAAATAATTATATTATATTTTATAGATTTGTTTATGTTTTATTTCGCTTTTCCCTTAACTCCACAGTTACTCTAACCCTAACCATTTCTCAACAATATAAAAAAAGAGTAATCCGTAGATAACTGTACAGCGAGCAGGTCAACTTTACAAAAACAATAATTCCTTAATATTCCACTATACATACACTAAAAACATTTTAGTTTAAGTGTCTATGCAAACAAAATGTATTTGTATGAATACCTATTATTACTATAATCCTATAGCTCAAAACATCAAGCAAGTCAAGGTCATGGGTTCAATTCTCAAGCAATATATAAATCTTGTGAGTTACTCTGGGCAAAAACATCTGCTGAATGCATAAATGTATTTATATCATGTTGGATAATCTTCAACCTAAAGTATATAGGTTGGAAGTGATGTACATGTATAAAAAAAGACATAATCGAGATTTATAAAATATTTCTAAAATGCACGTATATTACACAACCTTTTCATTTATTTATTTATTTTTCTTTCTTTTTTTTTTCCAAAAAACTGGTGACAGATTTCACTGAAATTCACGGTTCACTGAAAGGTTCTTTGGGGAACCAAAGTTTTTTCTTATGGCATCATCCGCCATTTGGAACCTTTATTTTTAAGAGTGTACAAGTGGCTTACAAGTGTAGGTATAGTTACAGTAGTTGAGTAGAAGTAGGGGGGGGAAATCTCTGAACCTCTGGCTCTGGTGTGTGACAGCTGGTCTTTGGCTCTGCCTCCTCCTTCCCCCGTGACCTCGCTGGATAACAGGGCCATATTGCAGCAGTGGGGTGCCGGGGCCATCCCAGGAGCGCAGTGTGGACGGATGCGGAGTCGCCAGTGAGAGCCCGGCTCTGATGGCGGAGCTGCCTGACACAGATGTGCTCCGGGCTGGGATGGCTTGTCACAGGCGGTTAAGGTGACGGCCACTCACACTTCATTATGTCCGTCTCACAGGTCAGTGAGCGACAAGCCAGGTCACTGCACACCGCTGGGCCAAGCCACCCCAGGGAATCACACATACACCCCACCTAACTGTAAGACCGTCACCCCGCCTGCATTAAAACAACATATTGTCCTCCTAATATCTTTGTCACAAACTGTTTCCAATCACAAAGGCCAAAAGATGTCTAAAACACAGTGACACACACAAGTTCAGTCAAAACACTCAAGACTAATGCAACCTTTTTCAATCTCATTTACATTAACAATCTAATATCCAATCTGTTTTGATCCACATTTAGACTGCAGCAGGGGTGTCCAGTCCTGCTCCTGGATGGCCACTGTCCTGTAGATTTTAGCTCCAACCCCAATTAAACACACATGTACCAGCTAATCAAGATCTCGCTAGGCATACTAGAAACTTCTAGGCAGGTGCGTTGAGGCAAATTGGACTGAGTTTGGACAACCCTAGATTACAGAAATTATTGCCTTGCACTAATTAGGCTACAAAATTTGCCTGTATGCTGAATGTTCACACTATATAGGTATTTCATCAGCATATCAATATTGTGCATTTTTATGTTCCATGGATTTCTTTCTCTTTTTTTTCATGGTTTTTATGTAAAGATATAATTTGTCCCAAACTCAGACTGTCAATCGTATCAATCATAAATGTCAATTATAAAAATATTTGATCTAGACACAGAGAAATTATTAAACTATTTTGGTATTTATTGTGTGAAAACTGAACAAAATTACACATTATGTCATTTCCAACACAATAATTTAAAACGTTCTGTCAAAAGTTAGTTATTTTATTTCCACAGAGAAAAGTGTTAGAACAGGAGATAAAAAGCAAGGTATAAAAGTCATCTGTAGATCATCAAGGTTGTAATAATTCATGTCTTTATAATAAATGATGATATTTCAATCATTATATTTTTTTCAGACAAGATGAAAGTGTGAGTTTGGAACAATAGTAATAACAACAATAACAATATATATGGATACAATGAGTTATTACTGATTACCAAACAAACGAACCATATGGACAAAACAAAAGTTTAACCCAAACTCAGAGAAAGTTTTTTTCCCAAATACATACAGTAAAAGACATGTGAAAACTTTAATGCATAAATTAAACTGAAAACAAAAAAATCAAATAACTTGTAAATATATATATTATATACAGTATCTCACAGAAGTGAGTACACCCCTCACATATTTGTAAATATTTTATTATATCTTTTCATGTGACAACACTGAAGAAATTACACTTTGCTACAATGTAAAGTAGTGAGTGTACAGCTTGATGTGTACAGTATGACAGTGTAAATTTGCTGTCCCCTCAAAATAACTCAACACACAACCATTAATGTCTAAACGCTGGCCACAAAAGTGAGTACACCCCTAAGTAAAAATGTCCAAATTGGGCCCAATTAGCCATTTTCTCTCCCCGGTGTCATGTGACTTGTTCGTGTTACAAGGTCTCAGGTGTGAATGGGGAGCAGGTGTGTTAAACTTGGTGTTATCGCTCTCACTCTCTCATACTGGTCACTGGAAGTTCAACATGGCACCTCATGGCAAAGAACTCTCTGAGGATCTGAAAAAAAGAATTGTTGCTCTACATAAAGATGGCGTAGGATATAAGAAGATTGCCAAGACCCTGAAACTGAGCTGCATCACGGTGGCCAAGACCATACAGCGGTTTAACAGGAGAGGTTCCACTCAGAACAGGCCTCGTCATGGTTGACCAAAGAAGTTGAGTCCACGTGCTCAGCGTCATATCCAGAGGTTGTGTTTGGGAAATAGACGTATGAGTGCTGCCAGCATTGCTGCAGAGGTTGAAGGGGTGGGGGGTCAGCCTGTCAGTGCTCAGACCATACGCCGCACACTGCATCAAATTGGTCTGCATGGCTGTCATCCCAGAAGGAAGCCTCTTCTAAAGATGATGCACAAGAAAGCCCGCAAACAGTTTGCTGAAGACAAGCAGACTAAGGACATGGATTACTGGAACCATGTCCTGTGGTCTGATGAGACCAAGATAAACTTATTTGGTTCAGATGGTGTCAAGCTTGTGTGATGGCAATCAGGTGAGGAGTACAAAGACAAGTGTGTCTTGCCTACAGTCAAGCATGGTGGTGGGAGTGTCATGGTCTGGGGCTGCATGAGTGCTGCTGGCACTGGAGAGCTACAGTTTATTGACAGAACCATGAATGCCAACATGTACTGTGACATACTGAAGCAGAGCATGATCCCCTCCCTTCGGAGACTGGGCCGCAGGGCAGTATTCCAACATGATAACGACCTCAAACACACCTCCAAGACGACCACTGCCTTGCTAAAGAAGCTGAGGGTAAAGGTGATGGACTGGCCAAGCATGTCTCCAGCCCTAAACCCTATTGAGCATCTGTGGGGCATCCTCAAATGGAAGGTGGAGGAGCACAAGATCTCTAACATCCACCAGCTCCGTGATGTCGTCATGGAGGAGTGGAAGAGGACTCCAGTGGCAACCTGTGAAGCTCTGGTGAACTCCATGCTCAAGAGGGTTAAGGCAGTGCTGGAAAATAATGGTGGCCACACAAAATATTGACACTTTGGGCCCAATTTGGACATTTTCACTTAGGGGTGTACTCACTTTTGTGGCCAGCGGTTTAGACATTAATGGCTGTGTGTTATTTTGAGGGGACAGCAAATTTACGCTGTTATACAAGCTGTACACTCACTACTTTACATTGTAGCAAAGTGTCATTTCTTCTTGTCATATGAAAAGATATAATAAAATATTTACAAAAATGTGAGGGGTGTACTCACTTCTGTGAGATACTGTATATATATTTGGACCCGTTTTGCTCCCATAGTTCTTCCTGTGTTTCCTTATTTGGTCATGTTCCTTTCCTCGTTTAGTTTAATCATGATTACTTGCACCCCTGTTTTGTAATTACCCCTTGTAAGTTTCTGTTTGTTCAGTCTTCCTTTGTTGGGTCTACTCATTGCGTTCGTGTGCTTGTTCATCTCCTATGTTAGATTATCCAGTGTTTTGTCATTAAAGACTGTTTGAGCTATTTCGTGGCTCCTGCGGGCTACCTGCACAGACACACCGTCACTATATATTAGAGGTGTGACGAGATCTCGTGTTTGCATCTCTTCCACAGTCAAGTGCAAGAGCCACGGCAATAACGAGAGACATTGGCGTTTTCATTGCAGCTGATATGAGGCCATTTTCTGTGGTGGAAAATCTGGGATTTCGGCGACTCCTCCACACACTGGAACCGAGGTACACCACCCCATCACACGCGCATTTTACTCACACGGTGGTCCCAACCCTCTACAAAGAAGCCAAGGCCAAGGTTGTACAGACTCTTAAAGAGGCAGAAAGCATCGCCATTACTACTGATGGTTGGACTTCTAGGTGTACGCAGGGCTATATCACAATTATAGCCCACATAATCAACAGTGACTAGGAAATGGTAAATTTTGTACTGCAGACTTGCCCACTTTTTGAGTTATATGGAAGTGGCCGTGCGCTAGGCAGGATTGGAGCCGCACATCAAGTGCTTTGCACAAACGATAAACCTTGCTACCCAGGCTTGCCTCGGTGTTGCGCGTGTCACTCGGTTGCTTGGGCGGGTGAGACAAGTAACAACTTTTTCACCAGAGTTCAACGGCTGCTGCGTTATTCATGTCCAAACAGAAGCTGCTACAACTGCCACCACACAAATTAATCATGGACGTTACCACGCGATGGAATAGCACTTTATAGCACCAGATATGCTGGTTCGTTACCTGGAGCAGCAAGCTGCCATATCAGCAGCTCTCACCAGCCCAGCCCTGAGATGAGATGAGACAAAACGCCCGTAACATTGATACACTGGACAGCAGCGATATCTTGAATGCCGAAGACCTTGTGAAGCTGCTGAATCCTCTGAAGACAGCCACCACAGTCTTATGTGAGGAGAAGAGCCCCACAGTGTCTCTCATTGTGCCACTGAAGAGCATGATTGAACAGAACATGGCACCAAATGACAGCGATTTCCCCCACCGTGGCTGACACAAAGAGAGCAATCCTCAGTAATATTTCAGGGAGATACAGCGGATATGCATACGACCTTCTGTTAGAGAGCACTGCACTGGACCCAAGATTCCAGACTCTACCGCAGCTAGACGATAACCGGCGTGAGTCTGTCTTCCTGAGGGTGCAGAAAAAGGCGGAACAATTGCAGCAAAATCAGGTATAAATCAATTTGAATTGCTTTACTCCTTTTGAAAGTGTGTGTGAATTTTTCTTCCTACTAAATTTATGTTCCCAGTACCAACTGAAAATGTTTAATGGATTAATGCTGTGTGTGTGTGTGTGTGTGTGTGTGTGTGTGTGTGTGTGTGTGTGTGTGTGTGTGTGTGTGTGTGTGTGTGTGTGTGTGTGTGTGTGTGTGTGTGAGAAACATGACAGCATTAGAGTGGGTGTGTTTGTGTTAAGAGAGAGAGGGGGACTGCTTTGCTGCTTAAGGTTCAAGCCAGTGTTTCTGCTGTTTAAAGACCACAGGTGAGACGAGTACAGAGAGGAGAGAAGAGGCAGCAGCTCACTGTTCCACACATGTCAGAAGAGACAGAACCCGCTTCCAAGACGACAGCGCTTGAGAATCTACTAGGGGACTCTTTCCAGCAGAAATTGAGCGAAAAGTCCAGCAGAGGGATTGAGAAGGAAATTGAACTCTACAGAAGAGAGGCCCCTATCCCACTCAGTTGCTGCCCTCTGAAGTGGTGGAGAGAAAACAGCTCTAAATATCCTTTGCTATCTCCACTTGCCAAAGCATACCTTTCCATCCCTGCTACCTCTGTTCCAAGTGAGCTTGTTTTTTCTACTGCAGGAGACATAGTTACTGCCCAAAGGTCTCAACTGCTGCCAGAAATCGTCGACATGCTTATATTCTTGAAAAAGAACATGACCATATCTTAGGCTGTTCTGTGTAGTTCATTTATCTCTTTTTCTTGCTTGAAGAAAAGATTTGTTTCTGTTTGCACTTTTAGTTTTGAGAGAGCAGTACTTTGATTATGGATACATTTAAAGTGTTATTTCTGTTATTTATATATGTATTTTATTTATACTGTTTATAATTTTTTTTATGTTTGATTTGTGGAAAGGAGTTAGATGTCTCATGTAAAATCGTACAGGGGAGAAGCCAGTCGATAGAGTTTATAGCAAAACATTTTGCAGTGTTTGCATGTTCTTTACTGCATAGAATTCATTAAAATAGAAGTAAAATTACATTCATTACAAGTTGATTTCAAAATGCACCTAAATTGTTTTGCATTTTGTGATTTTCAGTTGAAGAAAAGACTATTTTCCATTCATATATTTCATCATTGAGGATTTCTTGAAAATAGTGTAAAAATCTCGTCTTGTCTCGTTCTCGTGAACCCAATCTCATGTCTTGTCTCGTCTCGTGGAGTAAACATCTCGTCACATGGGTTTTTGTTAAATGTGAGCCAAAATCATCACAATTAAAAGAACCAAAGTCTGTGTGCACTGAATTTATTTAATAAACGAGTTTCACAGTTTGAGTTGAATTACTGAAATAAATGAACTTTTCCATGACATTCTAATTTATTGAGATGCACCTGTATATATACAGCCATGGCCAAAAATATCGGCACCCTTGGTAAACATGACCAAAGAAGGTTGTGAAAATGAATCTGCATTGTTAATCCATTTGATCTTTTATTTTAAAAACTCACAAAAATCTAACCTTTCATTGGATAATAAAAATTTAAAATGGGGGGAAATATCATTATGAAATAAATGTTTTTCTCTAATAAACATTGGCCACAATTAATGGCACCCTTTTATTCCATACTTTTTGAAACCTCCATTTGCCAGTTTAATTTTCTCCTATAATGCCTGATGAGGTTAGAGAACACCTGACAAGAGATCAGAGACCATTCCTTCATCCAGAATCACTCCAGACCCTTTAGATTCACAGCTCCATGTTGGTGCTTCTTCTCTTCAGTTCACTCATTTTCTACAGGGTTCAGGTCAGAGGACTGGAATGGCCAGCAGAAGCTTGGTTTTGTGCTCAGTGACCCATTTTTGTGTTGTTTTTGAGGTTTGTGTTTGGATTATTGTACGGTTGGAAGATACAAACATGGCCCATTATAAGATTTCTAACAGAGTCAGTCACTTATTGATGTTTTATCTGTTGGTATTTGATAGAATCCATGATGCCATGTGTCTAAACAAGATGTCCAGGACCTCCAGCAGAAATATAGGCCAACAACATCAAAAATACAGCAGTATATTTCATTGTACACATGGGGTACTTTTTATCCCTGTGTTCACCAAACCCATCTTGAGTGTTTGCTGTTAAAAAGCTCATTTTTAGTTTCGTCTGACCATAGAAGCCAGTCCCATTTGAAGTTCCAGTCGTGTCTGATAACTGAATATGCTGGAGTTTGTTTTTGGATGAGCGAGGAGAATTTTTCTTGAAACCCTCCCAAACAACATGTGGTGATGTAAATGCTGTTTGACAATTTTTTAAAAGGTTTTCTGACTCCGAAACAACTATTTTCTGCAATTCTCCAGCTGTGGTCCTTGGAGAGTCTTTAGCCACTCAAACTCTCCTTCTCACCGTGCATTAGGACGATATAGACACACATCCTCTTTCAGGCAGTTTCGTAACATTTTATGTTGATTGGAAATTGTTAATTATTGCCCTGATGGTGGAAATGGGAATTTTCACTGCTCTAGCTCTTTTCTTAAACCCACTTCACTAATTTGTAAAGCTCAATTATCTTTTGCTGCACATCAGAATTATATTCTTTGGTTTTTCTCATTGTGATGGATGATTAAGGGAATTTGGGCTTGGTTTTCCCTCCTATTTATATTTATGTGAAACAGGAAGCCATGGCTGGATAATTTCATTTTCATAATCACCCTGGAGTGCTCAAAATTGTGAATATGAATGGGAATATACTTCAGAGATATTTTACTCATAAGAATTTATAGGGGTGCCAATAATTGTGTCCAACGTGTATTAGAGAAAAACATTTATTTCATAATGACATTTCCCCCCATTTTAAATTCTTATTATCTAATGAAAGGTTAGATGTTTGTGAATTTTTAAAATAAAAGATCAAGGGTGCTGATATTTTTGGCCATGACTGATTTCCACCGCTGTCATTTTCATCAAAGAATGCTGTTAAACACATTTTCAGACAGAATAATGACTACATTATTTGTCACAAATGACACTGTGGTGGAAATTCAAACATGCTGTGATGCATGTATGTGTTGGATACTGTTAGCAGACAAATAGACAAACAAGTGAGTGAGTATGGAACGTGTGTTAGGATTTATTTTAGTTGAAGAAACTCGATATAACAGTGCTGAAACATAGCCATTTGAATTTGTTTTATTGGTATTATTAATTACTGAACTAAACAACCATAGGGGAAAAACACCTAACCCAAACCTCTTTATTTGACATTAATACCCAAAACAACATCAAGCTGTCAAATGTTCCTTTTTTTTCTTCTTCTTCTTTTTAGGCACTTGTCAATTTATTAAGCTTCATTGAGGTTCAAGATTACTTTCTGCATGATTCAAATCTACTTTGTCTTGTCATGTCTTCTTCAGTGCCACCTCTTAATATCTAAATGAATGCCAGGCCATGGTGAGGCTCATTAGAGACTTGTCGTTAATGTTATTGCTGTTGTTTGGCACTTTAACTCCATCCTTTGTCTCAGAGCTCATGTATTGTTTGCTCTCATGTAAATGAATTGCTTTTTCACTTTCACGCCACGACACATTACAAGCAGAGCATGTAAATCAGGCCGAGATCCTCTGATTAAACTCAACATGATTTGCTTCAGCTGTGCAGAATACATTTCTGATCCGAGAACAGGGTGTGTTAGTCAAGGTGTGCATTCACACAATGCACATTGTTAAGCGATTATTCTGGCTCATAGTAGTAGCACATCTGGAGCAAGAGGTAGGAATCGGGGACTTTGTGTCACATTGCAACTTGAACCTTGTGATTTAACACGAGCTGCTAATGAGTCGTAGAGTGAGTGTTATTGTGAAATTGAATTAAACGCCAGGAGATGCAAAAGGATAATTGAGTAATACAGCGGCAAACAGCGGTTGGGCTCAGTTTTTTTTTAAATAAACAAGAAATGGAGCACTATAAACAACATTTTGAAGAACTGTGGTAAACTATAAACTAGATTTTTATATTTTCTGAAGATGCACTGTAAATTCTTCCATACGTCTGCTACCTTATCTTCCCCTCTGTTCTGTCATCTTCATCCCCCATCTTTCTGTCCTTGTCACTGTTTTGTTTCAGTAATGGCAATCACAGTGCTCAGGGGCTCTGGAGGTATTTCAGAAAAATCAGAGAAATCAATCCAACATGAAACTGAAGGAAAACATCTAATGTCATTGAGCAATAACTCTCCCTGTCAACGACAAACCTCAGAGCGAGAGCCTAGGGTGTGTTTGGCCTCTTGGTCTTATCATGAGACTCACACACACACACACACACACACACACACACACACACACACACACACACACACAGACACACACACACACACACACACACACACACAGACACACACACACACACACACACACACAGACACACACACACACACACACACACACACACACAGAGAGACAGACACACACACACACACACACACACACACACACACACACACACTTGCACAGCTGCTCTTTTCTTTAACATTTCCAGGACAACTCAATGTGTGAAGGGGAGGGAGTCTTATTTGGTGGATTTTCCATTTGACATTTAAATTACTCGACAAAAGTGTTTAATTTTGTCAAAATTGTCACAAATACAATCTTTCCATTCCCCCCCCCCCCTCTAGAAATCTAGGCAAATATTAAATACTATAGAATATTATATTATCTTTAAGGCTCATGTAAAAATAATTAAAATTGTAAATAAAACAGATTATTACAGAACATTTTTCAAAAAGATACTATGTCAGGCTTACTACTTCAAAATGTCAATTAATTTAATGTGAAAATAATATTTCATTCTTTCTACTTCAAAATTTAATCTTTAATTCATTGTGTTACTTGCCATTTCTTTGTAATTATTTGTGAAATTGACAAGCAGTTTCTAAGTGAAAATTGTTGCTAAGCCAATTAGAAACCAAGCTGCCATCTACCATAAAAAAATTATTTTAACCATATAATAATTTTCTTGAATACTTTTGCAGAAGTTGTTTCTTGCTAAATAAATTAATAAATTAACTAAAAAATGTACTTTTTACAGTAGAGAACATATAGAGAAAAGGAAAACAGGAAAGTTTATTTGTATAGAAAAATAGATTTTAAATCTTAAAGACTATCTATCTATCTATCTATCTATCTATCTATCTATCTATCTATCTATCTATCTATCTATCTATCTATCTATCTATCTATCTATCTATCTATCTATCTATCTATCTATCTATCTATCTATCTATCTATCAAATTGCAATCTAAAACTACAAGTCAAAATTATTGTCTGAGGTAACAATTTTGAACTTGTTTTTAACCCAGAACATACATTTAAATATACACAGTCACAACAAATATGACATGTTTATATTATCTGCAGTGCTGGAAGTGAAAGACAGGGGGCGGCGACTGAGGAATTGTAAGGATCAAGGCAAGGATGAGTGAAGCAAAGCAGAAAATAAATAAACAGGACACGGATAATACGAAGGTCATAATGGATGAATCACCAAACCATCAAATTAATCAAATTCTGTTCAGAAAGTGAGATGTCACACTTCAGATATTCATTTCGTAGTTTGTCTTATATTCACAAAAATATTCACAAAGATCATGCTTAAACACTAACTGACAGAATATTGAATACAAAATCAGTTTGGCATTCTGTTTTTCTTCTTGCCCCCATGCACACATATCTTATTATATTCTGCAACTGTTGCCAAATATAACGCCTTGGATTAGGGCCTGGATTCAAAGTGCACAACCATGAAAGTTCCCATCAACAAGCAAGCACACATTCAGCCACCCAAAACCAACAAGCACGTCTTGTTCGGTGGAGGATCATATTATGGAAATTTACCACTCGACACAAACAAGACGAATAATCCACCGCTGGGTTGCAGTCTCAGATTTGATTATGGACCCTTAGGCCGTGCACTGGCCAGGAAGAGCATTAACACACTCGAGAAGACTGAACACAAGCACGGCTCATATCGCACCCAGTGTGTGTGTTGTACAGTCTCCAAGGCGGAGTGTTTATGGATTTCACACTTGGCTTGTGCGAATGCTCTGCAAACTGTAAGCAACTCAATTTGAAGATCGCCTTCTGCACCGGGGCCTTGGCAGCGCTAACTGCCAATTATATCTCCTGCAATATAATTTGTGTCACATTAGGAAAATCACATGGCAAAGCGATTCGATAATAACTTAACATAAATGAATGAGCCGGGGTTCAAATTGCAGATGCTGAAAGCTCAATCCAGTGGGTGGAATTGAAAGTCAACCAAAGTGTGAACATTTCCCAGGATTTCCATACGGCACAGCTCTCCGGTGTTGTAGGCAGTAATGAGGACACAGTTGTTATGTGTGAACGATGAACGCACCGCTGGAATGGCCACCGATATGAGTTCAACATGCGAGAAGTTAAGGTGCAGCCATTACGTGTCCAAATTACTGTGAAAATCAGATAGAGGCGCATGAAAATTTATCCAGCATGAATATTGCAGTGCATGGTTTTGTAAAATCTGTAATCTGAACCCTATGGTATATAGAGTTTGTCCACTAAGGGTGATACGATGAGTCCAGTGGCCCTTTTTACGAAACGCTATTGTGTACAGATGGGAAAAAAAGATGGAAAAGTGTGCACTTGAGTTCATCAGAGTCAGTTCTTCTTTGGAAAAAAAGTTTAAGAAGGAAAAGTTTAAAAAGTTTTAAAGGTGGTAACAAACAAGAAGCCTTAAAGGGATAGTTCACCTGAAAATGAAACTTTCGTCATAATTTATTCACCTTGTTGTTCCAGACCTGTATGATTTTCTTTCTTCCATCAAACACAAAATTTGAAGATATTTTGAAGAATGTGAATAACAAAATAATTTCTGTTACCATGGACTTTCACTGTATGGATTAAAACAAACAAACACACACACACACACACACACACACACACACACACACACACACACACACACACACACACACACACACACACACACACACACACACACACACACACACACACATTTCTTAAAATATCTTTAATGACATGAGGGTGAGTATATTATGACAGAATTTTCATTTCTGAGTAAACTATCCCTTTAAGAATTAATATTAACTTTACATTAAAACTATTAAAAAAAAAAAAATACAAGAAAACAAGATCTTAGACTAAAAAGAGCAATTTTTGAAAACACATCGGTGCATGTGTCTATAAATACTAACTTAGTAAATAAAGGATAAAATTACAAAAAAGTATTAGCTAAAGGGCAAACAAACCTTTCTTGAATATTAAAGTCTTGGTTTTGAGTTCTATTTTCTTGCAGATGACAAGGTCAAAGGTTATGAACTCAACACTAAGCACTGCACTTCAACATTTAAAAATGTTAGAATGTAAAAATATTTTGAAAGCAATATAATGTCCAGCAGTTCATACAGGTGCATTATGCATTTTTTAAGATGACAATTTCCCAACACTATACTATAGGCTACTAGATTTAAAGGGATAGTTCACCCAAAAATTCTTTCATCATTTACTCAAACTCATGTTGTTCCAAACCAATGACTGACGTTCTCTGGAACACCAAAGAAGATATTTTGAAAAATGTTTCTGTTTTTTGTCCAAGCAATGAAAGTCAATGTTGTCTGAACCTCATTTAGTGTGGTTTCAGTTCAACAGAAGAAAGAAGGTCATACAGGTTCGAAACAACATGAGGATGAGTAACTGATGGGTGAACTTTTAAGCTCAAGCAGGTATGCATCCATATGTTCATATGCATCCATATTTACATATATGCAATATAATTGTTATATCATTTAAATTTTTACTAAGAAAATTGTAGCATAAAGTCTCTTAAAGTTTTTACCTGATTTCATGAAGACCACTGTTGCTTTTTGAATCATAGTCTCCCCAAACATCAGCAGATACGTCCACAGAACCAGCCCTTAAACAGCAGCAGAGTATACAAACACAGTCCCACACGTCAGGCCTAGTTATACCCCGACCGTTTGCACTACACTGATTACTGATATTAACTCCCAATGCACATCATCAAACACACATTCAATACCCACACAGGCACACGGCACCTTCACTGCAGGGGACGTGTAAACTCACCATGTGGAAGCAGGTTGGAGCGTTAAACGCAGGCATATGCACCAGTGAGGAGTCTTGCCCTGATCTCACACAGTCCACTACACTAGAGTAGGCCACTCAATGGGCTGAGAGAACTCCCGTAATCACGGTTCACACCCGGCCTGCTAATGCTAATGACTGATCTTTCATTCATGCTGGCTGTTGATTGCACAGGGACAGTTTGAGTTAGCGCAGTTTATGGAGAGGGTAATCAGTCAGAGATATTAACATTAATCACATTTGCCATGCTAACCTGCCAGTCAGAGATGCCAGAGTTTTTTTCCCAGAGGTCCTGTGTACAGTATCAGTTCTAATCTGGTATTGCAACTCTAAACAAATGCAGAAAAAGTAATCGTAATACCAGTTTTAACTGTAAACCTATTAAAAAGCATAATTTGCTCAGATGTATGCTCACATTTAAACAAAAGGAAAAATGTCAAAAACCAAACTAGTTGTTTTTCCAATTACAAAGATGTGGATCAAACCTTTTAAGCGTTAGGAAAATTCAAAAGTATCACAAAAACCTTAATATTACATACATAATACATAATAATATTATAAACATAGTCCATATGATTCATGCACCATATTGCAAGAATTCTGAAGCCATAAGATAGTTTAAGTAACCAACAGGCCAAATTTATATTGTATTTGCTTATTTCTGAACTGGATCAGTCTGAATAATGAACAAATCATTTAGACCATTTCTGTGAACTGATTCATAAAAAGATCTGACTCAACTAATCGAGTACTTGAATAGTTTTGGTTTTGAGTAGTATTTTAATACTTTTATGGTACTGTTGTGTCATTGTGTAATTATGAATCCTCACCTACATTCACCGCATTAAAAACAAATGGCAGGATGTTTTTTTTTTCTTGTTGGGGGGGGGGGGGGGTAAAAGATGACAATTTTAAAGAGATAGTCCATCCAAAAATGAAAATTCTGTCATTATGTACTCATCTTCATTCTGTTCCAAACCTCTATCCATTTCTGTCTTCTGCAGAACATAAAAAAGGATATCTTGGAATGTTGGTAACCCTACTGACGTCCATTGTATTTTTGTCCATATAATGAAAGTCAATGGGAACAGAAACTGTTTGATTGCCAACATTCTTCAAAATATCTTCTTTTATGTTCCATAGAATAAAGACAGTCATACAGGTTTCATGTCGAAACGACGTGAAGGTGAGTAAATAATGACAGAATTTTCATTTTTGGGGGGACTATCCCTTTAATTTCTAATATTAAATGCAATTTCCTATCTTTTCTCTTTTATACAGGTACAATATTCAAACAGACCACAGACATGTGAATTCAAGGTCAACAATCCGCTGCAAGAAATGTTAGGTGTCTTTAGGACACATCAGAGAAAGGATACTAGATCCATGTTATCACAACACATTTTCTGACTGAGCAGACATTCCCCCTTCTCCATCTCCTTTCACTCAGGATCAGAGACGCAGTGGAAGTCAAACCATCCTATACATGACAAATGTCACAGATGGGTCACGCCGAACCATGTTTCCCTCTCAAAACAGCAAGAATGAATCAGAGAGAGACTGAATGTGGATTTGAACTTGAGATGAAATAAATCTGAGGCCAACAATTACAAAAAAATATTGCTGGGAAAGTCAGACCCAGTCTCTTACGAAAATTAACCATGGTTTAATTATAAAGGTCCTAACAAGCTTTTTTTGGTGTATTGATTTGCCTACCATTTGTATTAGTTTTACTACAAATACCATGGTTAATCAATGGTTAGTGTAGCAAAACCATGGTTAATTTGTGGTTACCATGATTTAACTAGTAACCATGTTTATTATTATTATTATTATTATTATTTGTAGTAAAAGCATGGTTATTTTTCGTAAGGGGTAGCGAGAGAAATGTGGCAGTTTTGAAGCCATTTTAAAAATGATTTTACTTGCGTTGTAAGACTCCACTGCTCTAAATTTTAAAACAATAATATTATTTTGATTTTACTATCATATGTGACCCTGGACCACAAAACCAGTCTTAAGTCGCTGGGGTATATTTGTAGCAATAGCCAACAATACACTGTATGGGTCAAAAATTTTCTTTTATGCCAAAAATCCTTAGGATATTAAGTAAAGATCATGTTCCATGAAGATATTTTGTAAATTTCTTGCCATAAATATATCAAAACTTGATTTTTGTTTAGTAATATGCATTGCTAAGAATTCATTTGGACAACTTTAAAGGCAATTTCCTCAGTATTTAGATTTTTTTGCACCCTCAGATTTCAGATTTTCAAATAGTTGTATCTCAGCCAAATATTGTCCGATCCTAACAAACCATACATCAATGCAAAGCTTATTTATTCAGCTTTCAGATGATGTATAAATCTCAATTTTGAAAAACTGACACATAAGACTGGTTTTGTGGTCCAGGGTCAGATATTATTAGACGACCGACCATGTTCGATTCACTAAAATGATGCGATTCACAAGAACGATACGTTCACAAACCGGATATTGCTACTTCTGTCATAAACGCACCAAGAAGAGCGATTTCTTCTCGTCTCAGAGCCAAGATCAAGGTTAGAGACTGAAAAACAGCGATTTTCTCTCTTTTAAACGCTTTAAATTGCTCTTTTATTCTTTGAGGGTTGACCAGCATAGTGACGCTGCTATGACAGTGTCGGTCACTAGGAGGCCCTAGAGGACTGTTCACTGTGTGCTACGAGAAAATGACCAACAGCCTGTGTAAATTATAAATAAATTAATAAATAAAGAATTGGGAATTATTTTTGTCTCTCAGTAACATCATAACATTACTCTGTACCACCTTTTGTACGTTACTAAAAGAAATGAGCAATAAAATAGATTCGAGAGACTGTCCCACACTAATATTTATGCTCTCGTGCCTTGATTTAATTATCATGCATTTTAATGTTCCCCTCAGTGCACACACCTAGAGTCCAGACAGCTGATTTATAATTAGCAGGATTAGTAGGTGCATTCATAGTTCTGTTTAAATATTCTGCCATTTTCTGTTGACAAAAACATTTTAATAGGCTCGAAATATTTGAGTTACTAATGTTAGTTCAACAAACCTAAAAGTGTGACACAAATATACATAAAGGAGATGCAAGGTATATTTAAAAACTATTTCTATCTGATTTCTAACTATTTTGTCTTAGATGTTTCTTTTAAAATTAGTTGAGAAATTTTTAAAAAGTTAATTGAAGAATTTACGAGAAATGTTTGAGTTCATACTGAAATTACTGACTTGTGTCTTGGAAAATCTGAGCAAAATTTGAGACATAGCCTACACATGAGATTAGTATTTTTCTAGGTGTTTTCTTAGGAGAGATTTTTTTTTATTCCTTTGAACCACAGTGTGACATCCAAAAAAATCATCCATGTATAATTTGTATAAAATTGCCAATTGCAACTGATTTTTATGCAGAACAATAGTGGATGTGTGCCTAATGTGAGAATGAATCTATTTTGTGCTCGTATGAGTGTATGAAACGTCTTTTTCTAGTGGCTGTGTTTATAATAGTCCTCAGACCTCTGACACCCATCTGACATCTTCACAACCCATGAAATCCTTCCTCTGCTTTTGTTTGTTGTGCCTGCTATGACTCCCTGTCCACAGCCCCATGAGTGCAGCCACATAAAGTGCCCCTGACCGGTCGGGGCTCTGGCCCCGTGGGCGAAATGGCAGGGCCCAGCAGGGTGGACGCTAAAGTTGCCCAATACTTTCACTGCTGATTCTTCTGGTCCAGCAGTTCAAGCACCACTCGCTGTGAGAGCGGGTCACTTCTCTTAAAGTCAGCGTCGCGAGGACATTTATGATGGTGACATCCACTGGACTCAGCACAGAGTGAGACTTCAGCAGATTTGCTATGAATATGAAGGGCTATTCCGACAAAATGATTATATTTCAAACCAGGGCTCAGATTCTGTCTAGTATAGAAATACATGTTTCTAAATGTTAAATGGGATTATATTTGTATACATGGATGTGAATTATACCTCAAATCATGCAGTTTGTTTCAAAGATGTGTGCTATTGCTTTTCCAAAGGGTCAGAATTTTTGTTAATGAAACACAGTCATTTCAACACTAAGAAAAAAAAAAGTTGAGCCAATTTAAAATTTTAAGGCAACCAGCTTCAGCAGATTTTTGAGTTTTCTCAACTTGTCGTTTTTAAGTTTATACAACAAAAATGAGAATCTCCCACAAAAATAAGTTGAGCAAACTCAAAAATCTGCTGAAGCAGGTTGCCTTAAAATCTTAAATTGGCTCAATTTTTTACAGTGAATAGGAAATCTGGAATTTCATCTGGGGTGAATTTCGAAATAAGTGTAGCTTGTCATATGAATTTGTTGTGTTACCCAACAGAAAGCTGCTTGCTTTGAAAGTTGGTTTTGTGTGAGCTGTCCTTCATACATCTACACTATTTGGCAATAGACAATTTATTTTATTTTATTTCATTTCATTTCATTTTTAAATAAATAAGATAATAAACCATTGAAAAAAAATCCCCATGAACTTGCATCAAAAAAGTAATTTCTAAACATGAATATATCATAAAAACTAATAAACAAATCATTTTAATTAATAAATAACGAATTTTAGTAGTGTTATTGTAATAAATATATTTTAAAAAAATCATGAACCATTTAATTTTTCTAAAAAATTAATAATATACAATATTAAAATTGTTATTTTTATTAATTAATTAATTTATTTAGATTTAGTTTATTATTGTGCTACAAAACAGAAAAAAATAATTGAATGAATGAATGAATCTGTTGACCACTCAAAACACATTTGAAACCCTGTAGCAATGCCTTGGCCACCACCACAAAAAAAAAAAAAAAAAAAAAATCAAACATCCTTGCATGAGCAAGGACTGTACCATTCTTTTTTTCTCCAGAAATTGTACATATTTAGTATATTTACAGGCATACAGTATGTGCACAAGATGCTCACGTTAAAACTGCTATACTTCTATACATTTGGTTTCAATGATTCCTTGACCCTTGACCTACGATCACAACCCAAACACAGCTAACGGACAAGTTGCCGGCAGGAGGTTACAATCCTTGTCAATTCTCTACTGTCCTCAGAATGTGTTTAATATCTATGTGAACTTTCCATTCTCATAGTAAACATGCAGGAGATATTTAGCTGGATGTGAACAAAGCTTCCATAGACTACTATCACATAACCTCTTCACATCAGAGTTAAAAGAGTCAGGATAAAACAAGGCACTTGCCCCTAGCCAAAGGTCTCCATTTATTTCTGCTCATGTCTTGAGAAATCAATTACGAGGAGACACTTGATTTTGAGTGATCTGTAAGGGCGCAGTGTCTCCCTATTCCATGACAGCTTACATCTTCTTCCTATCAACAAAATGAATCTGAATATCATTTTGACCTAAGCTTTCCCTACAATCAAGAGGCTCAGCAGGGGGCAAATTAATTTTAGGGGCATTCAACACCTCATAGTGCATGACAGATAGCAGATATCTTATGACAGCAGTGGGAAATGCAGGGATGGTGTGTGTGTATGTGTGTCTTAATAAAGAAATAGTGCCATTTTTTTTCTCTCAGTGTATGCATGCATGACCCAGTTGGCTCTGTGCCTGTTTTGCAGAATCTGGAAGCTACAAATGAACCATCTGCTCTATGTGTGTGTGTGTGTGTGTGTGTGTGTGTTACAGATTTTATGTGGGAATAAACAGGGAATTTGCAGCAGCTGATTCTGTTCACCTCTCCAATGATGATGAATATCATCCAAATATAAATGGACATATATTCCTGCATGACATGATATATATATTTTTAATGTAATTATCTTTTATCGTTTGTAATTTTATTAATAGAGGAATTTGAAAGTAATGCAAATGACAGTAAATGATGACTAGAGCATGATATATTTTTCAGTCCACCGCACAATACTAATTCAAACCCATGTATCCCATATGAGTGCATCAGCTCAGTGTGGGTTGTGCTAACCACAGCTTATGCTTATGTTTTTAACAGACATTCATACTAAAGATTTTGTAAGAAAGTGGCAGAATCCTAACTATAGACTCTACCGCAGACAATATGTGCCGCACACAATCAATGCGTGCAACAAGAGAGACTTATACTCCAATAAGCATAAAAATACATAACATGCACACATTACGTAAAATAACCAATTTTAATTACTCTAAAATATTTTCATTGATACTTTGCAGTAGTGTTATTTTAGTATCACTGAAATACTATTATAGATGTGATTAAAATTTTAGTGTTTATTTTTATACTTTTTGTTTTCAATTTAATTTTAGGTAATTTTATTACATTTTAATAATGTTCATTTTCATAGTTAATTTTAGTTGGCAACTAGCCGAAATTAAATAATTTTAAGTTTTTTAAACTATGTTAGTTTAGTTTAGTTTAGTTCAAGTAATTTCACAAAGATTTAGTTAACTATATTAACCCTGAGAGTATACAATTTATCATATTTATCATATTTATAATAAACATTTCTCTCGGTTTGTCCACCATCTTCAATTTATTTTTCAGTACATTTTCTGGGATTGCCATAAATTGCATCCAATGGCAGCATGATTAAGTTGCCTATTTTTGTTTGCATAGCCATCATCCCATGTTTTGGAATGGATAAATTGTGGATAATGTGGAAACAGGAATATGAGTCATTCAAAAGAGCCAATAACAAATAGAGAGAATGTTGCAGTAATGATAAACTAGTGTGGTAGCATAAGATTGGGATTTCACATCAGTTCATTTAGATAAATATCTTCAGTGAATCAGTTTTTGAACAGATTCATTGACTTGTCTGAGTCTACGTGTCCACATGAAGTGAGTTTAATATGCTTCACTAACTTTAAAAAGTGCATCATTTTAAATGAATCATTAAAATTAGCCGCTTCAAAACAAAGATTTGTTTGTGAACTCAGACATTATGTCTTAAGGACTTTCCTGAAAGACTTAAATATACCTTTTTCGTAGAGAATTTTTAGGTATGACAGCAGAATTTACACCAGAATCATGCGAAGATGTTTGTCCAACTTGTTTTAAACCATGAGGATATTTTGATATTTTGACTGTGAAGGCTGTGTGATGAAACACGGCTATTTTTCTGTCTCTGTATCTGACACACACACACACACACACACACACACACACACACACACATACACACACACACACACACACACACACACACACACACACACACACACACACACACACACACACACACACACACACACACGCATCCTCCCTGCAGCTCAGAGCAACTTCTCTGACTTTTGATCATGACATCTGCGTCTTGCTGAAATGTTTGCTTGTCTCCTCCAGCCTTCTGATGTAGCTCCAGGAGCTAATGGCTTGTGAAAAAGGCAGACGGGCCCCTGTCTGCATGTGTGCTTTTGTATAAATGGAGAAAAAGAACAAGAGCAAATATCTTTGTTTACTGAATATGAAAAAAATACAAAGTAAGATTCTTTAAAAAAAAAAAAAAAAAAAAAAGGGTTAATGAGAAGTCTGTAATTTGTCCAAATAAGGAATCAAATCTGGATTATATAGCATTACTTCCACTGACATCATTACATCTATTCAGGCATCAGGTGTTTTAAGATAATCCAATTATTCTTGACCTTCCTGTAGAGACTTTATGAATACCTCATAGCGTTATGCACTCGTCTCCTGACTTTAATCCGGCCCCAGACGCCGAAGCACAACCAAACCATTTCTGCTCATCAGTATGGAAAATGACAGAAACGCTGTCTTCTCCAGGTATTAGACATGATATTCAGGCCTGTGGAAGAGATTAGGACTCAAACTAAAAGGTTTTGGCTTCACAGAATAATGCATTACATAAAAAGCACACTAATATATATATATATATATATATACACACATACACACTTATTTTCTGATTAAAAATAAATAAATAAATAAATAATAATTAAAAAAATCATAAAATAAGTCTGTGTGTGTGTGTGTGTGTGTGTGTGTGTGTGTGTGTGTGTGTGTGTATATATACACACACACTTATTTTCTGATTTTTTTAAAATTATTATTATTATTTATTTATTTTATTTTTAATTTAAAGGAACACTCCACTTTTTTTGGAAATAGGCTCATTCTCCAACTCCCCCAGAGTTAATAAGTTGAGTTTTACCGTTTTTGAATCCATTCAGCCGATCTCCGGGTCTGGCGATAGCACTTTTAGCATAGCTTAGCATAGATCATTGAATCCAATTAGACCAGTAGCATCGCGTTCAAAAACGATCAAAGAGTTTCGATATTTGTCCTATTTAAAACTTGACTCTTCTGTAGTTATATCGTGTACTAAGATTTTCTAGGCTGATATGATTAGGAACTATACTCTCATTCCGGCGTAATAATCAAGGAACTTTGCTGCCGTAACATGGCCGCAGCAGGCGCAGTGATATTACGCAGCGCCTGAAAGTAGTCCCCAGCTACCGGGCACTACAAAGTTCCTTGATTATTACGCCGGAATGAGAGTAGTTCCTAATCATATCAGCCTAGAAAATCGCAACTTTTCATTTTCCGCCGATCTTAGTACACGATATAACTACAGAAGAGTCAAGTTTTAAATAGGACAAATATCGAAACTCTTTGATCGTTTTTGAACGCGATGCTACTGGTCTAATAGGATTCAATGATCTATGCTAAACTATGCTAAAAGTGCTCTCGCCAGACCCCGAGATCGGCTGAATGGATTCAAAAACGGTAAAACTCAACTTATTAACTCTGGGGGAGGTTGGAGAATGAGCCTATTTCCAAAAAAAGTGGAGTGTTCCTTTAACACCACCTTATAAGCAGACTACATTGCACAGGTATGAAACAAAATATTAACAAATAATAATTACCAAAATATAAATAGACAAATTTTGACATATTTTAATTAAACTGGCTCTCCTCTTTCTGAAATAATAATACTTTGATCAAAATATTATCATCACATACACACACACAAAAAAAATCAACATATTTGTTTTGTATAAAAATACCACACTTAATGTCATTTCAAACATATAAAAATAATATTTACATATTACAACTAATATTTAACAAATATATTTTTCTGAAAATGTGAGTGATGGTCAGGATGTTGCTATGGAGTTACTGACCGGTTGCTGAGGTGTCTCTGTTTATTTTACTATTTAGTAAACAAGCTATTTCATGAAACTTTGTTTTGTAGTGTTCTACCTTATTACTAAGCCCAGTGCATTAATTAAGACATTGTGGAAGGTTGACATACCATCATTTAACTGAAAAACATTATTTTCAGTAAAATGTCAAAAAACAAAAACAAATAATAATTCCATGTCTGTGGTCACCTTGATCAAAGTTCCTATTACATTCTGCTTTATAATGGCTCTTTTTAATGAATCTGCCATTTTCCGAGATACCAAAGAAATTATAATTAATAATCATCTCTTTCTGTTCCACAAAACAAGGTAGAAATAATTTAGGCAAGGTAAAATTAGATTCTAATCATTAAATCTCTTCTCTTTTCCCCCTCGTCCACAATATTATGCTTCATTTAATTGATTTTATGGAATTGATTAAAAGACAACAATTCATGCTTATGTTCTTCTTTGCATTTTTTAATTTCTAATATTGAGTCTAAAATAATTAGGTGCATATTTCTCCTGAAATGATGCTTTCACGATGCTATACTGTCTATTATTTCGTTTTAATTTATGCTTTAATAAGAGCAGTTCACATCATAACTGTAAACCATTTGAACATGTATAACAATTAAATACTAAATAAACCTTATGAAAAATAGGACAACATTTCTCCAACATGGCATGTTCTGTTTCTCTCTTTGAGGATGCAGCGCTTCATGTGTAGATATGAAATGAAAGATGCCCTCTAGCAAACATCTGCTCTCAAACACCACACACACACTCACACTCTGCTCTGAGTGTCATGTTAATTAATAATCCCCAGAGAGTTGAATCATATTTACAGCTCAGTCCTGCTGGCGTTGCCTTCAGTGCCGGCCTGCTGAGTCCAGACCCGGGTCTACAGAGCTCAGGTATTTGACACACGGTAAGAGTTTAGAGTAATTAAATGAATGTGGATAACATTAGTAAAACAAATTTTGATGAGAAATGGGTGACAATATTGAAATCACTTGAAAATAAACTATGGAACCATTGACAAACAAATGCACCACTGTTTGGAAATCTGAGATCAGAATTTTATTTCTTTTATTTTAGGAATGAAATCAATACTTTTATTCAGCAAGGAGGCATTAAATTCATAAAAAGTGACAGTAAAGACATGTTACAAAACATCTACTGCTAAGAGTTCTACTTCAAATAAATGCTGTTCATCAAAGAATTATGAGAATATTGAACAAAAATATTAAGTAACAGTTATTTTAAGTTGTAGTAATGTTTTTCAATACTACTGTTTTTACTGGAAACATAGGAAACATCTGGGAACCTTTTGACAAATAAAGCAAAAGTTCTCAATTTGTTCTCTCATCAGTGTCTAAGAGACAAAATTGAGATATTAAAGAGATTTTATTATTATTTCTCTCTCCTCAGGATCAATTTTTCACTGTATAGAGTTATTGAGCTGCTATATCATGCTATAAAGTTCTTGTTTTCAGATTATAGATTGTTCAAATCAGCATATTGATTTCTACTTTACCTGAACTGTACTTGAAATACATTGTTTGCATTTTCAACAAACACATGTGACATGAGACTATAAAACCTTTGAGTGTAAAAATTATTTTAAAGGTGGGTAAGAAAGAAAAGGAAAAGGAAAATGATACAGTAGAACAGAAAGGAAGAAGGAAATAGACAGAGGCCTCAGTGTTGGAGCCATCAGCTTGTGTTAAGTGGATTGTGACGGAAGCCAGACGGACTTTGATTCCCTCAGGTGATTTTTCCGGTAAGTTCTCAATAACACAGAATGACAGGGGACAGAGGGTGCACATCCCCTCTCGTGTCATCCTCATTCTCCTGCTATTTTCAAAATCGCGGCCGTGACAGGACTTTTAGCCGCAGCTGTAATATGTAGCCGTGGAGGGCAGCCGAGCACAAAACTGGTGCTTGTTGTCATGAGCTGTGGTCACTGGAGTTTGTTACATTAGCCTGTCAGGGGTGAGAGGCTAACAGAGCGCTGTTACTTTAAAGACTTGATACAGCTGGAATATGACAGAGTCTGTATGATTAAAGAGGATCACGAGAGAGCAGGCCGGCCTTCCAGCATGATAACACATCGTCTAGACTGGAAAGAGAAGTGAAGAGAAGGTGAATACTATTGAACTCAGAGTCAGTAGAGACAAAGAGTTTATTCTCAGGTAGCACTGCCATTTGTGTCTTTGTGACTTACACTGCAAAAAGCAAAGTGAAATAATATGTTCTTTGAATTTGTTTTTGAAAAATTATAAACAAGCTTATTTTACTTATTCAGTTGGCAGATATTTAATATATTTAAATATTTTGTTTTAAAAATGAACTGTTCACCCAAAAATTTAAATATGCTGAAATTTGGATCCTCTGCAGTGAATGGGTGCCGTCAGAATGAGAGTCACAATAATCCACATGACTCCAGTTCATTGATTAACGTGTTGTGAAAAGTGAAAAGTGAAAAGCTGCATGTTTGTAATAAACAAATCCATCATTATGGCATTTTAACTTTAAACCGCCACTTCTGACCAAAATATGAGTTCCTAATCCATAATAATGCTTTCTCCAGCGAAAAAAATGTCCATCCTCTGTCGCATCAAAACCCACCAACATGTTTTTTAGAACTGTTTTGGACTCTTTTCATCTGTAAACTGCTTGATCTGAAGCAGTGGTTTTAAGCTGAAAATATTGTGTAGATTACTTGTGGATTTTATCAGCTGTTTGGACTCTCATTCTGACGGCACCCATTCACTGAAGAGGATCCACTGATGAGCAATGATGCAATACATTGTACAATTGTACATTGGTTGATTTCAATTTTGTAGCTACTGCTTTTCTCCCATTTTTGGTCTTTCATCTTCTTCTGGTGCAGCCAGAGCTGTACAATCCATTAATTGGCTAATTGATGTGGGTTGGACTAATTAGGTGTTGCAAGCCTTTAAAACCTCTCAGTTTTTAAACATTCTGGTCCTAGTGTGAGAGTGTTGGAGTGCGTGTGTGAGATGGTTTTGAAGACATAATTGAATTGAGTGTGATTTAAAATGACTTAATTTTTAAGAGAGCAACTTAAAAAAAAAAAGACAAATAGGAAGATAAACCGAAAGAATGACATTTGGGGTTATTTTCTCAAGAAAAAGCGGAAGAAAGATTTCCCGTTTGTTTTGTTGGGTTACACTTTTCTTTTGAGAACTAGTCAGGAGATCTGTGTAGGCTAGGGCATTTATCGTGAACTTTTTGTTTTTGTAGTTATTGGTTTTGAAGCTGAATAAACGCTTCATGAACAGGTGAAACTTTACATGCAGTAAGAGTAGAGTATGTTGGATGCTTCCACATTGGTAATGGAGCGTCATCAGGGGCCAAACAATCTCTGAACTACAGAACTGAAGGCACCCTGTGTGGATAACAACAGGCATGGGGAACTCAAGCTATGTTTACTAAAGACCGATAGAGCACTCCGCTAACAGCAGGTGACGGTCTGAACGGCCTGTGATGTGGACAGAACTGACAATTCTTCTTGGCTTATTTGCTGATGGAGAGAAATGCCACACACAGAGAGAACAGTACAGTTAATGGGCCATCAATGGTGAAAAATCAACTGATTCATATTCAAAAACATGAGTGGTTCAGTGAGTAAACATCTGGGATTACAGAAGAGGGTTTCCTGAACTGGAGTTTGTGAGGAGACCGCAGGGGGTTCATGAGTTAATGAAAAACTACTAATGAATTAAATCATAATGTCAAATTTCATTTTAAAAATCTATATAAAAACACAAAAAAAAGGTTAAATATTTCATGTTCACCTGCATGTCACGTGACCATTACTAACATTAAGGAACTGTCTGCTAAAATGAGTAAAAACTGAGTTAAAAATGTTGCCGCAATTAGTTATAACAACTTAAAATTTGTTGAAAATAAAGTTGAGAATAAAACTTAACTAAGTGAAAGTTAACTAAAGTTATAACTTTAAGTCTAGCATGCACAATTACTTTAAGTTGAAACAACACATTATTACTTATTGTAATTTTGAATTTTAAGTTGTGATAACTAATCACAGCAATCATTTTTTACAGTGCCTGAATTTCTGAGCAATTAAATCCCCAAAATGTCTGTTTTATCGTCAGTAACCCCCATTACTTTATTGCTTGAAACATGAGAATATTGCAGTACTTGGAAAAAGGCATTGAAATGCATACAGTGAAATTAAATATTATGAAGAGACTCTTACTTCATTTTTTATTTTTATTTTTTATATTAAATATCAAATGTTACCAGCTATTTTTTTTCTTGTCACAGTCAGAGTCACATTCAAATCTTATGACTTTCTCATACTAATTGCATAGTATAATTTACATGGTTTCAAGAATCATTCTCTGACATAAATGGAAATTCAGCATATAATTTCTGTAAATGATTTTGAAAAATTGCTAAATTTGCAAATCCATGTCAAATGAAAAGTTATGGATATTCGCTGATCAAAGGTGTGGGTTCCATCTGGTCCACAGTTGAGACACTTCTATCCTAAAAGAAACATTTTAACACCAGAACCTGTGAGCGTTTTCCAGAGCAGTATTGGCAGCTCGACCCTCCACCTTTGATCATGCTTCTCCAGCGGAGTTATTTTTGTGTCGTGGTCTTGTTCTCTCCTTTCACTCCACAGTCTTTCTCTTGTCAATGCTTATCCCTTGGGTTTTGAATGGGTAGCATATGGAAAAATGTCTCTGTTTTTGTTTTGAGGCTGAGCTCAAAGTCAGGACCATTTGGTGATCTCACCACATGACCACCACACACAGCACCCCAGTACCACCAACATGATTCGCTCATGGGTAAAATTGGTTTGGCAAAGAACTAATATGCATTTGTTTTGCAAAAATGTTTCACATATTGTAATTTCTTATTTTCAACTGCAGCATTGATTTTTTTATAATACATGCCCATATTTCCAAACTATGTTGTCCAAGTCCAAGTCTTGTCCAGCTTCACCACACAGAGCAAACACAACAGAGAGAGCACTGCAAATGACCCTTAAAATCAAAAGTCAGGCCTTAACCTCACTTTGCATACATGCATAAGGGCTCTAGGTGGCAGTGTTGTCATGCTGGCAGCTTGTGCCATCCTGTCTGGATCGGTTCACACTGCTTCCAGCTCTCTCACCATCAGCCTAATGAAGTGAATTCTACAGTGTGGCTGAAACTGATGGCTCTGTCTCCTCTGTCACTCGCAGTTTGTACCTGGCTTTCTGAAGGCATGAACACTGAATTCTACAGTAGTTTTGTCTATTATCATATATTACCACATACACAGTGAGATTCATGTACACTGCCATTTTTCGCCCTGAAATTAATTGAATCTTTTTCCCATTTTATTTTATTTTTTGAATGTATTCATATATTTCATATTTTTCAGAATGTATTATATATATATATATATATATATATATATATATATATATATATATATATATATATATATATATATATATATATATATATATATATATATATATATATATATATATTAAACACACTTAAAGTGGAATTGTATTAAAATCTGAAACTTGGCAAATTAACTTAGACTTTAAAATGACTATATATTTAAAAATGGGCTTAATCATGTGCTCAAGCACACATGTAAACATGTATAAATCTCTGGAAAGAGGATAAAAAAAGCTAGAAAGAAAAAATGAGAGCAAGTCTGTGACTGTGCAATAAAGAGAGATTGTACCCGGATCTAGTTTGCAATAATGGTTGCGTGCAAAGGGTTTCACAAAAAAAAAAAAAAAAAAAAGAGGCATGAAGGAGAAAAAAAAAAACAAAGAGAGCAAAATAAATGAGGCAAAACACATGACAGACAACTGCGAGACAGGCACAATTAGAATCATTATTGAGGCAGCAGAGATCAGAGAGGAGCAGCATGGCCGTCCTGCTGGGTTCTGGCACGCAGGCTCAAGAAGGTCATGGTCACTTCAGTAAAGGTATGCTGAACCTTCTCCTGGTCATCCCAACTTAATCTCTCTACACCTTCTGCTAATCAACCAACGCACACGCACACACACACACACACACACACACACACACCAGAATTATTTCAGTCTTTCCACTAAAAGCGGTGCAAACTCAGATTTGATCTTGGGAGTTGTAGTCCACACTGGTTTGGAGGCAGTTCTTCCTGTCAGTCCATTTTTCTTTCTCTAATAACACGATGAAACTTTTCAGTTACTGGACACATGAAATTCATAATTCAGAAATTCATACTGTGGACAAGCTTAAATCCTTTAAAAAGACTCAGTGGACAAGTTGAGCTGACAAAGTGCACTTCATATTTTAATTTGTTTGATTACTTATTATTAGAGGTATTTGTTAAGGCAGGCATTTTGATCATATTTAATGAAGTAAAAATGAGAGTTTTGTGGCTTTTAGCTCAAATTTATTAGCTATATTCTGGTATACTCAAACAATGACAAAATTAAAGTTTTAGTGATTACCATTCAAAAGTTTGGGGTCAATATGATGTTTTTTAAAAAAAAGTAACAGTGACATTTATAATGTTACAGAAGATTTCAATTTCAAATGAATGCTGTCCTTTTAAACTTTCTATTTGTCAAAGAATAGCAAGAATCTTGAAATCCTGATGTATTTCACAAAAAAATATGAAGCAGCACAACTGTTTCCAACACTGATAATAAGAAATATTTCTTATAAGAGATATGATATTTCATTCTATCATCAAATCAGTATTTTAGAATGATTTCTGAAGGATCATGTGACACTGAAGACTGTAGTAATGATGCTGAAAATTCAGCTTTGCATCACTAGAATAAATTACATTATGTAAACAGAAAATGCATTTTTGATCACATAAATGCAGCCTTCACACACACACACACACACACACACACACACACACACACACACACACACACACACACACACACACACACACACACACACACACACACACACACACACACACACACACACACACACACACACACACACACACACACACTCATTTAATCTTTTAATCTTTTATGAAAACTGACCGAAAATATTTGTGACTAGCATTTACATGCATATTCAAATTTGCAAGTAGGAAATCGTTAACAAAAAGCTATTAAAAGTTTTTTTTTTTTTTTTTAAAGTGCTGCACCACTTCCTGTTTAATAAAAAATATCTCAATGCGCTGAAGAAAATTAGAACTTGACAAGCAGTTGAATAGGGTCTCTTATGGTTCTGATCTTAAACCATTAACCCTATAAGCTTGGAACTTAGAAATTTTACCTTGTGCGCAATGTACAAAAAGTAATCTCAATTTTTGCAATAACCATATTTAACTGTAAACAAGTGCCTGTAACTTGCAGGTGACATCAGTTTGCTGCTGATGTCTCCATTGCATCTGTCTCTCTCTCTCTCTACAGATGCACAGTCTCTCCTGAATTCGACCCGCACGACTCCCACGTTTAGATATGCTCTGGAATCTTCTGCTCGAGCGAGTGGACTAATGCATCTCTGTGGAAACGCTCGCTCGCAGATTGATCAGGCATTACAATATCTGCTCTCTCCACCATCACAGTCAGAGAGCCGAAGATTCGACTCATCTCAAGCAAGGGGAAAATTGGCAGTGAAGAGCATCTTAAGTCAGTGTCAGTGTTAGTGAGATGATGCATAGTAGACAGTAGACAAACGTCCCTATTCTGCATTCAGATTAGGGTTGATTTGCGATTCCCAATTCATTTAGTTCATCTCACAAGTATGTTACTTGAGTATAAATACCATGCCAAGTGTGCTATTACAAATAAATATCTGCAGGACAGTGGAAATCTGACCTCAAATATAAAAAAATATGGGAAGTGGCGGGAGGTTTGAATAATTTCCCCCCAAAAACACCAGCAATTAATGTCCAGCAGATATTCAGGGAGGAATTACAAACACGCAGGCCAGAAGCATGTTGGAGAGCGTCTCCCATTCTGGCCTCCAGGGCTGTTTATGGAAATGCAGAATTTAATAAGCTCTTCTCGACACCTTGTCACTGACGTGCTTGTGTGTGTGTGTGTGTGTATGTGTGTGTGTACTTGCATTAGCAATGCTCTGTTGAATAAGTCCATTATGACAGAATGGAGTGACCTGAGTGTGCACTGTCTGCATTCTTTGAATACTACAGAATTATTTGCATTTCACTTAAGTTGTGTCACACCACATGACTGTACACTCACAGAAAAAAGTACAAGAGACGTCACTGGGGCGGCACCCTTTCAAAAGGTAGCAATATGTACCATGTAAATATGTGCACTTTAAGCACTAATATCAGTAATTATAAGGTATTAATATGCACCCTTTAGGGGCAAATAAGATACAAAGGTGTACCTTTTGAAGGGATACTGCCCTAGACAGCTTGTTTTTCTTGAGAATAGCACAGAAGAGACACCAAACACTTTTTTTCATGGACATTTGTTATCAATGCAAATAAAACAATTATAATGGAGAAACACAATTGTTCATGTAAAATTGCACCATCCCATCTTGAAAACCATTTTTGGTTCCACAAAGAACTCTCTCTTTCTTACCTTTTTATAATCTGAAGAACCTTCTTTCGCCACAAAGAACCTTTTGTGAAACAGAAAGGTTCTTCAGATGATAAAGGATCTTTATGGAACCATTTAGACTAAAAAGGTACTTCCATGGCATCGTGAAGCACCTTTATTTTTAAGAGTATAGATCACATCACAACTGAATTAAACCCTGACAACTCTGTTTTCATTTACATGAAAAAACAATCTGTTTGTTTTAATTACAGCTAAATATTCAGTTTTCTGTTCCTGTCCGCCTCTTGGCTCATTCTACACTCAAACCCATCTGCCGTTCACCGTGCCGCCACATCCGAACCCAAGCAGACCCAGAAACCACTGATCATCCCCAGCGGCTCTCATTTCACTGGGCTTTACCGGGGCCCACCAGGCTTTTGGAAGATTGATGATCAGTCAGTAAGCTGCCACAGCACCAGATTCGCAGAAGGTCTGGATTCACTGGTCTGGTAAAGGAAGGGCAGGAATAGCTGGGAAATTTGGCATCACTTTAGCCTTATTCACTGGCTGGGCCAGCAGTGTTGGAAAGACAGTCATGCATGTCGGCCCAAACAACTGCTGCCAAAGAAAACCAGATGATGATTTTATTTCTGAGAAAACAACACCTTTTGAACAGGTTTTGTTATAGTTAGTGCTATAAATCTACTATTTACATATTCAGTAAAAATCACATTGAGGTTTTATTATTATTATGACATGAGGATTTGAATGTTCTTTTTAGTTATTTATATTTTTATATTTACATGACCTATTCAAATGTATTGTTGCACCATCCAAACAGACCATTTTATCTTAACAGCAAATCACAATAGATTTCAGTAATTTTGAATTACAAAACTTCCGTTATAATGTGTAATGCAATACATTACATCCAAAAAAAAATTATAAAAAACGTTTTCTGGCATGTTATTATTCTGTCTCTGATGTCTTGGACTTAAAAACTCACAAAAACTGAGAAAAAAGAGAGCTGTTAAGTGTTCTGTCAAAGAAATGCCATCACATCATGACATACCAGTGACAAACAACAACACTCTCTCATTTGAGGCTCAGGAAAAAATAAAAAAATAAAGTGCATCTGTTTTATAATCTGTCAAATGACTGACAGCTGAGGCTGTGGTTGGCAGGTATGTTTCCAGTACATCTTAAATGATAATTGGATTGGATATGCCATTTAAGTCTCTGCATTGGTAATGGTAGTTTAGTGGCTAAAGATGTGGGCTACCAACCCAAAGTGGGTCTGCTTGGAAAGTGTTTGTCTATTCAATAACTATTATGCCCAGCAAGAGAGTTTTTGGAATAGACAACTAAATGGCAAGTGGCCAGATAGAGTTCAGCCAGAATGGCTACCATTGTGATTCCTCTTGAGTTGACACATTGTCAGACCCTTGCCAGTGTTATCTGTACTGATCCTCTATAAAGTATGTGGTTATCATGACTTAATTTTGTAGACCTCCATGCAAAGAAAAGTAGTGGAAATTTAGTTATACTGGTGTAATGTTTGGCTTAACTAGAACTGAGGAAGAGCCGTTGGTCCAGTTAGCTCATTCCAGGCCTTCAAAAAATAGACTTCAAAAAATAAGAATGGGTCAATATACATTGCTATGAGACAACTAAAATGTCACACTAGACCAGGGGTTTTAAAACCGGGGCCCAGATGGCTACAAGGTTAGGGGCCCTGAAGAAAAGTTCAGAGAATGAACACAAAAACAATCAAACAAACCCAAATTTGACACTCTGCTTTCAAAACACTGATCAAAAATAAAAAAATCACACATAATATTATTCTATCGAGAGATAAGTTGCAAACAATAAGATGTCTTTTTATTTCTCAGATAATATTTTATAATTTCTCACAGTAAATGGACCCTTATGCATAGTTGCCTATATATATATATTTGAAGAAAAAAGGGACTCCCACAAGGTGATCGTGTATTTGGGGGTCCATGGCATAAAAATGTTTGGGGAAAAAAAACAACAACAGCAACCCTCACTTTATACAATATTTGCTGCCTTAAATTTTTAAGTACAATCTACTTAGCTGTGTAACTTGATATACCTTGTAATAATGATTTACCTTGTATATCTTATAAATTAAAAGTTGAAAATGGCTTTACTTATTTTGATGAGTTAATGTAAAAACTCATGTTGTCATAACTTATCGGTCATATAATTTTTTAAAGACTTGACAAGCGGCTAGAGTCTTGACCTTGATGAAAGACAATCAGTCACAGTCAGTCAAACATTTTGTTTCACAGTAATATCTTTTTGGTTCAAAATCCTTCTCCACATATTAAATATGTTTGGCTGACTGTGATTGTTTACACAGCATTCAGTGTGGACAGACTACCTGCTTGTCACTGGAAACTCACTTCATCACTCCTGGTTCATGACACTGAGTTAGAAACAGTGTCCTTTAACACAGGTGGCCTTAACCTGGTTCCTCTGGTTCCTCAAACTTCTCAAGCCGCCGAGTCAATGCCATCCTCTCCATTGTCTCTGTGAAGGTGTATCAGTGCTCTGTGAGGCTTTTAAGGAAATTAAATCAATGACTGAACATCAAAGCTGTGTTAAATGTGCTAGAAGGTGGTTCTCTAATGCTGCCCTTAATTAAAGCCTGGATCGATGACCTTTTGTGAAAGGTCTGCTGGAGTCTGATAGCAGCTTCTCTCCATTAAAAGTTTAGTTTCAACACTCTCCTATAATCTTGAGGGGACTGGAAAATAAACACGGATATTCAATAGTCATTCAATTGTTTCAAGTATATTTCTGCAAGTTACCAGTCAGAATTTAATGAAGTTTTATAATAATAATAATAATTATTATTTATTAGGAATTAAGTGAAGTTCTTTTCAAATCACTTTCAAGACTAAACATCAATGCTAGACTGAATATTGAGAATTATTATTATCCAAGGCCCACTATTATGCCCAAATACAAAACAGCCGAAGATTTTATAGAGAGAAATAAAACATCAACGAAGAATAAAATAATTATTCTTGCACTGTGCCAATCAGAGCTTGGAAATTGTGGCTGATTCTCTGGAGATCACCAATGAGAAACTGCCGGGGAGGCGGTGCTTGATTGGTATTAGTTCTAATCAAAGAAGAAAACCACATATATTCAGTGATTACTGGCAAGGACCCAGAGGACAAAGTCTGAAAACAACAGGAACAAGAATAAGAAATAGCATTCAGAGTCCTTTAGACTCGTTTCTCAAAAAATGCTTTCATTGAGCAGGAGTGCTTGTATGCAGACCCACGGGGGGTATGTGGGTCAGGACTGTCAGAATCAGCCTGCCTTTACGCAAACTGATGGGTCTTTTGCCCCTTTAAGCCCCCTTTTTCTTCCCACCTCGCCCCCTGCCCATCTCTGCAGGCCTTGGGGAAAATGTTCCTTTGGCCTCCATTAGGAGTGTACAGTGTTCCTCCCCAGCACTCTTGCCACTATTAGTCGAGGAGAGCGACAGTAATGGTGTCGAATGCCTGTGGCGTGAGGACACTTCTACACAGCAGCGCAAACTCACGTCACAGACCTCAGAGCAGCTCAACGCCGCTGTTGTGCTCTTCTGAAGAAGGTTGCCTCAGGTCTGAGATCTACAATGTTTATATCACTCTCCGCTGGAGAAATACATGTATGCCATTTGTTCGAACATTTCCCAGCAAACTTATACAGCCCTTTCTATAAATGTAATGGCATTTTGCTATTTGGACATCATGTGTGGACAGGAACCACTGTCAAAATGTTAGAAAACAAAAACAAAAAAACAATACGATTATGTTATTATTTGTGCTAGTGTTGAATGCATATGGAAACGTGGAAAAGGAAGAACAAAAAAAGCAATAAATAAATAAATGCTTCTATTAAAAAATTTGGGGTCTTACTTTTTTTGGTAAGAAACTGATACTTTTATTTAGTGAGGATGCATTAAATTGATCAATAAAAAAAATATATATAAAGACATTTATAATGTTACAAAAGATTATTATTATTTCAAATAAATGCTGTTCTTCCAACTTTTGAAGAAAAAAAAATCATCATATTAGAATGTTTTCTGAAGGATCACATGACACTGAAGACTGGAGTAATGATGCTGAAAATACAGCTTTGCATCACAGGAATAATTTAATTTGAAAACATATTAAAGTAGAGAACAGTTATTATTATTTATAATAATTTTTCACAATATTATTGCCTTTGTATTTTTATCACGTAATTCTGATTTTATCAAAACAAGTCTGCTATTGGTTTTAAATTAAGCTACTTCTAGTTTGAAATTTGTATTTTTGATTACCATTCACATCATAGGGATACAGATAAGGGAAAAAAAAGTAATTTTAAAATTGTAATTTATAAAAGAAAAAAATGTGAATGGTATATATGGATAAAAGACTGAAAACCGCTGCATGCATGTGGTATATTTACTGGAAAAGACACCGTTACTGTAATATAATGGGTTTTGTGTGTAAAAGTGGCTAAGAATCATTTAAAATGACTGTGGTGGTAATATCTATAGTAAGTTTTTGTAAATGTATTTTTCATTTGGTCACGGACAAAGAAAGACTTTTTAATTAACACCTGGAAATGTGTTTTCATTCTGTTATACTTTTATGCTTTCTTCAATAACTTGGGAGCCTGGCTCACATTTGAAATCAAAGGCTTTGATCAGTAGGGTTTATCTATCGATTATCCTCACGGGTCTGATCACAACAGACATCACACTTGGTGCAGCCGCCAGTAGTCTGTCTCCCCCTCAATGCCATCTGTCTGGTATGGATCTACTGGGGGGAAAATCCAATGTTGGCAGAAGTTTCCCTGTTGAACTGATCTAAGATCAAATTCCCTTTCCACAAACCTCATTCTCAACCACAACAATGGAAACCACAAATCTGACCTCAGATCAGCACACAAAAACATGTTTCAGCCAAATTAAGAGGCTCATCCCATGCAAACACCCACATTATTGAAAAGAAATTGTGACCGTCGTCTCACATTTGATGTCAGCCAGCATCATCCAAAGACAGACTCATCCTGCGCTGAGATCAAATGACGCTCTGAAGTTTTAATTAAAACCTTGATTAAAGAAACACACATTCTGCATTGAAAGAAAGACGTCAATTTCTCATTACCTTAAATGCACACATCCCAATAAACACTGAAAGAAAGAGCAACTGAGGGAGTCTGTCTTTGATGAAGGTGTGTAGGAGTCTCTCTTTGGACTTTAATTATGATTAAGTTTATTAATCATTACCTTCAATAGTGGATTACATCCCAGGTGTGCTTAAACCCATATTATGGTTCAAACATCAAGGAGGATATAAGCTTAATAAGTTTCTCCCTCTCAAACAGCAGAAATTGAACTGTTAAAAACATTATAATTTTTAATGGTTGAAAAGGAAGTTTCATCAAATTTAGTCTCTGTACTCTCATATAATCTTATTTTAGGGTGCCTTGCCTTTTAAAAAGTCAATTTATAACTTTTGGTGAAAATGTTTATATGCAAAAAAGAAATATCAATATTAAGAGTGTTACTTATGGGTCAGCTGCATTGATGAATGTTGTGAAACTTATTTGAAACCCTAAACAATGAAACAGACATGAATTATAAATATGAATTTATTTTAAAACATTGCAAAAATATCATTTACATTGCGACTATACATGAACACAGCTTCTTCATAAAATGCGCCCGTCGTTTGGACTTTCAGCCAGTACGCCAAAACTGTGTGGGGGCCACAACTGCAAAACAAAAAAATTGTATATAATTATTTTATATTATACTCTGAGGAAAAAAGCTGTCACTAGGGTGGTATCCTTTCAAAAGGTAAACCTTTTGTACTTTTTTTTTTTTTTAAACCCTAGAGAGTGCATATTAGTACCTTGAAGGAATATATTAGCACTTAAAGTGCACATATTAGTATCTACATTTACATTTACATTTATGCATTTAGCAGACGCTTTTATCCAAAGCGACTTACATTGCATTCAAGTTACGGTTTTTACATTTTATCAGATCTTACTTTCCCTGTGATCTTGGCGTTACTAGCTCCATGCTCTACTATTTGAGCTACAGGAAATGGTACACATATTATTAGCTTTTGAAAAGGTATCACCCCAGTGACAGCTTTTGTACATCTTATGAACATACTATGCATTATATTATTTTAAACTTCAAACATGCATTTTCCAACCCAAAAAAGTGGAGAAAACACATCTTGTCCTTGTAAGACCCTCCACCCCCATATCATTTGCCTCTGACTTTCCAATCAGGGCCTGACAGAAGGTGAGGAGACCTGTTTACAGGGTCATGGGCACATGATGCTATACGAGTCGACAGCCGAAGACAGTTTCAAATGAAGACGGCACTCAATTATTGAGACACTTACTAAATTATACTTTGAGTTATTTATTTGCAATTTCGAATAAAAGTAAAATTAAGAAAGGATCATTTGTACTGCTTGTTTGAGGAAAAAAAACCTCATTAAAAAAATACTACATAAAAGGCCAACAGTTCAAACTCAAAAAGCTTGTGGTTTTGCCTTTGGGGAAGCATATAGGTCAAGAAATGAGACTGTATCCTCATTACCTTTAAGCAAACGCGTCCTCGGATCAGGGCATAGGGAACTGGGCCATAGCTTCGAGAATCTGTGGAATTCCGAAGGTTATCGCCTTCCAGCCACACATGCCCTCTTGGTACCTAGATTACAGCAGAAATGTAAATCCAAAATGTTAAACCACCATGCTAACTTGAGAAAATGAGTACAATTTATTGTGATTGCAGCCACACTCATCTAAAATGATCCTTCGCAACACTATGAAGCGCATTCACATGCAACACACCGTATTGAAACCCTAGGTTCTGCCCGGATTAGAGGATAAAGAAGAAGTTCCTAACAGTGAGAAAGTTCACATGACTTAACTGCTCATCTCAGATGGGAAAGGGATCATTTTTACTGACCGCTGGGGCCTCACACCCCCCACCCTCTTTATCCTCTCAGCGAGGGGTGAAGCCACGCCTCCGTGAGCTGCTCCATGGGTCTAGACCACGGACAGACCTGCCAGGCTGGGCCGGCAACCGAGCGAAGCCTGATCCACACTGACATCAATTAGGAATAATCTCATCACACAGGGAGAGTGGGGCTGTCAAGCCCCTAATTAAGTCCCCTCCACCCCCTCTATATGTGAGGCGAGGGTGAACAACACATCACGTTGTCATTATAAACATAACAGTATGGAGATGCCTATCTGGCACTGACCAAACTGAAGAGTTGGTTTTTCCCCCATCAAGCAGAATTCCATACAATCTTGTAGGATTTGATACTCTCAATTAGTAACACTCGATATCTAACAAAGCAGTCTCATGTATTAATGTCTGAGAACGACTAAATATGACCCATAAAGTGATTTCCTGACCTTCTGTATTGCAAACAAATGCATCATTGACAAATGCAAAAGAATCGTGATTATAAACATATGTCAGCATGGAGTCGTCTTGCAGTCGACTCTCATTAGCATGGAAACATATGTTTGATCCCATCCACAAGAAATCTCAGCCCATCATCATCTGCTGTTCCGAAGCGAAGCTTTTGTCCTGTCTGTCAGCCAATCATACGAGAAATCACACCATACTGTGACCAGACACAAATGTTGACAACCCTGCGTTCGATCTTACAAATGGGAAGCATGTTAGAAACATATTATGGTTACTGTTGTTGATTGTTTAACATCTAGATTCTGGTCTACAAAATACCTCTACAATGAATTATGCAAGTTATAGGTAGTATAGGGCTTATCTAAACAAAACTTTGTTTTGCTATCAGATTATTATTAATATTTTTCTGTTAAGTGAATAGAGTCCTGAAGTCATGACGCAATTTTGTAGGCCAACATGGAAGTTTGCATCGCTCTGATTCCCTCAACAAATAGCTGTTTAACTAGATTTTTGCATGAAATATTGTATCGCCAGAACAAACTACACTACGGCTGCATTACGGATTTAACCAACACAAAACTTTGACAACTTTTATCTTAATTAAAAATTTATTTAAAATGATTTGAGTTAGAAAAGTTTGCAAGAGCATGCAACAAGGTTGTAAATATTTTGTATATTTAGTTAGTGGTTACTAACTAGTTGCTAGTAACCACCTTTTTCAAGACACGTAAAAGCATAAAATCATGAGTCAAAAAAAAAACAAAAAAACCATTGACATGATGTAACTGGCAGTTCACAAATGCTAACTAATGCAAGTTTTAGGATTATTTCCTGCAGCACTGTATTGAACTATCACACATTTTCTCCTGTTTATAGATCTTTCCCAGGAACATGTTGTGGTTTGGAGACATGCAGTGAAAAACAGCTGCCCAAGATATCGCAGCCAAATCAGTTATTAATGTTCTATCTTTGATTGACAAATCCTTTAATCACTCAAAGGCATTTTATATATAGTAACAAACAAATTACCCTGTCATGCTAAAGATGATTACTTATAGAAAACCTGTCACATCGTCTGTCAGCTATAAACAAGTATCAACACAAAACAACTTCTGTGACAAAATGAGCATTAGAAAGAAAAATCAATAGAGTACACAAATAAATGCAAGAAGGAAGAGCAGTTACAGTATGTTCAGTATGTTAATACTGCTATGACGCCATCGCTATTGAATTAGATTAGCATTTTAAGATTTCACACTTTTCATACATTTTAAGAGTAGAAAGAGACTGCATCAGTACACTGCTGTCTTAATTATTCTTCAATTCTGACATTGCAATCGGTTTAGGATGGCTAGTACCGAGAGTGAGCAAACTTCTACAATCTTGGGTCCTTGTTCATCTTGAAGGTTTGTATTTCTTTACCTTAAATGACTGCAGTGACAGGCCTTTCGTTCACTCCTTTCTCTTCATCACTTGCTCTACTCATCTGGCACTAACACTAACAGCTTCGGGAAAAATTACAGGCCAGAACCGCACATAGTCAAGGTGAAAAAAACAAGTGATACAAAAAAAAGCAATAACAGCTATTTCAGTGACAGGGTGGCTATGCTCTCTCTGGACCAATAATAACTGAGAAACAAGCATTTGTTGTTGCCATAAGGTAAATGTTTTACTCAACGAAGGTGAAAGCATGTGAAATTCAAATGCATACACCTTTAGAGTAAACACAGTGGTTTATACAAAAAAAAAAAAAAGTAGTAAAGGACTTCAGAAAGTGTCTATGCGTTTATGGAAAAGGAATCATTTCTTCAAGCAGAGCTGATGTCAGATGCAGGTACTCACATAAGTGTGTGTTTTAAAGACGTCAGATGGTCCACTAGTGCAAACTTTGTCCCCTTCCAGGCCGATCACTCGTTTACAAATGTTCATTTTTGGATCAAAAGGACTTTTGGCTATTACGATATCCCCTCTGGAAGAATGTAACAGGTGAGGTCAAAATAAAGCAGATACTCAAAGATTCTGCATGACAGTATAATCAATAAATGTCAAATAGAAGTTAAAGTAAGCATTGCATACTCACTTTTGTATTCGACAGAGGTGGCGGCTTACTCGTTCTGAGAAAACCACGTCGTGGTTAGTGATGGTGGGCTCCATGGAAGGTCCTGAACACTGTTGTAGGTGAATTGTGGGCAGAAATAAACTTTTATATGCATTTCTTTTACTGTCAGTGGGAATGCTTTGACCAAACAGCTCCAAGAAACTTACAGACACAAATTCGCCAATATACTCAAAGGCACAGTGAGCGACGCAGCCATACTGGACGGTGTAACCGACAAAGCCAACCGTCTTCACAAAGAAACCGCGAAACATCCTGCCAGTCTTCAGAAATGCTGAAATAAATAAATAAAGAGTCTACATTTAAAAACAATTATTCACAACCAACACTGATTTTGCCATAAAGGTGATATTGAGCACATGCACTGATTTGCTTGAGTTCAAAAACAGGTTAATGAAAATGAAGTCTGAAATTAAAAATTAAATCTGATTTTCAGGAAGAGTAACAAGAAATCACTGGAGTGGAAATGGAAAAGGGATAATACAATACTGTAGCTTATTTATCTTATTGTGAGAGATTCATCCATGCATATGTTTTTTTTAAGTTTTTTTTGTTAAATATGAACTTGTCATTTTTAGTCAAAATATCATCACCTGCATAGCATGTGTAAATTATAGTATTTTGAAAATTGACAAGTCAACGAGGCATCCGTATGCCTAGCTGAATTGATATAGGGATATATTGCCCAGACACTTTTCACTGGTATTTCATAACATCCTTGGAGAAGATTTTAGTGTGCTATCAGTTTTTACAAAATAGCATACGTTTGTATATTAAAAACCATTTTCAGTAAATGAAATAAAGCTGAAATAAAATAAAATATAAACATTACATGAAAAATGTAAACTAAATCAATCTTAGAAATGCTGAAAATTAGAAATAACTGATTACAGAAGACCTAAAGTTATAAATTATATTAATAACTACTATAACAGTATATATAATAAGTTACCGACTTGTTTCATTTCTGTTTCAGTTTTTATAACCATTTCTTACTATGTATAAGTAAGTTGTTGCTGATTTAGCATGTGTGTTTGGCTCGGTGTTATTTTTTTTAGGATTACTGATAAACTAATGCAGTTTGATTTGTATTTGTTATCTATTTTAGTCTTAGTTACAGTTGTAGTAATGTTGTCATGTTATTAGTTTTTTTTATTATGTCTGCATAGGTTTTTTTTATTAAGTTTTAGTTTTATTTATTTATTTATTTTAAATGGAAATGAAATAATATATATATTGAATTTATTTTTATATATGTGTGTGTAGTTGTTTTTTTTTGGTGTTTGGCTTAGTGTTATGTTATAATCATTATTATACTCATACCTTTTGTTGTTTTAGAATTTTGAATTGTTTTTAGCTTTATTTTTTGTTTTCATTTAAATGTGTAGTTTTTGAAATGTTGTTGTATGCATTTGTCATTTGTATTTAATTTCTTTATTTTCTTAAATGTGTATTTATAGAGTTTTAACTTTTAGTTTCAGTTACTTTTTCTTATTTGTAAGTCGCTTTGGATAAAAGCGTCTGCTAAATGACAAAGTAAAGTAAAATAAAAGTATAAAAATACTAAGCATGGGTGTACGGTAGATTCAAGACCCTGAATTTAGAATATAACATCATATTACCATTTTTATTTATTATTGTATTACTAGTTGACCATTCTAATCCATGAGAACCACATCTCTGGAGCGCATGCTCTAATCACTACACTGCAACTCCAAATGAACCTTAAATTTGTATGGAAATTCTCAATTGGAAGTCTCACTCAATGACAAAAACTGGTGACACAGACCTGTGCCAGAGGGTCGAAAGAGGGTTTTAAACACTTTGTCACCGAGGTGGTGTTGGTGGGGAAATGCACCTCACACATTTAATGGCTAACGGTTAAAACTGTGAAACCAAAGTGATCATTAGAGATGGTGTTTCATTCTCAGGAGCCTCTACAACCCATCAACAAGACACAAAGAGTGACCCCTGGGCGTCTGACCCTGTCTCAGACAACCCAATCTACACCTGTGGGAGCAGGTGACGGCGCTAGCAGGCACAGGTTCATCTCCTTAAGCTGAAAAAAAAGAGAGTTACGCTATGGCCATAGCAACAGAACATGAGGTCTTTTGTTTGTCCTCGCACCCCAGCACTTTAACTGATAAAACTGTGGTGCGTTGTCTGAATAAACAGTCCATCCTCTCTCAAACTATTGACTTTTCCTTGGCCATCAAGCTAGCAGTGTGCGCGAGTCAATAAAGGTTGTGTTTGGATGTTTGTACACTCTTAAAGGAATAGTTCACCTCATATTTACTCACATCAGGCCATCCAAGATGTAGATGAGTTCATTTCTTCATCAGAACACATTTGGAGAAATTTAGCATTACATCATTTGCTCACCAATGGATCATCTGCAGTGAATGGGTGCCGTCAGAATGAGAGTCCAAACAGCTGATAAAAACAATAAGAACAGAAACAAGAAACAAAAGGCATCATTAAGGCATTTTAACTTCTAGCCAAAATCCCAGTCCCTAATCCAAGCTTCCTCCATTGAAAAAGTCAGTCTCCTGTTGTCCTCTCCCAAGAAATATACGCATACATATATGTTTAGAACTGTTTTGGACTGTTTTCGCTTGTAAACTGTACTTGATCTGTGCTTAATTCTCTCCGGCTTCAAACAAGACAACTTCTTTACTGGAAAAAGCAATATTATGGATAGAGGGCTCTTTATTTTAGCCAGAAGCAATGGTTTGAAGTTAAAGATTTCTTAATGATGGATTTGTTTATTACAAACATGCACCTTTTTGCATCACAATATGTTAATTGATGTACTGGAGCCATGGCAATTACTTGTGGAATATTGTGATGCTTTTATCAGTTGGACTTTCATTCTGACGGCACCCATTCACTGCAGATGATTCATTGGTGAGCAAGTGATGTTGGATGGCCTGAGGGAGAGTACATTATGAGCAAATTGTTTTTTTTTGTTTTTTTTGGTGAACTACTCAATTAAAAATAAGGGTTCCGAAAGAGGGTTTTTGTAGCAATAGAACCATTTTGGGTTCTCCAAAGAACCTTCTGTTCAAAGGAAAGATTCCATGGAATTCTTCATGGAACCATCAATGCCAATAAAAACCCTCACTTGGCAGAACCTCCACAGAACCTCACTTGGCAGAGAAACTGCTCAAAAGATAACCCAACACTTCAACGGTGTGACGTTTGTCAGTTTTTGAACTGCTTTCCAATGAGAAAATCTGAAAATCAAGCTCTTGCACAATTAGAAAACAAATCTTCAGAAGAACAACTTCACTGGATGTCCAATGAAGGATAAACCTCAATCTTTTCTCCTGAAACAAACCAAAAGAATTAAGGCGACCCAGCCGAGCAGAAACTGAACGAAACCGAGCCCGATCCCAAAAGCCCCTATTGCCTCGGGAATGACATCTCCAATATGGGGCGGAATTAATCCTCCTGTCCCCTACTTCCTCCATCTCAGTCCCAGGCCAAGTGTCAGGTGTCTGTCTCCGTGTGTCATGGAAAGTGCTACACCTAATCCCATTACCCACCAGCCATCTCCTCACCCCATACCTCTGTCCCCTGCTCCCCTCTCTTTCCATTCCGGTCAGACATCGAATCCACACCTTTGAATCCTCATAATTACGTCTGATACCCCCAACACAAACAGGGTGTACGAGAGTTAGCTGCTCTACCCAAAGGCCCCCTCCATCCAGGGATGTTTCTGCCTGACTGGATGTAGTCGTATCTCAGGGAGGCAGTGAAAGGGCCAGCTGTTGTTTTGCTTATCAAACTCCAGGGTGGGGCGAAAAAAAACTATTGTTTCTGAGCCGTTTTCCCTGGCAGTTGATAGCGGGCACAGATTCTTTGCCTAAACTATAACATATATGCGCACCTAATAAACCTCTATAAAGCATCTTTTGGGATGTACAATACAGAGTAACTGTTAGCTACAGGGATAAGCAAAATGAAATATTTGACTAGGCAGTCAGTAGACTGAATGACTAGTAACTAATCGGTCTTAAGGAAACTGTATAATTTGCTGCTTTTAGTTCACCTGGCCCTGATCTGACACAGTTTTAGAAGGCATTCACACAAGTTCAAAACAGGTTCTGCAGGTGTATTTAAAAATAATATTTGATCATCTTAAGAACACTCAGGGGGTGAGGCTCTCAAAAAACAGCTAATAGCATAGCACACTGTCAGCATACTAAACAAAGCACTGCCTTTTTAAAATAATACACTACCATAATTTTTTTTTTAAATGAAATGAATATTTTTACTCAGTAAAGATGCATTATATTGATCATAAGTGAAAGTATAAGGACATTTATAATGTTACAAAAGATTTTACATTTTCCTGAAAAACAAAAACATTAACTGTTTTCAATATTGATCATATTAAGAAATGTTTCTTGAGTACCAAATCAGCATAATAGAATGGTTTCTGAAGGATCATGTGACAATACTAAAAGTTTAGCTTTGCATCACAGGAATAAATTCCATTTTACAATATATTCAAATAGAAAACAGCTATTTTAAATTGTGATAATATTTCACAATATTACTGTTTTTACTGTATTTTTAATCAAATTAATGCAGCCTTGGTGAGCATGTGATACTTCTTTTAAAAACATTAAATCTTACCAACCACAAACTTGGAACTACTGGACAATAGCCAACTAGTCAACTTTAACACCATACAGATTCTGATAAAAACAAAGGATTTTGATCCATCTATTTCCTTCAAACTGATTGGCTCTCTCTCATTCTTGCCCTGACCTCAAGAGACTGTCTGTTGCGTTCATAACGCAGACCAGCTCGGCAGAATGTGTGGCGGGGAACACAGCATCCCCAACTACGTCTAGTCGTCCAATCACCAGCACTGTCACTGTTGTGGGCGTCCAGCATAGGTGAGGATTAAGGATTTAGCATAATAAGATTACACGGCCAGTGAATGATATCAAGAGACAGTCCATATGCGGCCGCCTGGTTTTCCACTGGCACCCTGTGTGTGTGTGAGAGAGAGGCTGGGTGAGTCAGCTGCTTGGAATCAAATGGAGTTTAGCCAAAATCAAACAGACCTTCAGACAATTGAGATTAAATCTCTATTTCTGAACATTCCCCTGTGTGTTCGGAACAAGCACTATCTGCACCATGATTCCCTGGCCGGGGAAGTGACGGAACCAAAATGAATTTTATCTAACAATTGGATAATTAACTCCAAGTCTCCCCTTAATCCAGGATTACACAGTACAATGTATATATTTGCTACACAGAGTCACATAGAGCATCTCTGGAGAGCCATCTGTGGCCCCGGACCCCCAAAACCCATAATGCAACAGAAGGGAGAAAGGGTTTCCAGAGAGCTCAGAAGCAGGTGGCATCAAAATGCTCTTTTAATCCTATAAATCTGCTGTAAAACAAACTTTTGAAATTGAACAAATCTCTTGAGACAGAGCTGTCATCAATGTTGTTTTAGCAGCATTCAATCTGATAAACGGCTCTAAATAATAGATTATTTACAGTTTAAAAATTGGCACCAAGACTTGTTGAATTAAGATTATTATAATATCATTACATGAAATAAAACAAGCTGTTGCATCTTGAACTCAGGACATGGACATTACATTATTATGGCAGGTGAAGAAAAAAAAAAAATAAAGTTGTGAAATAGTTCAATAGATCCTGCATATAGATCCTCAGATCGCACTACCTTAGTCTCGATATCATTAACAATAAACTGGAAATAATTTTTCCTGAAATAACAAAACTTGGTTACACTTTATATTAGGTGGCCTTAACTACTATGTACTTGCATCAAAAAATAAGTACAATGTACTTATTGTGTTCATATTGTATTGCAAAACACTTCTGCTGCTATTGAGGTGGGATACGGGTAAGGTTAGGGAGGGGTTTGGTGGTATGGGTAGGTTTAAGGGTGGGTTAAGGTGTAAGGGATGGGTCAACAGTGTAATTATAAATGTAATTACAGAAATTAATTACAGATGTAATTACATATAGGTATTTTAAAAAATATAAGTACAATGTAAAAATATGTATGTACACAATAAGTGCATTGTACCAAATGATTAATTCAAATGTAAGTACATAGTAGTTAAGGCCACCTAATATAAAGTGGGACCCAAAACTTAAATTAAAACAGCCAAAACACATTATGTGAGATGTGATAATTAAAAACCCGTCGGCCTTCAAAACTTTTTTTGTGCAGTGTCGGCAAAATATTTTTGGTTGCTGAAATTTTAGTGCACATTTATATAGCATTACGATAATCTATTCATACTTTTTTTTTAACACCAGTCAAAAATAGCTTCAAATATTGCAGTAAAATACATAGATATCCCTTTACGAGTCAGTAACAATGAAATATAGAATGCAAACACCTGGTATACAAAGCAAAGTGTGCAAACACCAATCCAGGCATTGAGACTGATGTCACACTTGTGTAAAGGTCACAATGACTCCATGCCACCATCTAATGTGCTAACACTCCGCTGACCTCCTGAAATAGCAAAGAAAATAAACAGCAGCCCAGGTGACACTGGAAAGCAGGCTGTAATTCTGAGCACCATTGTTCATGATTGCCGGACATTCAGAATGAAAATTAGTACAAAAAAAAAAAAGGTTAAGAAAACAATAAATATACTGTATTGAAAAAAAAAATTATATATATATATATATATATATATATATATATATACACACACATACTAATGTATAATATACACACACATACTAATGTATAATATACTACTGGTCAAAAGATTGGAATAATTCATTTTTGTATGTCTTTGAAAGGAATTTACACACTTAGATTCTTACACCAAGGCTGCAATTTTTTGATCATAAATACAATAAAAAGAGCAATATTGTGAAATATAATTACAATTTATTAAAACTCTTTTCTATTTTAATATATTTTAAAATGTAATTTATTCCTGTGATGCAAAGCTGAATTTTCAGCATCATTACTCCAGTCCTCAGTGTCCCATGATCCTTCTAACATGCTGATTTTCGAAAACATGAAAAATCTTATTTCAGACTTTTGACTCGTTGCATATATACTGTACTATAAAACATTTTTGTTTGTTTTGTTTTGTTTTTTTCAGTTTCTGAATGGTGATACATACTGGGATTTAGAGAGGCGATAAACAAATTCTTAAATTATGTGTAAACTTTTAATTATTTTAAACTTTAAAATATCCTGAGCAGAAAGAGAGAAACTGAATCCCAAGGGCTGCTTCACAGCTTCTTATCACAGCCCATCTGAATTTAGACATACATGAGGAACTTTGGGAGCTTCTGCAGGACTTAAGAAGATTACATAGATTCGAATAGTGTTAACTAAGACGGCGTTCCCCCGAGAACCCAGATGGAAGGAAGCTGAGGAGGGAGGACCTCTCTGATGTTCTCGATCTGTGTGGCAGAAGGCAGCTGAGGGTGGCCTTGCATTGCTCTCTTTGTTCTCACTGGTCCTTCATGTCCAGTGAAAGGGATCGGAGAACCTGGAGATTTGGTAATCGGGAGGCTATCAGCGCAGCTATCAAAACGAGGCTGGCACCTGGTTGGTTGATGGAGGACAGATGTCTGCACGCAAGACATAAAGGATGCCTTTCTCCATCACTTGATTTTTACATCAGTCCAATGGAAATCAAATGAATTTTAAAAGGCAGATAATGACTAAAGCCAATTACAGAGTCAATCCCCATAAACATGGACAAAAGCGAAGCGATTTCAAAGGATGCTGAGCTAGTTCTGTAACAATGACGTGACATAAATAGACTAGTCTTTATTGAAATGACCTTTGACTGCAGTCTGAACCCAAGAGGGAGCTGAAAGGCAAACAGATCTTATCGGATGTCCCAAGTTAGGCCTTCTGTTTTGGCTAAAAGAGAAATCTTACAATTCTCTATTCACTAAATGCCTATCCCTAGCACTGATTTCTTTTTAAAATTAGCCTGCTTTGTTTTTACGTTATAGATATCTTTTATTTCATATTGGAAAAAATACAGATTAATGCCGTTTTCAGAGCAGAGCTATGGGTCACAAATAATAGTAACCACAGCCCTATAATTGTCCTGACATCCAAGATTATTACTTTCCTTTCAACACTAACGCAAACAAACCTTCCGCAGATGACAATCTAACTTCCCCTCTGAGCAATGCCACTATATTCTTAACCTCAGATTGTGGTGGCATAGAGAATCACATTGGGGAAACCCAAACAAGCTGCTCAGGAAACATTTGACATGTTATGACTGTTAGTATTAGCACTGTGTGGAACAATCAGATATGAGCTGATAAAGCTGACATCATAAAAATAACATAAGCGATACCAGCATCTGAACAAACTAAAAAGAGCACCTCAACAATAAATGGACCTGTTTAGAGGATATCTAGCATTTTTATGTACAGAAGTAGGGGGGGGGGGGGGGGCTTTTCTGAATGGCCAAAATATCATTGATAAGAGACTCAGCTGACACTCGCTTATAAGAAAGGACACATTATATTATCCCACCTATAAATTAAATGTTAAATACTGATTTACATATGTGACCCTAGACCACAAAACCAGTCTTGAGTCACTGGGGTATATTTGTAGCAATAGCCAAAAATACATTGTATGGGTCAAAATTATTGATTTTTCTTTTATGCCAAAAATCATTAGGATACTAAGTAGAGATCATGTTCCATGAGGATATTTTGTAAATTTCTTTCTGTAAATGTATCAACACTTAATTTTTGATTATTGATATGCATTGCTAAGAACTTCATTTGGACAACTTTAAAGGCGATTTTCTGAATATTTAGATTTTTTTGCACCCTCAGATTCCAGATTTTCAAATAGTTGTATCTCAGTCAAATATTGTCCGATCCGAACAAACCCATACATCAATGGAAAGCTTATTTATTCAGCTTTCAGATGATGTATAAATCTCAATTTCGAAAAATTGACACTTAAGACTGGTTTTGTCGTCCAGGGTCACATATGTCTTATTGTTGTGGTAGTTTCTCACGTAATAAGGAAATTGGTATGGGTCAAAGACGAGACGTCTCATTTTGGTGGCCACATCAAATTAAATTGACAAAATACACAGATAGCACATTAAATGCAAGTATGCAAATGTCTACTTTAATGTTTCAAATAACTTCTGTGAAAATGAAATGTCAAAATATGAGTGCAATAATGTTCCATTGTTATTCAGCATAACAGATATTTTTATGCAAAAATGAAACAACATGCTTATTCTGACCTATACTTATTAAAATATACAAATATACATTTTTCAGGCTTCTTGAATAGAAAGTTCAAAACAAACAGTATTTGTTTCAAACACAAATCTTTTGTAACACTGTAAATGTTTTTACTGTCATATTTCATCAGTTTAATGCGTCCTTGCTAAATAAAATTATGTATTAATCTTTGAAAATAACACGCTTACAATGACAGCTTCAGTATTTACAATATATTTATGAAAGAAGCTATGATCTGTTCACTACATTTCCCAAGTCTTGTCTAAAGTAAATTACAAGGGCATCATGATTTGTGTTATTATGGCTCAGGTGGGTCAGTTTCAACATCGATAGCAGGATATACATGATCTACTGCATGAATGTCATGTGTGATGGAGTTATAATAAACGCTAGTCATTTGTACAGTAATCCTACCTGATTCATGTTCACTGACAGCGCGATGTTTGTATTGCTTGAGCACACGTTCACTACGCAGCTGCCGTCAACCTTGAACTCCATTGCATCATCGTCTTTGAACAAGTTTGCTTCTGATTGGCTAAGAAAACAACAATTCAGTCGCTGATTGGCTGTAGCGTCACCGGCGTTGCTGTCAACACCAGAAAAACATGGCGGCTCCCGTGAGAGGCATGGCTGGATCCACCAGCACTGGCAACACAACTAGTTTTCAGAAAAAAACCCGCAGCAGACTAGTTTCTATCCCTGGTACAAGACCGTCTGTACAGAACGGACAGCTCTTAGTATCATCTGGCGTCAGCTCGCTTGACTACGTGATTGGTTAGTACAATTCACTCGGTTTAAGTTCACTGTCAAGTGGATGTGCACTATATTCATATTTTTTCACTCCACTTTATCGTCTTCATATTTATTAGTAAATCTAGAAAGACTTCCCCCATTAATAGACTTTTTTTCTGCACCACTGTCACACTTAATGTATGCAAGTTGTGTAATGTAAGACCTCACATAGAAATGCCCTGATTCCTTCAACTTATTTTATTTTATTAAGGGTATAATTAAATATTATATATATATATATTGTATCTTAAGTCCTGTGAGATATAGATTCGGTAATGATTACTTTATCTTGGCATGTATACACTGCAAAAAGTGACAAAGAATTCCATGAGAAATATGTGTTCAATGATGATGATAATAATTATTATTATTTTTATTTGTCTTTAATTGAAATACTACACTCAAAAAGAATACACTATATATTATACAGCATATATTACTATATTTCTAGATATATTTCAGTTTGCAATAAAGCTCCTTGCTTAGCATACCCACAGTATATTGATTGCATCTAATTTAAAAGTTAGACATTTTAATAATAATAATGCAAAATGTTATCTGGTAAGGAATATGTTCATTTCAATGCAGGTTTGCGTGAGCTTTTCTGATTAAGTTATGGGCATACCTCTGTCTTGTGAAGTGTATGGTATTGGTTGATGTTTAGATAAACTACATTATTGTGTTTTGTCATTAAAACATATGCACTGTTCTGTAGGTGGAGGCCTGGCAGTTGGAACTCTGCTGCTTGTAGGTAAGCAATGAAGCAATGTCTTTATACCATCAGGTTGTTGAAGAAGGTATTATTTCTGGCTATTATGTTTGCACTCAGCTAATGTTTTGCATGTCATAATGGGTTATAATTAATAAAAATATGGGTAAGATAACAATAATGTTTTGTGTACAGTACAAAACTAAAGCCAATGAAATACAGAAGCATCTAACCAGATGTGCAAATAGCAATAGTGTGTGCATATTATTTAATTTCTGTGCATTTAAGATGCAAATAATAATGATTCAAATAAAAAATAAAATGCAAATAAAAATTACGATTCATTAGGCTGATAGCTCATTAGATATGGTTATAATTCTGATTACAGACTAATTGTGTGTTTTTTTTTTTTTTAATTCTGTAAGGTTAACTGCAGTTTACCTGAGTAGAGAGGTTAATTTTGAGGATGTTTCTGTTGCTCCTTATAATTTTTATTTTCTTCTTTGATCATAAGGTTAAGAAAGTTGACACTTTACACTCTAGTAAATGACTGCCATATCTTTTTTTGTTGAATAGTGAATCATTTTGATGTGGCTCATTATTGTCAAAACATATATTCATGAGGATCTTATATCTTCATGGCCTAATTTCTATTCTTTGCATTCTTTTGTCGTGTTGAAGTCATTCTTTCACTTTATTGAAAGTGGATTGGTCATGGTTCTTTATGATGTATCAAATCCTGTCTAGGTCACTCATGTTCCCAACACGTGACCCACATGTGTATTAGACAAGTAGATGTTTATACATTCTAAATTGAAAAGAAATTATCTTCTTAAATTGTGTGCTTTATCTAATATACAACAAATTGCATCTTTTTTTCTTTCAGATGTTATTAACTTAAAAGTGAAGTGTGCAATTTTTGTTACAAGTTGTACTAAAGCAAATGGTAAAAAATAAAAATTAATCTGAACACCACCTGCCATTGGTTGGTTAAATAGATAGCTCCGCCCCACATTTACATCACTGGTTGGGCCAGTGTTGCTGTGTTCGACTGGATGGGATGCTAAAACATAGAAATATTTTATAGTGCTTGTGTTAGGTAATCCGTTTAATTTTCTGCATATTATGTTATAGAAGAAATTATTTTAATATTGAAAAATACACTAATTTAACTGTTATTATTTGATGCAACAGTAATTAAAATAAATGATAGTGTCCCCAGAGGTTGCACATTTAATTCCGATTTGTATTACCGGTGCCATTGTGAATCAGTGGGACTCAGACGGCAAACATATGGAACCAGGAGGGCAGAATTGTTGACCCAAATTTCCCCTGCAGCTTTGAGTGACTGACTCACACTCACTGCACACACACACACACACACACACACCCACTGTCTTACACGCACGCTGAAATATGGCTTGCATTATTCTTTCTCCAAAAGAGACACCCTCTCTTCTCTGCATCAGAAAAGATAGGAAGTATCTCGATGTCCCACCTCTTGGGTGACTGATATGTGCCAGAGTCGTGTTGCCTCTACAGCAGAGATATGCACCCCCAACACATCACGTCCTGTCCCCGAAACACCCCCGCTAGGCTAATAGCACCCGCAGGTTTCATTTGTAAGGCGCCATAGAAACGCCACCACAATAGGCCCCATCTCGAGTGGGCCCATCTGGGTGTCTTTGTCGGGCCGCTGAAAGCCACAAAGGCCTGCTGACCTAGAAACACATCAATAAGGGAGAGGGGAGTTCTTCCAATGACAAATTGAAGAACTGAGGAATTGTTTTTTTTTTCTTTCATTGGTGATGGAATATGAGAGGCATCCAGGTTTGTGGGCAGAATCGGGACGAGGACAGGAAATCCCTCATTCTGTCCTGCTGTTGGAGGAATCCTTCAGAGGTCACACAGTGGCTTTAGATCTGTGTGGGTTTGAGGGTGTTTGTCAGGAAGAATGGAAGGTTGAAACTGTCAGTGTGTGTGTTTTTGTGCTGGAGAGGGGAAAAAAAGCAGTCTGTGAGTGTTTCTGAGCTGGCCATAGCAGGAAGTCATTTTTTTTTATTTTTTGGTAATTATATCAGCTCTAAACCAATTGGGGCAGTTACTTTGAAATTTAATTAAAAAAAAAAAAAATGACATATACAAAATGTTGATCAAAAGTGCAGGGTTAATGCAATTTATTTTTAAATAAATTCATATTTTTATTCTACAATGATGCATTAAATTGATCAAAAGTGACAGTAAATAATTTTATAAGGTTACAAAAGATTTCTGTTTGTATTAATCAGATACTCCTGGAACAAAAATCTGTCATGGATTCCACAAAAGTATTAAGAATTAATAATTAAGGATCATGTGACACTGAAGACTGGATTAATGATGCTGAAAATTCAGCTTCGATCACACGAATAACTTACATTTTAAAATATAGGAACCTAGATAACAGTTGTTTTAAATTGTAGCAATAGTTCAATAGTAGTATTTCTGTTTTTACTGTATTTAAAAATGCAAAAATTAGAATGCATAAATAAATTCATCTTTGGTGAGCATACGAGACTTCCAAAACATTAAAAAGGAAAAATCTTACAGACCCTAAATTTTCCAATGCTACTGTAACTATTAGATAACATTTATGTAATTTTCATAATATAACAATTTTTTTTCTGATACAAAGCATAATTGTATTAGATATTGTGTTTTTATTTATTTTATATTTTATAAAACTATAGTATTATGTTTTACAGTGTACATTGCTATGGAAATGGTTTACATAAAATCACAGTTAATAATTTTTTTTAAAGGATGCATTTTGAAAATGATGAATCAAATTACTAAAATGAATCCATTTGAAATGTTTCAATTGAGATATAATGGATAATTGAGTTGGGCATGTTTGATTATTGATTATTGCAAACCAAGCAACTGCCACTGGAATGTGTTTGAAATGCTAACAAATAACCTTCTCCTTCTCCAACTATTTTAGACCTTCTTGGTGCTTTCAGAGTGCTAATATGTACAAAAATGTGTAAAACACAGTAATAGTAATGACATTTTGAAGGCGTTACCAATACCTAATACTATATGAAAATATGTATCTCAAAACCTCTATGTAACCTGATCAAAGAACTATGATCAGGTCTGCATACTTGTATCTGGTTCTGTCACAGGGTTGAAGACTAAGTAAAGTATTGAAGAGCTGGTTTACAGATCAAGACAGGTGTTCTTTTCTCTTATCCTCAGTTCAGCTTTGTAACAGACATACATGTACATTTCCTCTACAGGAGGAATTTTGTGTCATATTCACACTTTTCAGGTACAGTGTAGCTGCTGATGGATGCTGAATCCATTACAATCACACTAGCCTCTTACCATGTGGCATGTATCACAAAGCGTCTAGTGTGTTTGGCATCACTAGCAACCAGAATAAACAGTTGTTTTCTTATTTCATCTGAGGTTAGTCTTGTTTTTGTTCTCTGTGTTGGGATAATTACAGGATCTGATGTGATAGTGACAGTTCTTTTGTCACAAGGTGCGTCAAAAGGCTCAGTGCTTATGTTTGGGTTGGTTTATGTGGCATTGATGGTGATTCCTGTTCACAGAGGAGGACCGCTATGACAGCTACTCCCGCATGCTGCTCAAGTACTTCCTGGCGGAGGGAGTTGTGTGCGGACATGAACTCTTCCTGGCATCCGCCCGAGATCACCCTGATGAGATCATGCAGGTATGAAGAAAATCAAATCAGGTCTTCACACTCTGCCTGTTTGACACTTTGGTCAGGTTTCTTGGTTCTGGGAACTCCAAATACATCAAAATCCATTATTTACAGCCGTATTCTTTTTATATAACTAGTACCTGGCTCTCAAAACAATAAACCTGGAGAAATCTGTGTCTTTTTCAGTAAAATGTTTTTCTCAGCATTGGTCAGGAACAGTGTGACTGAACATGACACAATGTCTGTATGTATTATTATGACTGTGCTATAGTCTGATTTCTGTATGTACTTTTGGTCTAAGGACTCTTTGAAACTGTTTGGAATAGAATACCATAGTCAAAGTAATCGTAGTATTTTTTTTCTCTGCATGTATTCTGCATAGCAGTTTGTACATGCTGTGTATATTCCAAATCTGTCCTGCAACCTTGCATTGCACTGTTTCTTTCTTCGTTATTTCATGACATTTTATTTATTTATTTATTTTTTGACATTATTTGCATCTTGTCTTGCTTCATTATTTGTTTAGACATTGTTTTATTTTATTGTTTTATAGACATTTTTTTTAAAATTCATATCTTCATTTTTTTTTAATCAAGCATTTTATTCTATTTTTTTATTGCATTTTATTTCAATGTCATTCACATCTTTTCTTACTTTATTATTATTATTATTATTAGTAGTAGTAGTAGTAGTATATTTTATTTAATTTATATTACATTGTTCGCGTCTTTCGTATTTGACCAGTCATTTTATTTATTTATTTATTTATTTATTTAGACACATCTTAATCATTCACATCTTCTTGGTTTATTATTTAATCAGACATACTTTATTTTATTTTATTTTACTTCATTCACAGAGTAAAAATGTAAGCCATCAGTGTGGTTTAAAATGTGCATACTGTTTCTTGTTCTGCATTTAACAAAAAAAAAAAAAAAAAAAAAAGTAAATTAAATAATTTGAGTTTTCTCAACTTATTTTTGTAGGAGATTTTTGAATTGTCTCAACTTTTTGTTGTATAAACTTAAAACAACAAGTTGAGAAAACTCAAAATCTGCTGAAGCTGGTTGCCTTAAAATTTTAAGTTGGCTCAACTTTTTTTTTTTTTTTTTTTTTACAGTGTACAACTCTAGGCAGTAGTCATGTCTAGTGTGCAGTATGCTTTTAAGCAGTACACTAATATTCCATTACAAACATAGCCAGTGTTTTCTCTCTCTTCTCCTTCCCCATCTAAGCTTCCATAGACCGATACATGAATGTTTTTGTGCAAGAGCTCAGGGAGTTACCTGTGAGCGCTAACGAGTCTCACCTTAATGACAGTGGACAGGAGTTCCTCTCTCGCCGGCCCCTGATTGGCCCCCAGTCAACACAAGCTTAATGAGGGCCTGTTGTTGCCCTTCAGACAGTTCCTGCAGTGAGCTGTTATTTGTGAAACAGTCTCTGTTTTTTGTTATTGCACGGCCTGTATGAACATTCCCCTAAGGGACACAGTTCCCACCTTCATTTTGGCAGTTTTTGGCATTAACGACAGCATCAAACCCTGTTGTTTAAACAACAGCTTTTAAAGTGCTAGCACCATTTTGATGTGTTTATTCATATTTTGGCCTTGTAAAAACAGGTCACTTGACATTCATTTCCCTTTTCACTGTGAGCTTTGACCAAGCTACTGGCTTAAACTAGCTTTAGTCTACCTAGATGCAGTGTAAAAATTCTAGAAACATGAATACCCACACAAACTCTGTTAAAATATAGACAATGTATTTGATTTGTCAAATATAAATATATGTAGTAATTTAATAACTGGTTAATTTATTCAACCAACACACTTTTAAAATATATCGTAAATATTATTCCAAATATTTGATTAATGTTGTTTCAATATTAAATGCTTCTCTAAAGATTTTTGTAAGGTCCTTCAGATTACGTTTATGAACTAGTATAAACATTTAATAATTCAATTTCAGTGGCTGCAAAAAAGTTATAACAGTAATGCAATGATGTTATTCTTCAAAGTTTCTTCTGTGTCTAAAATATATTTCAAAATTATTGTTGTTGATAGTAGTTGTAGTATTAATAAAGTAATGTTCTGTCTTCATGTTTTTTTTCAAAATAGGAACTCCCTTCTCCAATTGTGGATGACGTTGCCGGCATGAAAATCAGCGACAGTCAATCTCAGCCAAGTGTCCCAGAGAATCCAGACGCAATGAAAATCGCCTGGCGCTACCAGAACCAACCCAGAGTTCAGGTAAAAGACCATCTATAGGGAAGTCGGTCCTTTTATTCAGTAAAATATTGAGAAATCAACCACACACATTCACGATGATTTTAAAATCTTACGTTTTAAATTTACTGTGTAACGCAGTGGTAATTGCGTTAAAACTAATTTTGCCTCAGGACCCAGGTTTATATTAAAGATGTGATGACCTACACTGAAAAAAAAAACAAAAAAACATTTATTATATTATTTATCCAGTAAACAAATGCAAATGTATTATAATTCTTACTTTGTCAGTAATTTACTGTACAAATGTGGTTGGCACAAACAATATTAATCTTCATTGCTAATGAATTTACATCAGGGTTATTATAGTTAACTAAAACAATAACAACTTTTTGGTTACTTGAAATAAAATTAATATTGACTGTAATAAAATATTAGAAAACTTGAACTTATTTTATTTCAACTGGTTGCCAAGGCATCATTTCTCATTTTTGTTTAGTTCAACTTGAAATACTAAAATAACTAAAAGTAAATAAACTAAAACTAATAAATAAAGACCTATATAACACAAAAGAATAAAAATGACAAAAAACGCAAAGCAAAATTATTAAAACTTTAAAATTAAAAGTGAAAACATAAAAAAAATCTAATTCAAAAAGTTAATGAAAACTATAACAGTACATCAGTGATACTAAAATAACAGTGATTTGGATGTGAAGTTATCTTTTGCATAGTTTTGTGTGCATGTCACACAACCTGTCCATGTTGGCATCAGCCTTGTTTGTCTAGCTTTAATGCCAAAATACCATGGTGATTGATTGGACGCACAACTTTCTATATCAGCAATGAAAGCTATGGACAGGATTTAGTCTGTCTTTTAAAAAATTGACAAACCTCATTTATTTTACTATGCTACCCATGCGAGATTATATGGTAAATTAGTCACATTTTCTGTACAAAAATTAATTTTTTTAATACCTGCTGTCCACAACCCAATGAGAACAGAAATGCAACCCATTTTTGGAGTGGAGAACCACTTTTATACATGCTAAGAACAGGGGGTGGGAAAAATAGTGTTCTTTAATAAATATATCAATTCCTACCCACCCAGCGCTGTGAATGGGCTTTCGCTGCTCTCATTCACAGTTTAGGTGGATTACTCACGCTTAGCTGGTTATAGGTGGACTTAAAACCCAAGGAGACAGGAGGACATGGAGCTTCTATTCAACCACAAGCCCTTTACAATGGACCAGAAGCCTCCAGCACCCCCAAATCCCTTCACAGCCCTCGCCGTGGCGTCCGCGCACCCCTCTTTCTTCCCCTCCTGCCAGCCCATAATCCAGATTGCTATGGAGATTAGGGGGGACACTAGTGAGTCACCAAAGATTTCACTCTTTCTGTCTGCATTTTCGGACAAGTTTCGCTCATTCTCTACCATTTTTTTCCCCCTACTTCTCATTGGATATTTTCAGTCTCATTTCCTTATTTCGTCCTCTCCCTTCTTCCCCCCTGTCTCAGAGGGGATACTTACCCTCCTTAACCTTTATCATACCTCTGTCCTCTTCACAAAGCACCAGTAAATCTAGTAAGGGATTTGCATCCTAAACATATAGTGCCCCCCTCGTTTCTTGTTCTCAATGGAGATGCCAGATCAAAGTTCAGTCAGTCAAAACCCATGCCGTAACGTTAAAGGGGTCGACCCGACCGGCCCACTAAACGAGGATGAGCGCCAAGCTGTCAATCTCCGAAGGAGGTGCTGGAACACATAAGAGTCACTGATCCAGATCAGGAGAAGATTAGGGGCTCACCTCGCTGCTCATTAGAAACTCTGGAGCAAAAACCAGACCCCCTCACAACCTGAGGAAACATCTGCCCGCGTGCAAGTGTGCTTTCCTAAGCCCAAGTGATCAGTCTCATCAGAAAGTGATTACATTCTCAATGGCTTAACGAAGCATCTGGGTTTCTTACAGTTTAACAATGGAGCAGTGGTAGCTGGAAGCTGGAGCTGGAGTCTTTTATATGCTTAACTTTTCTAGTTATTGTCTTATGTAAAGAATGATTCACTATGATAGGTCATCAGTTCATAGATGATACTCTATGTACACAACTGTTCAAAAGTTGGTCAGTTATATTTTAAATAATAAGAAATATTATTTTGAAAGGCATTAATGCTTTTTAGTAAGAATGCATTAAATTAATATAGCGAAAGAGATTTTTTCAAATAAATGTTCTGTTTTTTTAAACTTTGTTCATCAAAGAATTCTAATATATATATATATATATATATATATATATATATATATATATATAATTATTTCTGCAAAAAATATCAAGCAGCACAACTGTGTTATTAGCAGCATTAATAATAACAAGAAATGTTTCTTGAGTACCAAATATTAGCATATTATAATGATTTATGAAGGATCATGTGACACTGAAGCCTGAAGTAAACAATTCTGAAAATTCAGCTTTGCCATCACAGGACTTCAATTTATTTTAAAATATATTAAAGCAGAAAACAGTTCATTTAAATTGTAATAATATTTCACAATATTACTGTTTTTATTATTTACAATTGTTTTTGACTTTATTTTATTAAACAAATGATGCCTAGGTGAGCATGATTTCTCTCAAAAACATAAAAAAATTGGTTAACTAGCATTTAAGTGCTAGGGTGTAAATTACAGATATTTATTTATTATAAACTAGTAACATGTTTGTAGCAAATAAATATATTCTTTCATATTTCGTTTTACATACTGTGACTACCGACGATTGCAACCATTGACACATGACAGTCTATGGGATTGTCTATAGGTGTAAATAGGGTCTAAAATTGACTTAATATCACTTACATCAACAAAGAAATACAAAAAAAAAATCATTTGCTGTTCCCAATGTGTACATATTTGCTCCGATAATGGATTTGATTACATAATTACATGATGCATCGGATTTGTCATTTGGTCATGATTCTATTTTGATTATCGTGATTTGACTCATAATTATTTGAACAAATATATGTTTGGGACACAGAAGTAGCTGTAGGGACAGTTAAACCTGTTCATTCAGAAAGCAAATTGGAAAACTGAAAATAGGCCAATAAATGTATTGTTGTGTCAAAAATGTATTATTAAATTCTTTATTTAGTGCATTTTACACTCCTAGGGAATAATGTGTATGTTATAATTGTTTTCTTTTTATTTATAGACTGCTTTGGCGTCATCAGTGAGGTTTGGTCATTACTATGACGTGTCCAAGACCATGGAGCCTGAGCTACGGCAAGCAGCTAAATGCCACAGTTTTTATCAGCTACAGGAAACACCAGTAACCACAGGATCAAGGTAACTACTATTGTCCACTTGAATATCTTTAGTTATATCAAAATAAATGTTCAGTTATAGTGAATATTCAGAATAAGATGTTTACGTGCCCCAAAATTTGCATTGACGTTTTGTTTGCCGAGATGTACACTACCATTCATAAGTTTGGGGTTTGCTTCGGAAATCAGATGATGAAGATGATGATTTGCTGTAATATTTAAGATTTGCTGTATAATCAAGTAATATTTCTTATTATTATCAATGTTGAAAATAGTTTTTTGAAAACATATTTTTGTGGAAATTGATATTTTATCTCAACATTTTTAGAATTCAGAAGATTTATACATTTATTTGAAATGTAAATCTTTTATAACAATATGAAAATGTATGCTGTCACTTTTAATCAATTTAATGCATCTTTTTCTGAATAAAATAATACATTTCTTAAAAAAAAAAAATTGTATCAACACCAAACTTTTAGAATTGTGCTATATGCATATGTGACCCTGGACCACAAAACCAGTCTTAAGTGTCAATTTCTCGAAACTGAGATTTATACAGCATCTGAAAGCTGAATAAATAATCTTTCCATTGATGTATGGTTTTTTTAGGATCGGACAATATTTGGCTGAGATACAGCTATTTGAAAATCTGGAATCTGAGGATGCAAAAAAATCTAAATATTGAGAAAATCGCCTTTAAATTTGTCCAAATGAATTCTTAGCAATGCATATTACTAATCAAAAACAATGTTTTGATATATTTACAGTAGAAAATTTACAAAATATCTTCATGGAATATGATCTTTACTTAATATACTAATGATTTTTGGCATAAAAGAAAAATCTATAATTTTGACCCATACAGTGTATTTTTGGCTATTGCTACAAATATACCCCAGCGACTTAAGACTGGTTTTGTGGTCCAGGGTCACATATTTCATCTTCAAAGCATGAAACAAAAGAGCGCTATGCGGTTTGAAGTCGGAAGTATTAAGAAGGAATATTTAAGTGGATCAGCTTGTCTTGCGTAAATATCTATATTGCCCTGACACAGCTTTTATTATTACTCATGGAAGTTCATAAAAGAATGCTTATGATTAGAGACAGCTTAACCAAACATTATAACCAACCACATGCACGGCCTTCTGCACTTATCTTTCATATACGTCCTTACTTCTATTATGATAAGTGCGCTAAGTATCGTCACATATCTCCAAGAAGAAAATGCTCAATGCTGATGTCATGTTTCTGAGGAACACATCTGCAATTTCGTTTTATGACGGGTGTTCGGCCTAATAAAGATTTTCATAAAAACGTCTCTGTACTTCCAGGTCCTCGCCAGCGCTGCGAGAGCCAGGGTTGAGTCTTCAGTGGTGTTTGCGATGCGGTTGTTTTATGGTTGCGAGGGGTGCGCGTGTAGAGGAGGCAGGAGCTTTGGTTGCATTAAAGTCTACGGCACGGCCGCAGTGCAAACAAATCAATCTGGAGCCCCTGGTTCATGGAGCCTCTCTCTGCTTTTTATGTCCGCAAACAAAAAGGTCTTCTAATTGTTTATCTGCATAACAGCACCATAGTGAAAGGGGCCGTGTTCCCAAGCCTGTGTTTACTCGCATCAGTAAATGTGTTCCTGTGTGGCGATACTGTGTCCGCGGAACAGCTTGCGCCATGGCAGCAACGTGATGGATGCCGTGGCCTACGTAGGTGTTGCTTTTGGAATTTTGCTGTCATTCCTTCCTCTGCCTTCAGTTTATTATGATTTTATGACGTGTTGTAATGGAATCATAAAGCTTTTAGCCATTAGCTGTTTTAGCACACCTTTTAGATGTGTTTCCGTCCCATAGGAACACGAAGAGACTTTATTCCTAGTACGTATATTGCTGAAGGGCATCTAATCGTCATGTAATTTCCAGCCCAAAAATGATATTACGCTGCCTGTTTTGTGACACTTGCAAAGTAACGGTTTCCGTTTTATCCGAGACAGAATAGTGTGAACAATTTATTGCGTTGATTGTTGTACGAATTGTGGCAGTTTGTTAATGAAATGTCTAGTGATTGGTGCTAAAATCTTGTTCAGTTTGATCTGAAACAGATGAATGTGAATGTGGTCAAATTGTATTACGTTGGTTGTTGTACATATCATGGAAGTTTGGAAATAAAATGTTCACTTTTATCGTAAATAGAAATTTTATTACATTAGTTGTTGGACATATTGCCGCGGTTCAGAAATGAATTTGTCTGGTGAGTTACACTAAAAGGTTAATGCTCTTTTGTGATTGACAATAACATATCTCCTACACGAAACCTAACTGACTCTTTGAACTCTTGTATTGAGTGTCAAGAAGAGTAGGACTCGTACCTGAACGCTCATTATCACAATGTAGTGCTGTACCAGGTGAGCTACCAAGCAAGTTTACTACATCAGATAAACCATTCATATGAATATTGAATGTTTTACTTTGTAAATCATGTACTATGCTAAAAGTGTTTTGGGGTCATAATATTGTGCAAGGAACGGCACAGAAAGAAGTCTTTAATTAATAATCTGCCCTGTGATCATAATTTGTGAGAAAATAAATAAGTTATTGCTGTTTTACTACCTTTAGTATTTATTTGAGCTGGAAACTGCAGCGAATCGTATATATAGGTACTTTTTTGGAGTTTTTCTATTTTTTCATTGACACTATGTCGATCATTTTGTTATAAAGAACAAATTGGGGCAGAATCAGATGTAGAAAACTGCTTCCTATCTCTTTCAAAGAAATCAATTAATCAGCAAGCTTAAGCGACAACCAAATGTCTTGAGATACAAAAAACCCTCATTGTCTTTCCACATTTCACAGCTCATAGAATAAAAAGCCCCATGCCGTTTTCAGACTGTTAAATCGCTCCGTTTCACTACGTGGCGTAATTGGCACAAATTGCTCTCCAGGTGAAAGCGGAGCCTGTTGTTTAAGACGGATGCTGCCTCTACGCGCCCCTCTGGTCCCCCTCACCCTCGCATCACTGTGATCTTAATTAGCTCACCTGTCGGCCATTATCCTCTACGGACGGCACCTTAAGCGATCACGCTCTGTTGGGCTGCTGCGGTCTCTGTCTCAGACACAATGGGGGCGTGTCCTCTTTTGATTGCCGCCACCCCCACCTCCCCAGGTCTTAATCAAAAGAGGGAAACACGTGTTTCACCCCATTAAGGAGCAAATCAGTGAGGTGGCTTCAGAGCGTGAAATTGCACACTACAGTTCAAAAGTTTGGGGTCAATGATATGTATTCTTAAAGAAATTAATATTTTTGTTTAACAAGTATGCATTGAATTAATCAGCTTTTTGTGCTGCCATTTTGCAGGACTCCCTGGAAGAAGAGATTTTAATTCTCATTGGGACTATCCTGGTAAAATAAAGGAAATAAATAAAAAATGTGACAGTAAAGATATTTTATAATGTTACAAAATATTTGTATTTCAAATAAATGCTGTTCTTTTAAACTTTCTGTTCATCATGTGACACTGAAGACTGGAGTAATGGCTGCTGACAATTCAACTTTGTCGTCATAGGAATTAATTACATTTTTCGTTTTAAATATATTTTAAACAGTTCTTTTCAATTTTACAATATTAAGGGTTTTACTATATTTTTGACCAAATAAATGCAGCCTTGGTGTGCATAAGAGACTTTTTTCAAAACCATAAAAGCCATTTCAAAACCATTTCAAAAGTCTTACCGACCCCAAACTTTTGAACAGTATGTGAATATGCGCAGATGGAAGATTCATAATCAGTTCTATCGTCACAATTTGTTCATAATGATTACCACAGAAAATTGTGAATTGAATTTTTGAGACCGTGTCTGATTATTTGAGCTAGAATCAGAAAAATTCAGCTAGTCCTTTTGAACACAACTAAACGTCTGTGTCAGGCCTGGAGGTTGCTGTTTGTCAGGATTTAAATTCAGTTCTCAGTCTTTGAGTAATTGATGGCTGTCGTAGCTGCATGCAGAGTGGCACAGTGTGGTCATTACAACATGTTGTGAACCAGAATGAGACGGGAAGACTGAAATGAATGACTGAAGTGACAGAATGAAAGACTTTACAAAACCCCTGAGGTGTGATATACATGTCTTTAAATGAGCAAAGACATAAATCTCAGTCTAGTAGTTTAATCTCATCAGGCTGCTTGATCATTATCGTTATATTTCAAACAAAAATGCACTTGCTCTGAATAGTAATTGGAGTCTTCAGAATGTCTGAATTCCATTTGCATTTCAAGTCTCTTATGCTCACCATGGCTGCATTTATTTGGTAAAAAATTGCTGTAAAAGCAGTAATATTATTGCAATTTTAAGTAACGGTTTTATATTTGAATATATTTTAAAATCTAATTTATTCCTGTGATGCAAAGTTGAATTTTCAGCATCATTCTTTAGTGTCACATGATCCTTCAGAAATCATTCAATATGCTGCACTGTAAAACCCGATAAGTTAAGAACACTCAAAAAATTTGAGTTCGTTTCCTCAAATGTTTTAAGTTAGTAGAGCTTAATTTTTATGACAAATGGGGCGGGGCTGAGAGCCATGGGAGCCAATCCAAGCCTCGCTTCCATGATCTTTTTTCTATATTATATAATTATAACTTGCTTCCATAAACAGCACATTCATTCAGATCATTATAGTTAAGTGCTAGTTTGTAACAGCACACTGGCACGCTAGTGTAGTTATATAAAAGACTCGCGACACGCTTGCATGTAAATAGTCAAACAACATGCAGTATATATAGTCTTTAAGTTTTGTTATCCATCCTCAACCTAACCACAGGCTCTACTCTTCACCACAACGGTAACAAAACCAACATAACAGAAATATATGTAAATCTTAACATAACACAACATTTAAGTACTAACTTGTGTCTCTCTATGTTAATCTTGTGCAAAAAACACACAAAATAACACTTAATTTCTGCATTTATTTTCCTTATTGTCTGATGCAGAGCATGCTGGGAACTAGAAAACGCAATCATTTTAAGTTCACCTTACTACAACAACATTTTGAATTTGCAGAACTTATTTCAATTAAGTCTAATGAACTTTCATTATTATTTGAGTGAAATTAACTCATTTCATTTCACTGTTCGGTTTTACAGTGTGATTTACTGCTCAAGTAAAATCAATTTCTTATTATTATCAATGTTGAAAACAGTTGTGCCGCTTAATGTTTTTGTGGAAGAAACTGTCATACACTTTTTCAGGATTCTTTGATGAAATAAAAGTTCAAAAGAACAGCATTTATTTGAAATAATAAAGACTTTCAAGATGTTACAAAAGATTAGTCAATTTTCACCAATCTTAGGGAATGAGAACTAAAAATCTTACTGACCCCAAACTTTTGAACGGTAGTGTTTCTGTTGTTGAATAATGTTAAACTTATTTTTCTTAATTTTGTAACATAATATTACACTTGAGATGTGTGCTTGTGCCAACTTTCCGTAAAATAAATGCCATGCCGTATTTTCTTATCTATCGCAGTTTTAGGGTCTAAATACGTTTTGAGGACACTGTATAATACTCTCAAATTTTAGGGAGAAAGAAAGCAAGAAACGTATTTGAGTAAAGACAAAATGTGCAACGCAGAGCAGGTCAAGTGCTTTGACCTCCCTTGTTTTGAGTTGCACATCTTACCCCTGATTTAACATAGAAGCGCTGTGTCACTGGGATCAGAAGCACTGTCCCGTTAACACAGCGCTCTGTTTCAGCACACTCAGACTCACCGCAGGCCTCAGGGGGAGCGCCCGGAGCTGACAGAGGTGCCAAAGTGTTTAATTAATTTCATTTCATTTCATTTGATTTAATTAGTGATGTATTTCCTTGCGTCTACATGCACGGCTAGGTTGCCAGGGTTACTGCCGATGTCAACAGGCTTTTGTGATATCAAAGCAAATCCCACTTTATGACGGCAGCATATGCCACAACAATTAGTGGTTTTAATTGAAGTGTACACAGATATCATCAGCTTTTGACCTGTTATGAAGCCATAATCATAATAGGCCACATTCAAGCATTTTCCTGATACTGAACCTTTGCATAAAAAAACTAAATAATAATAAATATGGTTTGAAGCTATCATTTGTTTGCACATTTGTTCTAAGTCAACTTTGAAACTTCTCTTACAGTTTTGAGTCTTGACACATCGGTATGATTAATTGCATAATTCCACACTTGTTACTTTAGATTAAAGCAAGCATCCGATAAAAGAAAGATGTTAAATGTGATTACATTTTACACTGACATTACTCTTTGAAAGATTGGGGTCTGTACGATTTAAAAATATATATTTTTTGAAAGACACATGTTCTCAAAGGTTGCATTTATTTTATTACAATAATTACAGTAATATTCAGGGTTTAGGGTTAGTAATATGATGGTTTAGAATTTTTATGCTTACCAAAGCTGCATTTATTTGATCAACAATATAGTAAAACTTTATATTGTGAAATATTACAACTTAAAATAACTACAAATAATTAATTAATATTTTAAAATGTAATTTATTCCTGTGATGTAATGCTGAATTTTCACCAGGCATTATTGCAGTCTTCAGCATCACATGATCCTTCAGAAATCATTCTTATATGATGGTTTGCTGCTCAAGAATCATTTCTTATTATTACTAATGATGAAAATGATCGTGCTGCTTAATATTTTTGTGGAAACCAGAATACATTTCTCTCAGGATTCTTTGTTGAACTGAAAGTTCAAGAGAACAAAATTTATGCAATCTTTTAACATGAATTCTTTAAAGAAATTAATGCAAATAATGGTAATGCACAGTGTTTTACATTGGCATGAATGGAATTTAGTTGATCAAATAATTATTTTAAAATGATCATCATCAAAGTTGTCTCCATGATGCTAGGTTGTTGGGTGGTTGTTTTAGGTGGTTTTTTTAACTAGCTTTTTTTTTTCATTTTTTTTTTCATCTACAATCTTAAATTGCAGTCTTTTCAGCCCGTCAGCCTATTTTTTTTTTTTTTTTATCCATTTTTCAAAATAAGTGTATTTTGTTCTTCTGTCATGTTCTTTCAGTCCGTTACCATCACCCTATCATGCTCTCCTGAAGTCTATCCAGACGGTCATCCGGAAAGAAGGGTTTGACGGATCCACACCACAGGTTGGTTGTCATTTGTTTAGCCATTTATTTCTCCATTTCAAATAACGAATCACTTTTTTCAGCAGCGATAACTTTAAAGAAATAATACCCAGAAAATGAAGTGCCAGTCTTACCAGAATGCCTCATTTCAGTATAATTAAAGTGAAAGGTGACCACAACTTTCAAGCAAGGTTTTCAATGAACAGTGACTTAAATTTCAGTCATATACATATTATTCCGTGCCTTCTTAAGCCATGAGTCAAAATGACTTCTTTTATTATACTTATCCACATGATGGTGAATAAATGACACATTTATCATTTTTGGGTGAACTATCCCTTTAAATTGACCAAAAAGGCTATAATGAAATGCACAGTTAACAGACACTCTGTCATTCACACCTCTGGAACAATGAAAGCGTTTTGCCACAGGCAGTGTTTTTACAAGACCTTTAATTTGTTGTTTCATTGATTTGTCTCGGTTGGCTAATTGTTGCCTGATTTTGTCTGTGCTTTCACTTCCTTTGTAGCGTTGCTTTCATAGCTTGTGATAATTAGGAAATGGAAAAGAGCTTCAAATATAAAGGCTTTATTTTTTCTTTTCCTTTCCAACTTTATTCCTCTTTTTCTCGTCTCATCCTCAGTTGTCAGTTTCTCCATGTTGTGCTTGAATCGCTCTCAGGGGGGAGATGGGTTCCCTTGGGTTCCTCTTCCTTAAAGCTGAGTCCTATTAGTTTTGTGGTAAACAGGCCAAGACAGACACTGGGCAATATGCCCTCTGTCTGTTCATATTCATTAGCTCCTACTGAGAAGCAGGGGAGCTCTGCCCCTCTGGGGGCCCCTCTCAGAAACGGCCCCACGATAGCCCCTGTCTTGACTTCCACATCAGCACTGCATCTGCTGAGCCGCTCTTGGGACCGGGCCGCTTGAGGATACACTCGCTATTTTTAATCAGTTTCCAACTTTATGTGGCCCTAATGTGGCTTATGTCATGTGGTGAACTCCACACTCTCAGAAATAAAGGTACAAAAGCTGTCACTGGGTGCGGTACCTTTTCAAAAGGTACACTTTTGCACCTATTAGGTTCAAATATATACAATTTAAGTACTAATATATACCTTTAAAGTACCAAAATGGACCCTTTAGGTACAAATATGTACCTTATAAAAAGGTACCGCCCCAGTGACAGCTTTTGTACCTTTATTTCTGAGAGTGCAGAGTGGTCTCCTGACCAAAATTTGTGTTGGCTTTAAGTAAACAGGCCTACAAGTTTATTAAATGAAGTTAGTGAAGGTATACTAGTAGCCTCTCAAATCAGTCTTTAAAACCACCTTTATTATTTTATTTTGTTTTATATTTTAGAGATTTATTTTCTGTTTGCACATATTTTAGTTTCACTGTAAGCTTATGTCAACCCAACAAGCAATTAATTAAATAAGAGAAATTGCTTGTTCTTGTGCTAAATTCTACTAGTATAGGAAATGGTAGTAAAATAATAAATAAAATAATGCTGAATAAAATAAAATTATGTTCTAGTTTTGTTAAAGACAAGAAAAACAACTCCGTGTACAGTTGTTTAGATTACATGAAGACAAAAAGAATTCAAAAAAAAAAAAAAAAAGTTTATTTCTCTTTCAATTTCAGTCTTACAGACCTAAATTTGTATCCAAGATGTATATGAATATATTTCTTCTTCGAAACAGATTTGGAGAAATTTAGCATTGCATCACCAATGGATCCTTTGCAGTGGATGGGTGCCGTCAGAATGAGAGTCCAAACAGCTGATTAAAAACATCACAATATTCCACATTAAATTTCTTCAAATCTTTTCAGATGAAGAAACAAGCGCACCAAGGACAAACATTATAATTACTATAATGATAACTATGTCAGCGTCCACACCAACAGATGTTTATTCTAAAATTATTTATTTTAAAAGAACAAAGATTTCTATTGGCTGTCATTGTTTTATCATTCATTAGAAATGCTCAAAGCGATTACTACACTGAAGTGTGAACTACAGTCTTGTATTAGAGTTAGAATGATTTCTAAAACTTTATGGTTATCATTCTCGGTGTGAATGGGCCTTAAATATATGTTAAAAATTGTATAAAATAGGGCTGAGTTTTGACACAAATTTCATGATTCGATTCTCATTCACACGCTTGTGATTCGATTCGATTCGATTACCGATTCGATGCAATATCAATTATTTTGGATATATATCAGATAAAGTACATGCCAAATTTTCTCAAGGAAAAAAAAAAAATCTCAACTAATGCTGTAAAATATACATGAGTCAGTTGGTACTACATTAGGCCTACTATAATATTGAAGGTTAAAATTGACTGATTTATTAAAATTACACTTAATGAAGTTTTTAAAATAATTAACCTACATAATATTTCTACTTCAATTAGTTTTTTTGAAATATAAATATAATGGTGGCAGTCATAAAAACTTGATGGATTTATTCAAACATAAATTAAACATTGAAGAACAGTAAATGAATATGTTATATGATGCATATATTTAACAAAAATGCCCTTCTCAACAGTTTATTTTTTATTTTATCTGACTAATGCGTTTATAATCACCGAATATGTTTTTCTGAGGTAAATGTGACATTATATGACATTGTTTACAAGCCGTTATAATATTGACGTCTTTGCGCGGATGAAATACTGATTGAGCGATTACATGAGACAGGATACGGGTTGTAAAGTTGTACTCTTTCTTTTAACTTACCTTCGGATGTTTAGTCATGTTTATTTCATGCTGAAACTGATATTAATGTGGAGGATATTAAAGGAACACTCCACTTTTTTTGGAAATAGGCTCATTCTCCAACTCCCCCAGAGTTAATAAGTTGAGTTTTACCGTTTTTGAATCCATTCAGCTGATCTCTGGATCTGGCGATAGCACTTTTAGCATAGCTTAGCATAGATCATTGAATCCGATTAGACCAGTAGCATCGCGTTCAAAAATGACCAAAGAGTTTCAATAGTTTTCCTATTTAAAACTCGACTCTTCTGTAGTTATATCGTGTACTAAGACCGGCGGAAAATGAAAAGTTGCGAAAGTCGCCTGAAAGTAGTCCCCAGCTATATTATAACTAGTTACCTAGCTGGGGACTACTTTCAGGCGACTTTCGCAACTTTTCATTTTCCGCCGGTCTTAGTACACGATATAACTACAGAAGAGTCGAGTTTTAAATAGGAAAACTATTGAAACTCTTTGGTCATTTTTGAACGCGATGCTACTGGTCTAATCGGATTCAATGATCTATGCTAAGCTATGCTAAAAGCGCTATCGCCAGACCCCGAGATCGGCTGAATGGATTCAAAAATGGTAAAACTCTACTTATTAACTCTGGGGGAGTTGGAGAATGAGCCTATTTCCAAAAAAAGTGGAGTGTTCCTTTAACGCTGCCGCGTTTGTTGAACTGAGGCACTACAGCGATCTGTCACTCCACATTAAACAGCGCCAAAACGGCATTTATTGTTTGAATACTGCAATACAATGGACAGAATTTGAAATCTGAGACTTCATTTCATATTAAAAGTACCAAAGCACAATGCTTATTGTGATATATTGGATGGGAATTGCCTTTTAATGTTCCTTCCATTAACTGAAAACAAGCTAAACTAATCGATTCTTGGGATTTAAGAATCCATATCGTTCCGTAAAAATGAGAATCGATTAATATCGAGATATTGATATTTTTTATACCAAGCCCTAGTATAAAATATTTCACTGCACTGTCTCCATATACATCTATCCATGTCAGATAATGCTCTTTTTTTCTTTTTTTTTTTGCTCGCCATGAGGCCAGTAAGTTTTATAGTTACTTGCTAAAGTTTTCTTATTTGAATATTCTAATTTTAGCATAGTCCCGTCACTGACACACAATTTTGCTTTTGAAATATATTTCACAATATTGTCACAAACAACATTTGACAGCATATAAAATTGAATTAACCTTTAGAATAATTTTGGATAACATTGGAAACTAAAAATGTTGAAAACAAAACTTTATTTCAAGTTCATGCAATTCCAATGTTGTTAAAGAGTTTTAAACTAGGCTACAGTTTAAAGTTTGATGGAATCAAGTTCCCAAATCAAATCTTATTCTGATCAGTAGCTTAGGTCTAGTTTGTGTTAGCTCTCTCTTGTTGATCGTTGCGCTTTAGTGTTTTTCTTTTAATCCGTGGCACTGATGGACACCTCGGGCTCCTCACCCTGGAAGTCCTCGATCCCCTGTCAGTCAACCGACAGATTAAGCGCTTACATCATCAAACAGTGCCGTTCTGTTGGCAGAGGTCGAGGAATGTGATGAGGTTGAGAGAACATGGGCACAAAGGCAAGAATGCTCAGAATGAGAGCAAACAGGGCAACAGTGAGACTGACTAAAACGTTTGTCAGATTGGTGACTCAATTCTAGCTGTGACTGCAATGACCTATAAAGTTTGAATAAAATGCAATAACATTTTGTTGGTCAAATCAGTAATGAACCTATTTTTATTTTTTTAAACATTCATTATTTTTAGGGTTTTTTTTTTTATTCCTCCTTTTTATTTTATGTTCATTTTACCATCAGAAATTGTTAAAAGCATATCATTTTTCTCATGCACACATGACGGGGAAGAGAGTGTGAGCAGTGAAAAGCCGGAGTGTGGCCGAAGGGAAGGAGGAAGCCGGTGAGTCAGGAACACCCTCTTTGTGGAAATGTCAAGCTCAACCCTCAAGAAGCTTTGGAAACACAGTCAAACAATGAGGTTTATTTAACTTAAGATGCTTGTGATTGCTGGACGGTGTAGAGGGTGTTAACTTTACTGTTTATTGTCAGTGGACGAAGGCTGATGTGAGGAGAACAACCAGGGCGGTAGACAATTCAACACCACAGCTATTTTCAGCTGGTTTATTTAAGATATCTAGCTTCCTTTTCTCTATTTCAAAGATATAAGCAGGTTAATCGGTTATTCACACTACAACGATTTAACCAAATGAAGGCATGTTTTAGAATAATATCAAAGAAAAAGGGAAATTCTTGCATTGGTAGAACTTTTCTGGCTCCTGTTTTAAAAGATTATTAAAGCTTTAAACATTTTGTATTGTATTATATTGTGTTTTTAATTGCATTTCCTCATTTTTAAGAGTATAAAAAGGTTACGCTTACCAGAATGACTTTTTTTTATCTTTTCTTTTGTTTGTAAAACTTAAAATAACTCAAAATTTGTCAAAAAATAAATAAAATAAATAAAAATAAATAAATAAAAAAAATCATAGAAATATTATCCACTAAAAGAACTGAAATCAGAAATATTATTATATTAATATAAATGTAAGAAATTTAACATTTGAAATGTAATATTTTTACATTTTATGATCTGAAAGTAGCTTTATTAGGTCATTATCAGAATTAATTATTTATATATATATATATATATATATATATATATATATATATAATACACACACGTATGTATATATTTCAGAAACGTGTTATGTGTATATATTAATACATATATAATATAATATAATATTATATTTTATTATTATTATTATTATATTATATTTATAGTTAATTTGACTGCTACAGTAGCTAATTTGTTGTGTTAGCAAGTCTACAGCTTGTCTAAAATGTGTATTTTTATCGAGAGGCTTACTAAAGACTAGATAACTCTAAACTGAAAGTGCTGAAAAGAGCTTCTACCTTTCACATCTTCATAAATATGCAAATATGAAGTTTTCCTGCTTTTCTGGGACATCTGAAACTTGTATTGCTGTCACACCAGTTGCCAGTTTTCTAGTTGTTCTGGTCTGAGGTGTCCTCTTAATCTTTATTAAGCAGGTTCAGAATCAGCTCTTTGATGGTTTGTGAATAAGGTTCAATTCTCTGTCAGACTTTGTACACTATAGAGGGCACATCTCTCACCCATGGCCCCTTAGCTTGGCTGATGTTGGCGGATAACGTGCCAAGAATTTCCTGGCACTTGTTGGAAGCAGACATTTTGGCTCTTAGGTTGACAGCCACATTGTGGTCATGTCAGGCAACTGTCCTGATTGGAAGATGTCGTCCAATCACTTTTGACCACCGTGTTCCGTTTGACCGTGCTGTTGAGTGGTCTTGGCTGGGCCGTTTGTTTCATTGATTCAAGTTGTTTGAGAGGTACATGACCCTCACTCCAACAGACAAAAGGCTTTTCACTACAGACAGGATTCCACTACTGACTTAGTTACACAAGTCATTGCACACTTATGTATGACATACTATTTGGGCACTGTTTTGTTTGCTTTTCACCATTCTTTCTCTCATTATGGAGAGAATATAAATGTGAAATTGCACAATGGCTAATCATGTCCTGTTGAGAGTCTCTAATTGATTGATTGAGTAAATTGCTTAAGTAAGTGTTGTTTGTGATCTTAAATGTACTTTCATTAATGCTATAAGCACAAGATAATGAGTACAGTTAAGGAAATAGTTCACCTTAAAATTGAAATTAGCTGAAAATTTACTTGCCCGCGGGCCATCCAAGATATAGATGAGTTTGTTTCTTCATCTGAAAAATTTGGAGAAATTAAGCATTACATCACCAATGGATCCTCAGTGAATGGGTGCCGTCAGAATGAGAGTTCAAACAGCTGATAAAAACTAAACGGTAATCCACAGGACTCAATTAACATCATGTGAAGTGAAAAGCTGCAAGAAACACATCCATAATTACAATTTTTAACTTCAAACCGTTGCTTCAGGATAATATACCAGTCCTCTAACCATTGAATCAGGAGAGAAATATGCACCGATCAAGCACCGTTTACAAGCGAAAACGCTTATAAACAAATACATCAGTGAATTTTGATGTGAGAGGACAACAGGAGGTGCACTTTTTCATTGTAATTGGTTGTCTGTCTTGCATTTATACACATTGAATTTGTTCCACCATTAATAAATCCATAGCCGTCTTTGCAGTGCAAAGTATCACAAAATGTGTTATGTGTTGATTTTAATGCACAGCAATAAAGATTAATTTGATTCTGATACAGCATTTTACCTAAAACTAACACTGTTTTTGCTATATTGCAAACTCTACTATTTCGTGTAAATTTACATCTAGTTCATACAATGTTTCACTTGTTTTCAAAATTCTTATTTTGCTGCAGAATTGCTACTTACAGAGTTCTAAAAACTGTAGTGAAAAATGTAAGCATCATTGACATGTTACTGTAAATAAGTGTCATGCAACGCCACAGTTTTTTCCTTGTTTCTCTTTTAAATTAAGGTGTACTTATTGAAATACTGTTTAAATATTCATTCATGCATTTTTGAACACAAAGTTTACTCTACATTGCTTTAATGAAATATTCATTACACAAGCCAGATGTGGATTTGTTCACATGAATTGTACATATCCAGATTGTCTTGGAAAACAATGCAGTGTTTGCAATTCAAATTTGTTTTTTGTGTGTGTTTGTCTCTTTTTTTGCACTTCTGTAGTCTAAGGTTCGGAACGTCCTGCGGCTAGGTCTTCATTCACTGGGGTCAGTGCTCTGGGGGGATGATGTGTGCTGTAAGGATAACCCCGCCCACTGCCACGCCCTCACCACATTTCTCTACACCCTCCGAGGCCTGTTACGCACTTCACTCTCAGTCGCTATGGTGACCATACCCTCCCACCTCATTCAGGTATGATTAATCACATAGTTTCTCAGTGTGCTCATTTAAATCCTTTTTATATGATGTTTGGAGTCAATGTTAAATGCTGGTGTTATTTGTTTTTAAGGGGGTCATATGATGTTGTTAAAAAGAACATTATTTTGTGTATTTGGTGTAATATTTTGTGTATTTGGTGTAATGCAATGTGTTTATGCGGTTTAAGGTTCAAAAAACATTATTTTCCACATACTGTACATTATTGTTGCTCCTCTATGCCCCGCCTTTCTGAAACACGACGATTTTTACAAAGTTCATCGTTCTGAGAAGCAAGGCGTGCTCTGATTGGCCAGCTGTCCAGTGCGTTGTGACTGGCTGAATACCTCAAGCTTGAGACGGAAATGTTATGCCCCTTACCATATTGTGATGCCATGTCCCGGCATGATGACACAAAAACAATAAAACCCATTATAAACGAGGCATTTCTTGCATCCAGTGGGAACATAATTACTGATTATAATGACTTATACTTTCTTTTTACACGTCGCGATGCATCGCGCCGCGTAAACATTACCATGTCTTCATTTGTGATCGGAGAAACGACAAACAACAAGCACTACTCTACACAGCTCAAAACTCGCGTTTGAATAGTCAGTGGCAAATTCTTTAAATATGAAAACATACTTACAGGAAGTGAGTCAGAAGCGCCAGTCCTTGCAAAGTTGGAATTGCCCCACTTTATAGAAACAGTCTTTGAGCAGCTGGCAGGCTACTCCCAGGTTCAGGAAACAGTCCTCTGTAAAATGCGCTGCACACACTCTAATATTTGTGTTGAACTGTTCTGGAACAGTGTTGTAAATACAACTTAACCACTGATTTCTAGTTGTGTCCTCTTTTGGAAGCCCAAACAAAGTAGTTTCTCTTTCACAACAGAACACAGCGTCTCCAGGACATGGCGCCGGCGGCAGCAACAATACTACAGCGAGAATAATAGTTTCGCCTTCTTTCATTCCGTGTACGTTTGCGCGGTGTTTTGCAAATCTCCCCACACTGTGACGTAGACGTGGGGGCGTGTTTAAATGAGCTGTTTTAGGGGGCTTTATAAAAGTTAGTCTTAACTTTTATAAAGAATATCTCTTTGGTTTTGAGACTTTAATCTTTGCAACGGACAAGCTAGGCGATATCGCGTTCATAATCAAAGACGAATCTCCTTCGATTATGAATGCGGTTTAGGGTAGCTTGTCAGTGAACTACGGCTCTGTGTATTAACTGCCGCTCCATCTGAAAGCAGGTGATGCCAATTTACTGCTAATTACGAAACCGGCTTTACTGACGAGATGTGCATGATAATCGAATACGATTAATTGCACAGCCCTACTTGAAATCGCATCATATGTTCCCTTTAACATTATATATTATTACATTTTACAAATACACTACCATTTTTTTTTTTTATCTGCAAATTTTTCAAGAAATTAATGCTTTTAATCAGCAAGGATGCATTATCTGTCTGTCTGTCTGTTATCTATCTATCTATCTATCTATCTATCTATCTATCTATCTATCTATCTATCTATCTATCTATCTATCTATCTATCTATCTATCTATCTATCTATCTATCTATCTATCTATCTATCTATCTATCTATCTATCTATCTATCTATCTATCTATCTGTCGTTCTGTCTATCTATCTATCTATCTATCTATCTATCGTTCTATCTATCGTTCTATCTTTCGTTCTATCTATCTATGTATGTATCTATCGTTCTATCTATCTATGTTTCTATCGTTCTATCTATCTATCGTTCTATCGTTTTTGCTATCTGTCTATCATTCTATTGTTGTATTGGTTGTTTGTCATTCAAAATCTAACCAACAGTGATGACGTCATTGTAATATTTGTGTACTGGACTGTAATTGGTTGTCTTTCTTGCATTTATTTGCGCGCACATTTTTCTTCAGCTACTGTATTGCAGTGCATGTTAAAATCTTAACACTAAGTATTAAACTAGGGATGCAAATGATACTTTAAATCATGCTGCTTGTTAAGGACATTTGAGGTCTATCTCTCTCAGTTTTCTGAATCAATAAGATTCTACATTTTTATGATCAAATCTGCAAAATTCCATAGACTTAGATTGAAGGAAGAACACACAATATTGAGGCACAAGGACATTATAGAGACTTGGGGTTGTTCTAGCAACACCCTCGTAACCACTCACAACACTATTTTGGCGACAGGTCTTGCGCAGACACTCTTCAAAAAAGTGTCTGTTGTAGTTTAGTTTTTTTTTTTTTTTGCTATCATTCCAAATTTTTGAATTTTTATGGCATCATCATGAATGCTAGACTTTTCCACCATCGACTTCCAGAACTAATCCCACAGAACAGCCTTTTTAGATTTTTTTTTTTTTTTGAACTTGACTGTCAGTCACATGGACCAGCGTTGAGGTCACCATAAGTTTGTCGACCCTGGCACACCATAACCGCCCCATGAGCCGGAGTCAAAGAGTCGACCCCCCTCCGTTGTGTGAATGAGGTTCCGCTTGGCTGGGGTTCAGGGGCCTGTGTGTGTATCTGTTTGAGTACATGTATGTTTGGCCTTCAGAGGAGCTTCTTCATTGGCGCGTGAACCCACATTCTTTGTTTGAGGCCCTCAACTTTGCATTCAGCCAGCCAATGGTCAGTCTTGAGTCTTTCTGGGCGCTTCTCTCTTTCAGCGTCTCTCGGTTCCTGAGAGGCCCTTTTCTTTGTGCCTCCATTAGCCAACGAGAGTCAGGCCGCAGCCGCTGTGCTCTAAGATCGCTTCAAAAGACAAGATCTCGCTATTCTTTGTCCGTTTGGAGACAAAGTGCTAAAACCCCTCTCAGGGAGGCTGGGGGGCACACAGCGGTTTTCTGCGGTGGAGGTGATGGAGTAAACGTTGGTTTGAAAGTAGTTTTGTGGATTGGATTGGATGTGATGTAAACTAGTAACTAGTGTGTTGAGGCGGTGAGGTCTTAACCTAGTCACAAACAGACTTTGTTATCTAATATATATATACACTACCAGTTGGGTTCAGTAGTATTTTTTTTTCTTTTTGAAAGAAAATAATACTTTTATTCAGCAAGGATGCATTAAATTGATCAAAAGTGACTGTAAATACATTTATAATGTTACTAAATATTTCTATTTCAAACAAATCAGCATATTAGAATGAAAGATCATGTGACGCTAAAGACCAGAGAAATGGATGCTGAAAATTCAGCTTTTCAATCAAATGAACAAATTTGAAATATATTGCACATGAAAGCAGTTATTTTAAATATTTCACATATTACTGTTTTTACTGTATTTTTGATCAAATAAATGCAATCTTGGTGTGCATAAGAGATTAAAATCATTTTTTGAACTTTTGCATATATAAAATGCAATATGAAATTATATGATACTCAAAAAATATACACTATATATATGTATGTACATCTGCTTCTAGAGGTTTAGAGAGCTTGAAGAGATGATTGTAATGTACAGTAATATTACTAGCATTCTGTCTGAGGGATCAAGATTTTTGCTTACACTATTAAACTTGGGGTCAACTTTTACAGCTGTTGTGTTAATCTTCCATTATTTGCATTAGCACCTCATCTGAAGTCCATCAGATGTAACTTGTAATGAAAAGTCCTGTCATGTATTTTTAATGTCGACAGGAAAGGGCCGGGCATTGAAAGCCTCCTCTGACGAGATTAAAGCCACAGCCCATCTGAAACTTTAATCAATTTCTGCTCAAATAGCCATAGTCCACTACCACACACACCTACAGGTACAGCCGCTGTCGGGTCAGGACCCTGGAGACCCAGTCTATCAGTCTGAAGAATGACAGCTTCAGAGACTGGAAGGAAGTTTAGTGAAGAGCTGAACAGTTATCACGGCTAAAGTTAGCATTCTGATGTGATTTGTAGAGCAGTTCAATTAGTAGGACTGCATACAATCTGTGTCCAAATTGGCAGAAAGCAAAGACTCATTGTTCACAAAATTTTCAAAAAGTTCACAAAGTTCTTCACTAAATATTTTATTTCCTACTGTAATCATACTTTCAGCCACCAACAAGACGTTTTTATGTAGTATGAGCATATTTTAACACCTTTGCCATAATTCCACTGCATGATACATAAGCAATTTCTAGATACATTTCTTTATATGTTTTGCTTTGCACCTATAATATTTACATTTAAATGAGCTTAACATGATTTTCCATTGGGAAATTTATATTATTTTTTTACATTTTTCTGTACATATGCAATTTTTAAAATATATTTCAAGAATGTTGCTAAATCAAAGATTTATTCTCATTTTTAATTCACAGACGTATTGTTCCTTTTATCTTTTTTAATTAATTAAGGTATTTATTTATTTATTTTACAATGGCAAAACATGATCGAGTAATTTAACCAATTCAACTACACAGTGTTTTCTAGTGCAATTATGAATTATAAATAACACAAGCAGTAGATTTAAAACTCTCTTTTCCACTAATTTCGTTAACCTGTCTGTTTTATTAAACAGCATCCTCGACTTGAACCCCAATATGTTGGCTCAACTGTTGTAGTAGCATTTTTTGTAGTTTTGTTTACTTGCATTGGTGTGACGGCGCTGAGTTAATGGCGACTGTCACTAACACAGTTGCTTGGGTTAAATTTTTTATGCTAGATTTGGGAAAAGGGTCACGGCTGCGTAGACGAACAGCGCATGCTCTCAAAGTCCGCTGTAGATGAGAGGAAGGGAGGAAAAGAGAACGGAGGAAAGAAAAAAAGAAAGGACACGGATGCATGAAAACTGCATTAGGCCTCGTCAGCTGCTACAGAGAGGGAGCGTATGAAATATTCACAAGTGGTGTAGAGATTAATTTTTCACAACGGCCTTTCTTTGGAGTGCTCCCTCCTTTTTGAAGAGACTCCGTATTTGTTTTTGCCAGAAGGAGGCGCTCTCAACAGATTTTGATGTGTGTTTGTGCATTTTTGCTCTTTAATACTTTAAACGGTTTTTTTTTTCTCATCTGTATTGGCCTGTGAGTGTCTTTGCTGTTGTTGATTTGTGTTTATTCAATTTTACCCATGAGCATAAGCTTCATATCAGTAAGGTCAAGGTCACAGGTTTTCATGACTTGTTTTCCAAGCCCATTATGTGTTTGGCCCATTCCCTCATACTTTTATCTCTGTTTACCATGATTTACCACATTTTAAGCAGTTTTGCAGAATTACACCAGTTGTTTCCTGTTCAAATCAGAACCATCAGACCAAAACAGGCCATTTCAAAATGTAAAATTGTATAATTCATGTGTGACACATAACCTTGATGAGCTGGAAGGCATATTTGAAATGCTTTAAATTTCTTGAAGACATTTTTACACCAGATATTTTTAGAATGAAAGCATTAATGGGCGAGACGTCTTTTCTTTGACTCGGATGGAGGAGGCATCTTCGGATCTTTCTCTGAGTTGATGTGGCTTTATGCTTACGTTCATCCAGATTTGTGCCGTATGGTGACACTGCATGAGTCGTGCGATCAGAGAAAGAGAGACGGACAGATTTGGAGAGCATGTGTTTGAGGGAATCAAAGCACTCAATGTGTTTGAGCGGCAAACGTATGTTCTGCTTTTATCTGATGGATTTAATGTTACACGACGCAACCAAAGGCAGCAGTTTACAGAGGTGCCTTTTATGTAGTCCAGCTGATATCTTTACCAAAGATCATGTAATAATACCTGTTTGGATGCCATGATTGCAAGAGCTTCTCCAAAAAGTAATTGTGATGCATTGAACATTGTATTGATTGCTGGGTGTTTGGTTATAAGTCAAAAGAGCCCACTTTTTCTGACACCAAACTTTTTAATTATACCTCAAATGGACATCAATGATCCCACAAATGAGAACAATCCTGTGCTAATGCGAAAAAGATTACAGTCATCATAGAGAAAGGTGTTGGAAAAATGGATACGTTTTTAAAATTGCTAGTAACGGAGGTCGTTTAAGTTCTGTAAGCTAGTGAATTCAGTCTCTGGAATTTCCTGCTCCATTTTCCTGAGATAATGATGACCTAATTCTGTTCTCACAGCAAAAGCTGTGCAACCCCTGCTCGTTAGGAGGGGTTTAATTAGCAAGAAATGCTCTCAGCATTGCTCTAGATGTTCCTGCATTTACTGGTACACTCCTCTCATGTTTTTCCTGTCTCTCTCATCCATTCCCACTCTCTCTTCCTGTCTCACTCTCTCAGAGCAGAGCTGTAATGGGACGAATAATCAGACTGAGTGACACAGCCATCGCTCTGGAATCATTCAGAGGCTCGGAGAAAGAGACCAACCCACTTTACAAAGACTATCACGGTGAGAAGAAACATACATGCAAGAGTTAAAAAAAAAAACAAAGCCTAAATATTAAACTTTTGCATTCTGCACCACTTGATATCTAATTTATGCAGTCGGATTTAGAATTTAATTTTATTTTATTTATTTTTGACACGCCTATGGTGGGCAATAAAACAGATAAAAAATTATTGTGTGTGTGTATATAGTAAAGTAAACAACAAATAAAACATTATTAAATGCTATGTATTCTATATACTACAATAAAAATATAATAAATAAATAATATATAGATATATTAAATAAACAAGAACTAATATAAATGACAAAAACACACAGCAAAATTACTAAAACTTTCAATGAAATTAAAGTGAAGACAGAAAATACGAATAAAATCTCATTCAAAATATTAACAAAAACTATAATGTCAATGATACTAAAATACCATTGCTGTAATTAACTAAAACTATATTTTTTATTTGAAATAAAGCTTAAATTAAATATAAATTATTATATAAAAATATAAATATAAAAGAATATAAATATTATATGAAACTTAAACATATATACAAACTTAAATATTAAAAAAAAAACTTAGAAATATAAAAATTAGAAATATTACTTTGGCAATTAAGTAAAATCAGTTTGTTGAAGTACAAAAATTACAAAAATTCAAGCTAAATATTATTAAAGCTAATATTAAAAAAAAAAAAAAAAAAAAAATGGCACTGCTTAGCATAGCAACTCCCTGGCAACCATCCACAACAGTCTAGAATCATGGCAGAGCATTTTACACAGACAAACACTGCTCACATTTTCTTTAGAAAATTTATTTTCAAAAGATGTTTCATTGGTCCCTCATCTTATTCATGCCTTTTGCATCATCCTATCTTTCTGACTCTCTCTCTCTCTCACACACACACACACACACACACAGGCTCAGTAAAGTGCATTAGTAGAGAGGGGCAGGCAGGGTGGACCTCTCTCTAGCTGTCAGCTCGTGTTAGTGTGGCCGTGTTCAATCAGACGTGCTCCTTGGCAGACAGGCCAGGGGGAGATTCAGCTGCCACGGCAAACACACACACACACACACACACACACAGACAGATCCCCTCCGCCCCATCACAAGCACCCAGCACAGCCCTCAGGGGCCGCAGAGTTGCAGAATCAATATTTTCATACTGGCTAAAACCTCTCTGTGGCCAGACTGCAGATGAGGAAGATCTTTGGGGCTCACGCTCGTTCCGTTCTGTGCTTTTTCCTCTCATTCTGCCTCTTTATATTCTTCCTTGTTTTCATCTCTTCATGTTGCATGCTTTATCTTTTCATCTCTTTTGTGTCCGTCTTTCTGTAAAGGTCAGTTTGTTTACAGTCCTCTCTCCTCGTTTCCGCCCCCTGCCCCGATTCTTTCTTGCACTCATTTGCTCTGTGTGTACGTAATGGCCAAAGGGGGTGTGGTTTACAAACACTAATGACCTCCGATGATTCAACGTACGTATGTATGTTTGTTTGTTTGTCATTTATTTATTTATTTATTTATTTATTTATTTATTTATTTATTTATTTATTTATTTATTTATTTATTTATTTATTTATTTATTTATATATCAATAAATAAAATTTATATTTTATATAAATACATTTAATTTGATTATAAACGATGCTTATAAGATGCTTTATAAACAAATAAAATGCTAATGAGTTCAGTTTCATAAGTTTATTTATTTTATTTATATAAATTTTTATTTATTTTATATATTATTTATGGATTATTGTATTTTATGATGTCATTTTATTGTGATATTATTTAAATATTTGTTATTTTCTAATGTTATTTGTATGTTAATGTCATTCATCATTTCTTAAAATGTTCTTAACATTTCTCTTCTGTTTTATTTTATGTATTAATTACATTATTTTGTCATTTTAATATTTGTTATTTTAATTATGTTCATGTAATTTCTTTATTTAGAAGGTTATCAGATGTTTATGAAGAAATTAGATGCTAACGATTTCAATTTCATGAGTTTTTTTTTTTTTCATTTATTTATGTATTTATTTATTTATTAATGTATGCGATGTATTTAAACATTATTATTAAATGTGTATTTTAAAATTGCTGGTTGCTTTTTTCAGCTATATTTTTTATTTAAACTTTTTTTTTAAATTTCAGTTCACAGTTACATGTCAAAGTCTTGTTTGTTTTGTTTTATTATTTATAATTAGTAATTAGTAATTCAGTAATTAGTTCATTTTAGGAAGTTTGAGATGTTAGTAAGATTTTTAAACAAATAAGATTCTAATGATTTAATTTCCATGTGAATTAGCTCTTTTTAAGATTTACCAGATGCTTGCAAAGAAATAAGTTATGAATGTTATCTCAGTTGTTAACATTATGATATTAATGTAATCTCAGTTGTATGTGAATTATCCACCCCGATCTCACAGCAATTTGTACATATTTTACAAGGTGCAACCTCACTCGTACAACCTCACTCATACAAATTCATAAGTTTTTTGCTAAACCGTACGTATTTTACGAGTTGCCAATTCGTATGAATTTGTACGAATGACCTACACCTAACCCCGCCCCTAAACCTACCCGTCACTGGGGTTTAGAGAAATCATACAAAATCGTACGAGAGGTCGTACGAATTAGCCACCTCGTACAATATGTACAAATTGCCGTGAGATAGCGTTGGAATTATCTCTTTTAAAGATGCTTGTAAATGGATAAGATGCATAAAAATATAATGCAATGCTCTCCAGATTATGGGCACATCTTAACAACGTATGTATCCTTACTTTTTTGTGTTTGAAAAAAAATTAGGTGTCCGGAGAGTTATTGTTAGCTCTTGGTATTGATTTTTACCTTGTTTCATGAATTAATGCTTTGCCATAAGGTCTTATAGACAATAGTGAATGTGAAGACGTACATGAGGCCACTCTTTCTTTTCTGTGGTGCGTCCACTGCACAAAGCATGTTGGGAGTCCTGTCACAGCGAATCAACTCGAGCGGAATCAACCTAGCGCACGGGTCCCCTTACAAGCGGAGCTTTTATACGCACACACACACACACTCACACATGCTCTTTCCATCCTCTCATCCCCCTCATCCTGGTCTTCAGCGCTTCCTTTTAATGTCATATTTCTACTGGCCGCATAACTGAAAGGAAAAAAATTGGGCTAGGAATTAAAGAGAGAGAGAGGGTAAAAAAGCTTTCTCTCTTCCCAAGATGCCCCTGTGCTGACTGACCTTGTTTTACCCCCATCCTCCACTCACCTCTTGCTTTCTCTCCCTCCCATCAACATATTTCTCTCCTCCCTCCGCTGCACTTCTTCTCTCGTATGTTTTGGTTTCTGCCCATTGGTGCAGCTAATAAAATAATGGTTGATACAATGCTATAGTGGCCAGTGTGAAAGGTGATAGCTACATGTGCCCACAGTAAAACTCAGCAGACAATGAAAACCAGGGTCTGTTTAAATAGGTAATAGACATAACAAACCTGGGAAAAATATTTGCTAGAGAACGTGCTTATTAGCCTGTGTAATATTGTGAATATAGTCAGAAATGTCATGCTCATTGTAATGTAATTACAATGCAAATAAAATGCAATTTCAGTCAAAAACTTTGTTTGAAATATAGTGATGCAGTCTTAGAAACCCATTCACACAAGTTGCACCTAATGCAAAACATGTACCTACAAAAAGTTGTTGCTCACAACCTGTAAAATTGTTTTCATTTTTTAAAAAGAAATTAAAACTTTAAATCAGCAAGGATGCATTAATTAGGTCAAAAGACATTTGTAATGTTACAAAATATTTCTATTTTCTGTTCACCAAAGAAAATAATATATCGTGGTTTCAACAAAATATTAAGCAGCATGTCTTTTTTCTACATTATTAATAAGAAATGTTTCTTGAGCAGCAAATCAGCATATTAGATGTGGCACTGAAGACTGGAGTAATGATGCTGAAAATTCAGCTTTGCATCACAGAAATAAATTACATTTTAAAATATATTCAAATAGAAAACAATTATTTTGAATTGTAATAATATTTCACAATTTTTATATATTTTCAGTCAGCTCAGTCTTGGTAAGCAGAAGAGATTTCTTTGAGCATTAAAAAAAATGTACAAACCCCAAACTTTTGAACAAACATTTGAAATTTATACTGAACAATATATATATATATATATATATATAATCAGTGTCTTACCAGCACGTTTATACAGTGATAATATATATATATAATCAGTGTCTTACCAGCACGTTTATACAGTGATATGATACTCTTTTAATGTCTTCTGTGTTTGTTCAGGTCTCCTGCATGTTCGTCAGTTGCCCCGTCTGAACTGTTTGTCTTGTGAGATGCCCAATACGAAAGACTTGGCCTTCAAACTCAAGAGAAAGCAGTTCACAATTGAGGTGAGTTCACAATAATGATGTCACTAGAAAATGTACAATCGTGTCCTCTCCTTTGTTTCTTTAATACTTTTCTCTTCAGTGTATTCACTTGTCTTTTCCTCTTGCAAGTACAGCTTTTTTATCTTCAACTTTGTAGGAGAGCAGTAAGTGTAGGAAATTTCAGGTGCTAAAATTGCTCATTTTAATTGCTAATTTTATTTTCCTCCCCCCATGTCTCTCGAACCACTGCACATATTAGGAGGTCATGATTATGAATTGATGTCCATATTAGCTGTGCTTCACCAGTTCCTGTTTATCTTCCTGAGCTATTGAGTGTCGATTTGAAAGGTTGAAACTATTGATTTTAAACTGGACATGTTACACCTCTCCTCAGAATAACCTCAAAAGCTTTTCTGAAGTCTCATAAATACACTAAAAGTCCTTATTGTGTAACTTATTGTATTGAATTATATAGAACTCAGACAGGTCTGATCAGACATTGTTTGCATGCATTCACTTGAGCAAATGTGCCCAGGTAAATATTGTCTTAAAAAATAACTGTCTGTTAAAACCTAGAAATTTGTTTGTTAGTTAAATTAGCAAATAGCCAAAATATTTATTTATATTGTTCCTCTTTGAAAGGTTTTATGTTGTGTGTAGGGTCCAAAATTATTATTTTTTTTTTTGTCAAAAGTGAATTTGTACGGGGCCACTAAAGTGACTTTTGGGAGTCTCTGGTGTGTGTGTGTGTTTCACTGTAGGGTTTCAGAATAATAATTTTAAAAATTATTTATATATATATATATATATATATATATATATATATATATATATATATATATATATATATTTATTTATTTATTTATTTATTTATTTATTTATTTTTGTGCTTTCAAACGATTAATCGCGATTAATTGCATCCCAAAAAAAAGTTTTTGTTTACATAGTATGTGTGTGTACTGTGTACATTTATTATGTGTATATATAAATACATACATGTATGTATATATTTAAGAAAAATGTTAAGTTTATATATTTATATATAATATAAATTATATGAATATAAATATATACATGTAAATATTTTCAAAATATACTGCATGTGTGTGTATTTATATATACATAATATACACAGTACACACATACTATGTAAACACAAACTTTTATTTTGGATGCAAGTAATCGCGATTAATCGTTTGACAGCACTAATTTTTATATATATTTTTATGTTTCTTTTACACTTTTTTTTTTAATCATGTATTTTATCATTTCAATATGTTTGTCCCTGTGACAGGAATAATTTAGCTGTTTTTTTGTAAAATGTAATGTTGTAACTTGCCGCAAAAACTAACATTTCTAATTTGATGGTTTAAAGTCTAGATATTTGTTGATGGAAAATTGAGGTAAAAACCTGGTGTCATGTTAATAATATATTTTTTTTTAACTAGTACAACCTAGTTTTATAATAAGAGAGATTTTATCCTCTTTGAAAAAAAAAAGTTCCAATTAACAGTTTGGCTTCTTATCTAAACTTTCCTCAGTTCATCATGAGTTATTGTGCATTTATTTTCAGTTTCTAGAAAAGTTTCAAAAATAGGTTTCTATTTGACGCTTGGTTGAGTGTTAATTTTATGTTGTATGTTTGCTACCATTACAAACCCTTCAGTAGAGACGCACACAATCCACTTCCCGCCAGTGAGTGCATGTCCATCAAGTGGAGACAAATGAAAGGGCCCAAGCTCTTACTGAAGCCCCATCATTGGCCCCTAATTAAGTTATCAGTGGTGAAGCTGTTAATAGTTAATCAGGAAGTGTATTGTCTCAGAAGGACCAGCAGTCTTTGTCTTTAAATGCTCTCTGAGGCAGAGACCTCTCATCCACTCCTCACTAGATTTATAGGGTCAATAAAAGTCAAGGTGGTTTCCCTCAATGGCTGTTTAATGAGCCGACCGCTTTGAGTTTGTGGAAGGGCTCAAATGTGAGTTTGTGTTGTAGCAGCGCTAAGAATTTGTGTATCTTTTTTGTGCAACGGAATGTACCATCAGATCTTTCAACACGTTCCTTTAAAGGATAGTATAATAGTTTGTAACTCTAACTGAAGAATATTATATAGAATAGTCTATCTATTTAGTATTTATCATGTAGAATTTTTTTTGTACACTCTCAGAAATAAAGGTACAAAAGCTGTCACTGGGGCGGTACCTTTTCTAAAGGTACACTTTTGTACCTATTAGGTTCAAATATGTACACTTTAACTACTAATATGTACCTTTAAGGTACCAAAATGGACTCTTTAGGTACAAACATGTACCTTTTGAAAAGGTACCGCCCCAGTGACAGCTTTTGTACCTTTATTTCTGAGAGTGTAGCGATGTAAGACTTTACTGTCACTTTTGAACCATTTAATGTGTCCTTGCCGAATAAAAGTGAGATCATATGAGAATATGTTCTTAATTGGAACTTCCACTGCGTCGGGTGTTATGACATCACAATAAGATGTGGCGAATAAGAAAAAAAGAAAAAAGTGATAAAGATCATTAGTGAAAGGAGAGGTGTTTCCCATTCGATCTTACCATCCCAATCTAGCCAATAACATACTGACATTTTTTTCATAAATAGTTTTACACCAACACCTTTGTCACGCACACAAGCAAATGTGCCGTGCGGAGTATATAGTGGGTGAAAAGAAATTCAATGAGTTTGCCCTGCGGCACTGAGTTAGCGTGCGTTCGCTTTGCTTTCAAAAGTTCATATCATGTAGAAATATTTCTTGATCTTTTGACTACGAGAACTTGATGGACTTTCAGTGCTCAGAACCTCTGAACTGACCTGAATTATGACTATCAACATGTAAAAGTGGGGAAAAAATGTATGAAATGACCATTTTAACACCGGTTTTCTTTCTAGCATTGTTCTTTCTAGCCAGGCTATCATTCCAACCTTCAAAAAATGTATTTTCGCCTTCCTTTTAAGATGAGTCAGTGTGAATCAGAGGTCTGATCTGTGTTCAGTGATTGTGTTTGAAAGGTGATTGGCAGGCCAAGTGTGTGTCAGTCGGGTCGCTCAGAGTGCACTCGTCAATCAGAGATCAGCCACGTCATGATAACATGACCACAGAAAGATGAGTTTTCACACATAGAAACCATGCAGGACATGTGAAAACCGCTAAATCGAAATATTAGGTTGAATCATTCCTAACTTGCATGTTCTTGTATGCTGTTATAAAATGCACAGTTTGTTCATTATTTTTATAGATGCACTGATATAGAAACTTGGGGTCATGCTGATAATAGAATTTGTCGTGGCCAATAACTGATATCGAAGATTATTACTTTCTCAACTGCTTTCATGCTGAAGCTTCATTCTTGCTTCAAGTGAAATTAGGCGTCAGATAAGTATAAATAAATCATAAACAAAACAAAGAAATTAACAAACGTGTATGTATGTGTATGTATATACGTATCTCACACACACACACACACACACACACACACACACACACACACACATATATATATATGTATGTGTGTATATATGTGTGTATATATATATATATATATGTGTGTGTATATATGTGTGTGTGTATATATATATATATATATATATATATATATATATATATATATATATATATGTATGTGTGTGTGTGCGTATGTATATATGTGTATATATATATATATGTATATATATATGTATAAAACATATTTAACTATATATTTAATATCAGAAAATATAAATGAAAAAAATATTTCTGAGATGTACATTTATTTTTATTATTATTATTATTATTAATACTAAATGTTATTTATTTCTTTACTTTTCTTTTCTTGCACCGTGCAGTGAAGGAAGGAAAAGCTAGAATCTAATCAACAGAAGAAGCTAAAGTCTGTCTTTTAATTTGTTTAACACTTTCATTTGTCAATTTTCGGTTTTTAGTGAATCCTGCATCCTAACTACTGAATGCAAATACAGTCGAGTGTGAATTATGAGTGTGAGTTTTTTTGCTAATATTCTGCCTGTCTGTTGAGGCGAGTTGCTGTGCTGTAATGTAATTAATGCAGGCTGGGTCTACATGCTGTCACTCAGCTACCCAGAGGAGCATTTGGCTGCTTGTCTTTGACTGACTGGTAAAGTTCAGTTGGCGGTTGATGAGCAGTCAATTGCCCAGAATGCCCTGCGGTCAGAATTAACCTCTGTCCCTGTTCCGGCAGGTATAGAGAGGGGTTATGAGGAAAAGCGTGATTAACAAACACTCGCGCATACGCATGCATGTCAGTTGAACGCTCGACAACGAGTGAGGTGATGAACTGAGGATTGAGACAGGAATGTAAGAGGTATGTGATTAAACTATACTTACCCTAGCATGACCTCTGACCCTAACTAGAGCCAAACACACCTTGAGGGAGTTTAGGATTCTGGAGGTGAGGTCAGATGATCTTCAACCCAGGATTTAGGTAAAATTAGCCGTGGTTTACGGAGGTGCAATCTTGAAAGCTCAGCACTAGATTGAGTGTCATCAGGTGTGAACGTTTTAATCGCAATATCTGCATTGTTTTCTTTGGACTGGTTGAACCATCAAGTTTTTTTTTTTTTTTACCAGTTGAGGGCATATTTAAGACTTGTGTGGGCATATTTATGGTGATATGTCAGAACATTGGTTTTATAATTCTCATAACCACACAAGCATTCCTTTAGTAATTGTTTTTTTGTTGTCCCATCTTAGTTTTGAAGGTTCTGCTCCTGCGGCAAAATCTTGATTGATTGGTTGTGTCTGGGCCAGCCTGATCTGTTTAGGTCTTGTTGTTGGTTGGGCCTTGCTGCTAAATGGTGTGGTTGATTTTAGTGGTCGACCAGTTTTTATTTTTTATTTTTTTATCAAGTCTTTGCTCTTTTCTAATGCATGTGAGTGAAGTATCTGTGGTTTTGGATAGTTTTGAACTCAATTTAAGAGAAATAACTACTTTAAATAAATATAGTAAAACATTGTTATATAGGTGATTGAACATGCAAATTAATTTTAATAATTTAATGTTAGGCTATATCATTTGAGTGTTGATTTACACTACTGTTCAAAAGTTTGGTGTCAGATTTTTTAAATTTTTTTTATTCTTTATAAATATATTTATTCAGCAAGAATGCATTAAACCGATCAAAATTGACAGTAAGTACTTTTTCATTGTTGTAAAAATATATTTCAAATAAATGGTGTTCTTTTGAGCTTTCAATTCATCAAAGAATCCAGAAAAAATGTAGGCTATCATTCTTTCCACAAACATATTAAGCAGCACAGCTGCTTTGATAGTAATTAGAAATGTTTGTTGAGCAACAACTCGGCATATAAAAATGATTTCTGAAGGATCATGCGTCCCTCCTTTTGTTGCTTCCCTTTGAGCCAGGGGTCGTAACAATGTGACACTGAAGACTGGAGTAATGAAGCTAAAAATTCAGCTTTTAAATCAATATAAAACAGTTATTTTAAATTTTAATAATTTTTCACAATATTACAAAATTACTGTTTTTACTGTAATTGTGATCAGCCTTGGTGAGTATAAAAGGTGTCTTTCAGAGAGAAGATTTTAAAAAATCGTACAGAATTTTACTGCTGTAATTCATTATCTCAAAACGGCAGAATATTGGCCAAATGCTTGGCTGTTGTATTGGCCCATCACTAGTTATTTTTACAAATGCGGTATTTCAACCCGTGGCATTAATTAATTCATATTTAAGTGCTCTTTAGCCTGAATTCCAGACTTTAACTCCAAAGTGTTCCTCCTAAATAGGAGACAGAGTTAAAAACGGCACATTGGAGTTGTTGATTGTGAATTGTGAATCATTCTTTAAGAATGTTTCTGTGCAGATAGTTTTGTGCCAGTGCTTTAGTGATCGGTCTGCACATGCTCCTTCCTGAGTGCAACACTCTATACATCAGATCAGTATCTATAATTCATTTGACTGTATCTGCAGTGGCCCACACAGTGGCTCTTGACTTTCGCCCAGACACCAGACACTGCATGGGCTTCTACATGAACAGTGTGCAATCTAGTATTAATGCATTTCCTAAACCCAGGCTCACCTGGATCTGACGGTTAGCGTGTGGGCAAAAACTATTGCATAGTGCCATCTATTTCAGTGTTGCGCTTTCCCCCAATGCCAAAGCTTATAGAGAGTGCGTTTCTTAGTCATGTACCTTTTGGTACTGTGTAAAATTTAAGGCATGTATAGTACTGTTTGAAAATGATTTTAATGTTTTTGAAAGAAGTCTCTAATGCTCACAGGCTGCATTATAAAAAAAATACATCAGTTTCCATAAAAATATTAAGCATCACAACTGTTTTCAACAGTATTAATATTAATAATAATAATAATAATAATAATTGTTTCTTAAGCAGCAAATCATCAGCATAGATTGATTTCTGGAGGATCATGTGACACTGAAGACTGTATTGATGCTGAAAATCGCAGTCAAATTTACTTAAGTTCATTTTACTCAAATATTACTGAAACTTCATGGTACTTAAAAGAAAAAAGATAATTTAACTGATTTTGATTCGGTGCTCAAGAAACATTTCTTATTATTATCAATGTTGAAATCAGTTGTGCCTAATATTTTTGTGGAAACTGTGATACTGTGTGTATCTAAACTGTCACTTTAGATACATTTAGATTAAGATTTGTAAATGGGTGTCACAACTAACAAACTGACCAGTCATCTTTAGACCATATATTTAGAAGTAAAAGAAATATGTTGTGCAATAGAAATATTTTTATGCTGTTCATTTATCTTTGCCTAGAGGAATAATTTAAGTACAAAGTACTTTGGCAAATACCCCTCTCTCTCTATATATGTGCAACATTAATGTACAGTAGTTTCATATGTTGTTGAATCACCTCATTATGTTGCATGTTATCAGCAGGTGACATCTCGAAATAGGTGTTACAACACTTCATGGTGCAATACAGTGTGTGGTCTACACAATGTGCCTTGCTTTATAGGCCATGCATATACTGTAGAATATGTGCGTACTGTTCATGGTATACTACTTTGTTTCAAAAAACACTGCCATTCTGTACATAGCCTATTTTATGAAAATGAAACTGTGGCATGGATTACTTGGAGGATACCCATATCAAAAAGTCTTTATTTAAAAGTGTCTCACACAGAAGTGGTAACTGTTAAATAATTTCTGGTTAGACTGATGTTGATTTTAATTGTTAAACAGTGCTCTCTGCTCCTAGAATATTTGAGCCGGTCAGTTGCAATAATTATTTATCAAATATAAAGCAAAAAAAAAAAAAACCTTTGCAGATGCTCTGCTTCACTTTAAATAGTGACGACACCGTTTGAGCTAAACTTGCCATCATCAGCAAAGGCGGCCTCTCCCCCACCTGGTCCACTGCCGCCCGGTTCAAAGGTGGAATTTTGATCCGGAGCAGAAGATGGCCGAGTAGAAGTCTTTGTCGGTTCTGGCATGGCTGCTAAAAATAACTTTCCCACACTCTTGAAATGCTCCAAGGGCTTTTGCAGTACTTTCTTTCAACTGACAGCCAGTTTGTGAACTCTGAGTCAAAATAGCTTTGTGCATCATAAAGGTTAAAGGAGATTTTTCAGGTGAGGGTTTTTGAGAATTGCAGTTGGTTTTAGTAAGCCTCTGGTATCCAGTTGTCTATGACCATGTACTTAACACTTGATGATGATGATGCAGTGTTTTAAGATTTTAATGTTGAGAGATGAATTATTGGGCTGCTCTAACCTCTCTCCTTTTTGAATATTGATAGGAAGAGTTCTTTTAAAGCTTGCATAAAACCTTTAAACAGGCAGTCATTGAGTAAATGGCCATAAAATCTTGATGAATTTTATGAATATCTTCACCCCGACACCTACAGCTGGTTGCTTTTCAGAGGAACCTAAACAGATGACCGAGGTCACTGGAAATGTATATTAATGAGTTCTCAAATGCACTTTAATGTAGATTAATAGATTATTCATGAGTCAAAATGGGAGGGTCCTGATCCATATTAAAGAATGTTTATGAGACCAAAAGCCTAGTCGTGTGTTGGCAGAGTTTTGTGACCCTAGCTTTGTGAACTGTGAGCCGAGCAGGCTATTTCTGCTTTAGACAAACTTTCCCATCGTAGTTAATGAGGAGGAGTAATGCTGAGTGGCAGTGCTATTGGGACAGTATGGGGGCGGGGCTACGGTATGTCAGAGCCAATCACATTTGAACTGACAAATTACATTCAAGCTCTGCTAAATCTATTTGGTGGTCAATTATTATTAGTACTCAATTATTTTACTCAATTATTCAATTGATTTTTTTTTATTAATGTTAAAAACCATTTTTGCTGCTTAATATTTTGGAGGAAATCATGATATTTGCTTTCAGGATTTCAAGAAGTTCATGAGAACAACATTTATTTTAAATATTAATCTTATGGAACATTATAAATGTCATTAATGTCACTTTTGATAAATTGAATGCATCCTTGCTGAATAAAAGTATTACTTTCTGTTAGTGCTGTCAAACGATTAATCGAGATTAATCGCATCCTTAAATAACTGTTTTGGTTTACACAATATATGTGTGTACTGTGTTTGTTTATTTATTATGTGTATATATATATATATATATATATATATATATATATATATATATATATATATATATATATATATATATATATATATATATATATATATATATATATATATATATATATATATATATATATATATATATATATATATATATATATATACATACACACACATACCGTGTATATATTGAAAATATTTACATGTATATGCATTTATTTATTTATTTATTAACATATTTTTCTTAAATACATGCATGTGTTTGTTTGTATTTATGTATGCATATTATACACAGTACACACTCATATATTACGTAAACAAAAAAACTTATTTTGGATGCAATTAATCGTGATTAATCGTTTGACAGCACTACTTTCTATAAAAAGTTTGTGTGAGAGAGAGATATATAAATATATGAAATAAGATTAGTTTTTATTGCATAAATTTATGCATTTTTATATCTTGTTTCGAAGTAGTGCTTTTCGTCCCTCAGTCACTCTGAATACCTCGACAGAGAATTCTTTTGTGTGTTTCTGTATTGGTGTGCATTCCCTTTGGCAATAACTATTGAGATATAAGGTGTTTGCGTGCCAGGCTTTCCCATGAGGCAACCGCCATGTGGCAATTCAGAAGGGTAGGAGAGCAAGTTTTCCATCACACTTACATTTTATGGCCAAAAAATCTCCGCCCACTTCCCCCAGCCTCCCCTGCTTCCTTGTATCTCAGCGGTGATGTTAATGACCAGTGACAGCTCACCTATCCCTGGCGTGCCTCCAGTTTGTCCCATCCCCCCTCACATGCACACTGCTGCAATCACGCACGTTTGCTGTGAATTCTGCATTGTTAAAACATCGCTAAACTTGTTTGTGTTTATATACAAACGTGCATATGTTTACTTGTGTTTTGGGATTAATAGTTCTCCATTATCTCTTTATTAGAGATACCTAAGCTATCTAACAGGTGTTCATGACATAATTGTTTATCTCATTAAGAATGCAGTCCATCTTGCAAATTTAGTTTAGTTTAATTTTGAATTCTTTATTGAAGTATTAGATTGGATATGACTGTAATATAGTTCCGTTTGTATTTGATTTTGGGGTCCAAAGTTTAGACAGAGTGGGAAATTATAAGTGCTAAATGTAGGTAAACGTTCTTAATTTGATGCTAGGGTTTAGGCAGAGATCTTTTCAATTTCCTTTAGTTTCCTTGTTATATGAACTATTATTTTGGATTTTTTTTTTTTTTTTTTGCAGTCTGTTGTATTGCCTGCTGTTGTCAAACATGGACAGCCATTTGACCTGTTGGCTTTTATTGTCTATGGAGATATAAAGTGGCAGAGTTAAAATGGCAAAGATGTTTTGGATGTCAGTGTGTCTCCTGGCTGTTCAGAGCACTGGGGCATTTTCATAGTATTTACTGTGGGTGAGTTTGTGTGTTGTGAAATGGAGGGTTGCGTGCTGGGCCGGTGTGAAACAGAGCACAAATGCATGAGTCGGCGTGAATATGAAATCAGCAGAGTCGTATCTGAGACGTACTATTTCAGGTGTTTTTTTTTTTTTCTGCTTCTACTTACTCGTTTCTTTTCTCTGCCCCTCAACACATTCTGGTTGTACGAGCAGTGTTCTCAGTGCATTTTTACCATTTTTTATAAATAATATAATTTTATAGATTAACATTTTAGAATAAAAAATATATTTAATAATTATAAATAATAACTTATTATTCTTTATATTAAACAATCATTTATAATACATTTATGAATCATTTAAATAATTATAATAAATAAATTGAAAACACTATTTTGTTTAAAACACTTGTTTCTCCACTCTGAAACAACTTTTGGATTTTCCCTATTATTCATCCTATTATGTGCTACTTTTTATTTTATATTATTTTATTTTAATTTTCATTTTGTTACATTTCATAAATGGGTGATACTTCAGTTACAGTATGTCCCCTGGTAAGATTTTTATTTTTATTTTTTTAAATTAAGAGTTTTAAAAGGTAGTTTATAACAACTTTAAACTTTAAGCTGCTTTTGCCCAAATTTTTAAGAACGTTAATCATAATACATATATAAAGTTGAGCTATAACCTAAATATTTAAAGACAAAGCTTTTATATATATGTATATATACATTTATTACTTTTTATTTTGTTTTCTTGATTGCTTTTTTATTTTTAATTTTTTTACTTACAAATGGTTTAGTTATGAAAGTCTTCTCTTGCTAATCATCTGGGTTTTCTGCATTTTTACATCTTTCAGTTGGCATTTTTATTACTACTATTTGATTAAGGTGCTGTTAATGGGCATCAGTGAAGCAGGACTAACTCGGATACATTCACTGACCTTTATGTTTTAGTGTGGGCTTAGGGAAGGCGATAGAAAGATGTCACAAGGACACACTTCATTTACTTTGTGCACCGTAGGGTAAGCTCTTCATATGATTTTTTTTTTTTTTTACAGAGTGGGAGTGCTTAATTGAGAAATTAACGAGAATAGTTTGTGCTTTAATATAGTGTCCAAAGATGTAAAATAAAAATTACTGGCCAGTTTTCATAATTGACAAAGTGAATGAAGACTAAAGCTGAAAAGTTTTAAAATGACTAAAAAAGCACCTTAAAACTAGTCCATAAGATCCTTCTGAAAGCATATAATAGCTGTGTGTAATGCGCAAATTCCTGCAAATTTAAGCAGGATTGTCACAATATTTAAATATTATTATGACTATTATAAACCTTTTCATTATTTATTTATTTATTTATTTATTTATTTTTGAGCCACAATTTTAGGGGCATTAATTAAAAGTATTATCAGATCATGGCAGAGCGGCTGGCGTCTCAGTTTCCAGCTGATGTGGCACAGTGGCCTTGGCATGATAACTGCCAGTGCTAATGCTAACGGGGCACTGAGCACAAATACCTGATTAAGATGTAAATTTACCCGTAATTGGAATGTAAATTCTTACATTTAGATGAAGACGTCAACTGTCACGTCGCCATGTAATTATATCTCTTTTTCCACCCTTTCATGGTCAGCCTACGTACACATCATAATTTCTTTTTTACATTTCCTTTCATTTTTTTATATGAAGGTGCAACTCAGCTATTCTATTATAATATTCTCAGTTCATTTCCTGTACCTTTTGTTTGGTTTTGTATCTTTATTTCACCCGTGTGTGATACGTTTGCTCCTGTGGGATTGGGGAAAATTTCATCTGAAAATTGCGTTCATTTGGTGCCAGTATTTTGATTGTGCATCCATTACTTCTGCTGAATATTCCTCAATGCAAATAAGCCCAGACCCACCGAAGAGCTACATGTATCTGAGATAATTAATTTCCCTTTGAAAGCCAACAGAAAGCGAGAAACCCTGCCAGGAACAAGCAAAAAAATTAGTGTTCATTTAGGGTTTTTTGGCAGTGGACAAATTAATAGTTTTTGCCCCTAACAATATGGCCACCTAGGGATATCTGCTTTATTCCTTGCTTCGAGCGGTTTTGGCCCGAGTGGACTGGTAATCAATTAAGCATGCCGACTGGCATTAGCATGCTAATGTTCCTGTAAGCGAGGGTCAGACTGGCTAGACTAAGGCCATGGAGCTTCTGCATGCATTTATGTCTTTATCGGTAGGGTGGTGTCTGGTGTTCAGATGCTGTCGATCATGTGAAAATCCACAGCAGTTTTCTCTTTGAAATGTCTTTCAGCTGTGTGTACTTGGGCGAGTTTCACAAAGTGATGCCTACATCGCATCTTCCTCCATATAAGAAAATAGGAAATTTCACTTTTCATAAAGAATATGATGCATTTTTTTTAAGATTTTATTAACATTTTGATTATATTTTTCATTATGGCAATTAAACATGTTATTTTTCCCTCATATTCACATTAACATAATCTGATCAAGTTGTGAAACAAAATTTGATATTATTTAATTATTTTATGTTTTTATGCAGCACATCATTGTGGTATTTATTGTACTGCCTTTAATAGTTTTCTAATTGTGGAATAAAATATAACCGTATTGCTTTACTGTGTTATGGATATGATAATATGATTTTTTAAATGTTTGTCGAAACCATGATACACTGATGAATAGAAAGTTTAAAGAACAGCATTTATTCGAAATGCTGGAAATCTGCTGTAACAATGTAAAAGTCTTTAAATAAAATAAAACACCATTCAAAAGTTTGGGAACCCTTGGTTCTTAATACTATGTGTGGTTACCTGGATGATCTACAACTGTTTTTTTTGTTTGTTTGTTTTGTGATGGTTGTTCATGAGTCCCTTGTTTGTTCTGAACAGTTAAACTGAGCACTGTTCTTCAGGAAAATCCTTTATGTCCTGCAGATTCTTCAGTTTTACAGCATCTTTTGCATATTTGAACCCTTTCCAGCAGTGACTGTATGATTTTGAGATCCATCTTTTCGCACTGAGGACAATTGAGGGACTTAAACACAACTATTAAAAAAGGTTCAAACATTCAATGATGCTCCTGAAGGAAATATGATGCATTAACTTTTTGAATTTGAAGATCAAGGTAAATTGTACTTAATTTGTCTTCCAGGAAACATGCAAATATCTTCTCTTGCTTCCGAAGGGCAGTACTGAAATGGAAAAAAAATTATATTTTTACAAAATAATAAAAATTTGGACATCTTTATCCTGTTCAAATGTTTTCTATATATAAACACAAACACATGCATGTATATATTTAAAAAAAAAAGATGTTATGTTTATATATTATATATTATATATATATATATATATATATATATATATAAACATAACATCTTTTTTTAAATATATACATGCATGTGTTTGTGTTTATATATACATTATTAATACACACAGTATACACATATATTATGTAAACAAAAATGTTTATTTTGAATGCGATTGTGATTAATCGTTTGACAGCACTAATACATATATATATATATATATATATATATATATATATATATATATATGTATGTGTGTGTGTGTGTGTGTGTGTGTGTGTGTATGTATGTATGTATATATGTATGTTATATATATATATATATATATATATATATATATATATATATATATATATATTAGTTTTATTTTATTTAAAGACTTTTACACCTGTCACATTGTCTCTTATAATAAAACTCATCCATGCATGCATTGACGTTAATCGTTAATGTCACTAATTGTAAGCACTGATCTTGTGAATGCTTACACGCACTGCTGTCCTGAGCAACAGCAACAAGATGCCACCATTCATAGCTGCCATTCTTGACTTAGGTGTCCCGTTTTGTTTCTCATGGAACCCAGTTTCACTTTGTTCCTTGAGACGAAAGCCCATTTGTAAGCTGGTGAAAATATGTGTCTCCCTCCCTCCTCCGTGGGAACGACAGAGCGAATGGCATGACAAATACTAACTGTATGCCCAGAGCCAAGGTGGTGCTTGTGTACAGGTGTGCAGGGATTCTTTTAAAAGGTGTTTCTTCTAGCATGGCAGAATGCTGACAATGCACAGGATGCACGTTAAAACCCCCACCGCTCATGTAATACCTGTGATGGTTTCCAATTAGTTCCCAACCGTACAGGAATTTTGATGAGCCCATTTCATTTTTGGTGTCGGTTCACATCTGTCAGTGTCACTCAACTGCACAGGATGCGTTTTCAACTGCGTTTCTCGTCAAAATCATTAGCTTGGCCACGAGCAAACGCACGCCTCCTGCTTTGTGAATGGCCGTGTTCATTCATGCTCCCGTGAGTGTGATTGGTCTCTTGCTGAGCAGGACTTAAAAACTGGTGATGTGGGAACAGCCTTTTGGCAGGTGCGCAGACTGCTCATGTGCTCTGTCCTTATGATGATTATGATTTAGGTCACTAATAGATAAACGCCCTTCTGTCCAACATCTCTCTATCTATACCTCTGTCTATAAATCTATTAGTCCTTTGAACCTGCAGCCTATCTATATATAGGGCCATATGAAATACTTTTTATTTTTCCCAAATTCCGCTTAATTTTTTTCTTTCAAATTCCAATTTTTCTGGTTTTAATGATTAAATAAAATGATTTTAGGGCCCTAGGCATTTAATTTTTTTCTCAAATTTATTTATTGACTTGCTTGCTTACCAAATTCTGTTTTCCATTTGAATTTATTGATTCAATTTTAATTTTTAATGGTTTAATTCAATTGTAAATATCAAAACTTTTTTTAGCAATAATATTTGGCCCTATTAGTGTTGTTGTTTGTTTGTTTTTTTTTCAGAAATTATGTTATCTACTTTAATCAGATATCAAATGTTGGTATAAAATGTTCATTTAATTTATCTTTTAACCCTTTCTTTTTTTTTTTTTTTTTTTTGGCAAACAAAGTGGTTTACTGTTCAAATTAAAACATGAAACAAAATTTGTGTGATTATTCCTTACAAATAAAGTTTGGTTACCCTTTATTTCGATAGTCCACTTTAGACATTCTACTAACTATAAGTAACTTTGTAACTACATGTCAACTAATTCTCATTAGTTTGCAACTACATGTCAACTAACTCTCAGTAGGGTAGGTTTAGGGTTAGTAGAATAAGTTGACATATACTTGCAAAGTTTCTCATAGTCAGTATGTTGCATGTTGTGGACCCATTAAAATAAAGTGTTAGAAGATATTAAGCAGACAGTCTACTAATACTCTAATAACTGCTAGTTGACATGTAGTTGCAAAATTACTTACTGTTAGTAGAGTGTCTAAAGTGGACTATCGAAATAAAGTGTTACCTAAAGTTTTAATAATTTTAGTAGTAGTAGGATATACCTTCTACCGTACAATAGTAATATATTTCTGTCAAAATTTCTTCAAGTTAAACTGAACTTTTATTTTGATGTGTTGCTGTGAAGAGTTTTGTTTGTGTGTGTATATATGATGGTAGTTTTTCTCAAATGAATTGTTCAGATGCTCATGAAGTGACTCTCCGAGCAGTTCTGGAGATGTTCATGTTTTTATGTCCTCATTTAATGAGACGGCAGACATTAAAAACATTGTTAGCGTCACGCGTGCTTAGGTGAAACCACGCATCTGCACCATTCATTCACACAGAGACATGCAGAGCATGCAGAATTCATATCTAGTCCTTTTACTGTTTAGAATTTACAGACACTAGTCCATATCACCATTTGATTTAAGTGAACTCTACCTATTTTTGATTTATTTGTTCAAAATTTGACATTTCATGACATTCAGTGTTATACAGTTAATTCCATTTTTATGACTGTATTGTGCAATTCTCCCGCGTTTTCCACATCGTGGAAATCATAGGACCCTTTATATGTCTATAACATCTGTTTGTATCTATCTATCTGTCTGTCTGTCTATCAGTCTATCTGTTTGTCTGTAAATCTATCTGCCTGTTTATCTGCATGTCCACCTATTCTGCTGCAAGCAAAGAAATGCAATTTTCCTTTAGTGCAATTAAAAATGACCCATCAATACATGAAGGCCTCAGTATATTGCCCAATGCAATGTATCAATAGATCTCTAGTATCTTTTGCGTTTTCTCTGCACACTCTTTACACTGACCCTCTTTATCTTTAAAATATGTAGATCCTTCGGGTCTGATATTATTTCTATGTGTGCATATCTGTCTTTGTCCCTGGTCATTATCCAGCAGCACTCATATATGCATACGAATTGCGTTGGATACGCTGTCCTTTCATTCTCCTTTCGGGCTATATGTCATTGTTGTTGCCAGTAGGCTGTGTGTATTTATTTAGGGGTAATTGGAGGGAGAATCTAGGGGGTAATGAAGTGTATCCACTCATGGCTGCTCCCCTCCGTGCAGGACTCAGCAGCACAGCAAGCCAGCATCACATCGCCAGAATGCTTATTTTATACCCAGGTGGACAAACACAATTACAGGCCTCGTCCTCATTGTGGTGGCCCGGAGTCTGAAGCAATCGTTTGTGTGTGTGTGCGCGCCAGATTGGCTGTTCAGTGGAGCTCGAGGAAGACCTTTCAGTGTCTCGGAGTCCTCTGCACCCCTGCTGTTCTCTTGCCTGGCCCTCCAGAGCGGCCGTATGATTTCTCTAACACCTCCGGTATTTAACTCTGTCGTGGAAAAGCAAGCCGGACGCTGTTCATGATTTACATGTCATTTGCTGCCTCATATTGTGTGAAATTCAATTGCACAGCACAAACTGTAGCCAAACACCCACGCCGTCTCTCTCTCTCTCTCTCTGCCTCTGTCTCTCGTTCTCACTCTCTCTTCCTTTCCCTGCTGTTTCTTCATATCAACGAAAGTTTGCCATCTGAAAAAGTGGCTAGTTGGTTACCAATCCTCTCTGAAGTTGATGTAATTTTGATGCGATTATTGTAACAGAACTGTCTGCACGCAAGCATCATTGTGCTTTTTCTTCTAGCAAAACCAAACTGAATTCTCCATCAAGGGCCGATTGAGCAGTTACAAAATAAGCAAGTGATTTCACAACCAGGAATTTCAACTATGTTCAGTTATTTGTAAAGTTATAGTTAAAGGATGAGTGGACGGGCATTTTCTGAGTGTCTTATAACATCACTGGTTTGATAGTTACATATTACAATATTATTTCTGTCAACTCTCCTTGTTTAAAGGTGTTTAGAAAAAATGGAAAAATAGTATTTCAGTTTCTTTTTTTCAACATCCTACAAGCTTCCAGGGTGAGATTTTTACTTGTAATTCTTTTAGAGTAGGCTTTTTCTTCCAGCAGATGTGAATGGTGTGTATGTAGTGTAACAGAGGTAAGGTGCTGTTGTTTCTCTGGTATAATGTCTGCTGGGATAAACCTGTTGTGACAGGAGAGGAGTTGCTGGAGTGTTGTTGTCTCTCCCCTCTGTGTCCTTCAGTGACCTTCAAATGTCTCACAATTGCAAATCTACATTGTCCACATGAGCCATATACACATGCAGCTACTGTCTATCTATCCATCTAGAATGACAACTTTTGTCATGGATGGACAGATGGATAGATAGCGAGTTTCTTTCTAAATAAATAAAAAAATGTATTCAGTGAGAATGCATTTAATTGATCAAAACTGATAGTAAAGACATTCATTGCCATTAAAGATTTCAGATAAAGCTGTTCTTATAAACTTTTTTTAGAATCCTTAAAACCCAGAATCCTGAAAAAATTGTTGAAGGGTTTCCACAAAAATATTAATTACATTTTAAAATGGAAAACGGAAGTCTTCTGTTATATATATACACACACACACACACACACACACACACACACACATACAGTGTATATATACAGTCTCTTCAGTTTTCCTTTTTAAAATGTAATTAATATATATATGTATTAATAAGGGGTAATAATGAAACAACAGTTTTCAAAAGTATTTTTTTTTTTAAGATTAGATTAAATAGAAGGTGTTTGTAGTATAAGACAATAAAAACATTTTTGTGCATCAAAACCTCTTAAAAGTCCTCTTAATCTCTTAAAAGTCAACAAATTTATGTAGCTTGTAACATGTAATGTAACATTTTTAACAAGCCAAACATGTCAGTCTCTGTGTAATTTATTAAAGCCTGTGACTATGACATACGATGATGTGCCTAATGCATAAATGTGCACACGCAGGTATAAATTTGTTCTTCAGCTCGCTGATCTTGAAACAGAATGATCAGGGAACTTGGTGAAATACTTCACACTGCATGCTAAAGAGAATAAACGTCAGTCCAATAGAAACAAGTTTGCTAGGTTAGTGACATTTTTTTTATGCATGAACTATGCATTCTGATTCTGAATATTTTCAATAATTTTCTATTCATGGCTGATCTTTTTTTCATAATTTTGGCTATTTATTGAACTGTTAAATGAGTGATCTTGAGACGAGTCCCTGTGGTCGCCCAATTTGACTCTATTCATAGTTTCGGGAACTTAACATTTTTATAATATGTGGTTTGAAAACCATGTTCTTGGTTGTTTAAAATATTAAGGCAATTATATCAAAGTTTGATAAAACGTTCTCTAAATATGTATATGCGTGTTTGTGTACAAAAAGGTCATTTTGGCCTGAAGTTGTCATTCTAGTCAGCTCGGTGTTGTTGTTTAAGGTCAGACTTGTGACTGTTAAAGTGCAGGTTATGGTTCAACGGGATGGGGTTACTAACGGCAACACCTTTTCAGCGCTGCAGTATGAAGTCCACACTATGCCTGCCTTTGTCCTCACAAGTGCTGTCCTTTAGTTAAAGGGACTCTTTCTTGTGAAGAGTTACAACCTGTGATGGATTACACCCCAATTCATTAACACTCTGAGAAGCACTTAAACACACACTTAGACTCTCTTTCGCCCGCTTTCTCCCTCTCTCTGTCTCCAAGTTCCTCTCATACACCCGGTTCTCCTTTTGTCTCGGTTTGATCTGCAGCCTTGCGAAAGGCAAGTCGGCCATACAAAACCCCGTCTTTATCTGCCATTATCCTTTTCCTCTCTCTCCCCACCTTCTCCTTTTCCGTCTCTCGCTAGCGTTTCTCCTCCCATGTCGTCTTGATAGCTGAAAATACCTGCTGGCTCATTAGCTCCTTCCTCACGGTGCTGCACACGCATAAAGAGCAGCGATGGCTAACAGCAGAAGCCTTTAGCTCGCTGTCACACACACAAATGCACACACTCTCACGCACACTTCCCTTAAGCTTGTGGGTTGCTCTTACTGGGCTGAAGGATTGAGTCCCACACCTCCATTTGTAGTTGCATCAGACAGAGTTTCTTTTTTGTGTGTTCTGCTAGACATTGAGGGGAAACCGCTAGCACACATGTAGCCTGGAGTGTGAGCCAGAGGACTCCACCGTTCCACCGACTGGTCAGGTCCACAGAGGGAACGGCACAGTAACCCGTGGCCGACCTCGCCGCTGCTGCACGTAATGTGTTTAAACTGTGTTTGAACCCCACTTCTGGTTTGGGGGGAGGTGGGCAGGAGGAGAACAGGGTCTGGGTTTTGTTGGACGAGTGGAGAAGGGATTGGAAGGGCTTCACATTGTATTTGTTTGTGGTCCCTTTTGGGGAGTTTATCACTGACCGTTTCCAAGCGCCCCGAGTCTTTAATGAGCAGGAAAGGTCAAAAAGGTCAACAAAGGGTCCTTTCATGTTGCGCTTTTCAGTGTAAAATTGCAGAGGAAACAATAAGGTGATGGGCTGCATTGTATTACTTGACTTTAACTCTGATTTCAGCCTTTTTCTAGACTGGTTTTAGTATTTCTGTGGCCCTTCAAGTCGGAGTTGTCAAATTTGATGTATCATAGCATTATATGAGCATCATGCTTTGGTTTCTATTTGATCTCCATCTGTTTGATATTTTAGAGCAGACTGATAAATGTTGACTCAAATCTGAATCTCAAGTGTTTTTAATGACCTTAAATGTCTTTGGCCCATTTCTGTCCATATTTCTGTTCTTTTCAGATGGTAAAAGTCGACCCAAACATAAACCGTTATATACTGCATTAAAATTAATTTAGTCACTTTAACCTGTGGTTGTTTGTATTTAGTCTTTAAAATGTACTTTGTGGTCAGAGGTTTTTTTTTTATTTTTTTATTTTTAGTTATTTACATTTATACGATCACCAAAAATTCCTGGGTACACAATCATCACGTGCAATAGTCACTTTTTGCTATCATGTTCTGTTTTCAGAAGGAAAAGGATACATTCAGATTGATGAAGAACAGTGGCCTAGAAGTTCTTGAGTGCCAACACACATATTACTGCCACTTATATGTAAAATGTTTATGTAACTCTGCACACAAGGGTTAAAACAGGCATTTTGAGAAGCAGAGGTGGTGTTTCTCGTGATGCACTGTCATATCATATACTGCCTTCATTTCTCAGCTCAGCCAATCGGATATGAAAGCAGCACTTACACGTGTTTGTCCTCTGTGCCTTTTGCACCCCAGAGTAGCTTGAGGGCACCCGCCTCTGCATTCATATTCCGGCCAGCCAGCCCGCAAGCACCTTAAACCCCTAACATAGACCCAACACCCATCCGACAGCACTCAGGGTCCTTTCATATGGCACCTCTCCAAATCCGAACGAGCAGAGAAGAGTGAAAACTCCCCCTAGACTCCTGACCTCTGCAGTCAGCGGCCTAAAGACTCACAGCACAATGGACACAGCTGACCAGAGGGTGGGATGCAATGAGAACGATACTGATTTTGGTACACAGTTGTTGTTGTTTTTTTTTATTCTCTTGGTTACTTTTGCATGTCCTCGGGTGCTTGTCACTTGGATTGGATTTTGAATAACGTGCAGAAAGAAGCAAATGAAAAAGAAAATTGTGATAATTATAGGGCTGACGCCAGAAGTTATTACTTCACATTATTTCATGTCCGATGGTTCTGATATTATGTAGTCCCCCAAATTGCATATTGTGAAACAGAGCTGTATTTAAGAGCACCAAGTCATGCTACTTGTTTAAACATGGTTAATTAAAAAAACCCGCCATGCAGAAATCACTGTTGGAAGACTTGGAAGTGAATGTGGATGGGAATATACACATTTATTTATGCTTTATGTATATTTATATATTATATTATACTAAATTATGCTAGATTAGATTAGGTTATAAATTACATGACTTTTCATCATGTTTACTTTTTTTCTTAAGAATTTTGGGCTGCTGATTCCCAAAATGCCACGCATTTTGTTCTAGCATTTTTATTTTCTTTTTTTTACAAAGTATGATGCATTTCATAGCATTTTGTATTTTCTACAATCATTTGTAGGGTGAAGTCTTCTTGTATTTTGAATTAATCACCAGAAAAACTGACACAAAAACATGATTTATATCTTCCGATGAGCTAGGTTATAGCTATTTGTTCAAGTCTCAGTCGAATTTCACATATGTGAATGATTCTGAAGACATTATTTTATGCTTAAAGGTTTGGTTACATTTTCGGTTGCTGTACAAAATTTTGCAGGTGAAATCCAGTCGTTCCTGATTTCCATTTTCCTATACCTTTGGAAGTTGAATTATACAGTGGGTACGGAAAGTATTCAGACCCCCTTAAATTTTTCACTCTTTGTTATATTGCAGCCATTTGCTAAAATCAAAGTTCATTTTTTTTTTCCTCATTAATGTACACACAGCACCCCATATTGACAGAAAAACACAGAATTGTTGGCATTTTTGCAGATTTATTAAAAAAGAAAAACTGAAATATCACATGGTCCTATACATATACAGCCCTGTATAAATACATATATATATATATTCCTTGGGTTATAATCCATTGCTTGTAGGTAAAAGTACTTAATGCTAGACTTTCAGGAGATGAAGGAAACTCCAGATAGTGGGGTGGTGGTCAACAAATAATTATTACGCTGATCATTGTGATCAGTGTGAAAGAGGAAAATAAAAGGTGATAAGGGTTCCAGTTACACTAAGCTGGTCTTCAGTATCTTCTCATGTTGCCCTTAAACATAGAAGTTTATCAGCATCAGCGGTTTAGGGAGTATTGCTCTGGAAAATTTGTGCTTGTCTGTCAAACAAAAATGTTTCTAGACATGGACAATGTTATTACATGGGATTTTGAACAAGTTTAAACTATGGTTTGCGCTTCTATGCTTCATTTAACATTTTGGTTATTAAATGCAAAGCTTGGTGTGAAATGAAGACATGCTGTTAAAGAAAAACCACAAGCTGAAGGTTATTGTTATGAATCAAGAGTCAGCTATTAGTCTCTGTTTAAAAATACCAGAAGCATATCATTTTAATGATGTTCAGTTATGTTAACCGATCTGGAACTACTTCCTTCTCCACCACATTGGTGAAAACCTGTTTAGGTTTTTGTATTATGTATGTAGAATTATGTATTATGGTTATTAATGGTTACTAATGTTCAGTTGTCTGAACTCTAAAAGAATCCCAATGTTTGATAAGAGGCTGCCATGTGAATATATATTAAGTTAGTATATCGGGTTAAACATATTAAGTTTTGGTTTATGCTTTTTGAGCTAGGGCAAGTCCGAGTGAATTCAGATAAGTTGGGCTACTTTTACATTTCATCTTACCTAATTAAACCGCATTCGCTCTATATAAAGACTGTTACTTTAATCCAAACTCCTCTGATCCCAAAGAAAGTTAAATGCCTTGAAACACAATCTCCTGTGAGATTTGTGGTGATTCTTCACAAGTGCCAATGTGACCAACAAGAAGTAGCTGGAGGGCTTTGAAGCTATTATCAGTGCAAGGTTTTGTTCGGCGTTGGAGTGTTATTTGTAACCCTCTTAAGGAAAGCCACTCTTAATGTTCCTCTCGAGAGCCTCTTGTAAATCACTTCAAGTGTTTTAAACTGATTTTTTTCAAGTGACTTGCTGGCAGAAATTGTTGTTGCTGTTTGCATAAAGCACTTCATGACAACGATTGCCTCTTAATAATCCACTCATACCTTTAATGATCCTAGAGGTTTCTGTGGACTCAGTTTGCTGTCTTTTCTATTATGTTATAAGTGTCATTTTCTTGTATCCCAGCTTGCAAGTATAAAGGAGCTGTTCTGGTTTTGTCTGTTTGAACATCACGCAGCTGCTGCATTGACTCGGCCAATGAGTTTGAGGCAAGCTTTTCTGTTTATCCAACCTGTGGCAGACAGCTGGAACATTTGGAAAAAGTATTTGAAAACATCTTTATTATTTTTGCAATTCCATTTTGTGACGTAAATGGTGCAGAAATGAACTCTTTTCTATCTAAGACGTAAACTATACCAAATGCATTATGGGAGCAGAGTTACTGTATTCCCTCACACAGTAGGACATTGTGTGATCAAGTATGTGTCATGTTCAAGTCGTCTTAGTCACGCTATCTAGTACAGATTGGTCTGGACTGCCTTGAGGCTGAAAGTAGCATGTGAAGGAATAATGACGATACTGCAAATTGTATGCAACAATGGGCTTTGAGGAGCCAAGACAAAGTGGTATGTTTTCTTTTTTTTTTTAATTACACTTGAGTGACTTCAAGATGAGGGAATGTTGCATGCAGATCTTTAGAAGCTTGTATGCTTAGCCAAATAGTCATTTCAACCCATCTTTAATGATAAATAATTTAGCCACTTTTAAAGTATTATAATGTTTAATTAAATATTATTTAATATTAGATTATATTAGAGACTATTCATAGTTGTAGGTTTTCTTTTTTAATTACACTTCAGTAACTTGGAGGGAATCTTGTGAAGCTTGTATGTTTAGCAAAGTAATAAATATTTAACCACTTTTTAAATATGATTATTATTATTATTTTATAAATATAGGTACACTGTAAAAAGTGATAAGTTGACTTAACTTAAAAATAAATTGAGGAAACACGTTGCCTTAATTTTTAAGTAAATGATAATTAAAAAAATAACTTAAGTGAATTGTCAAGTTCACTTAACTTTATTATTATTATTATTATTATTATTATTTACTTAATCATTTTAAGGCAACGGGTTTCCTCAGTTTTTTTAGTTAAGTCAACTTATCACTTTTTACATTGTATTACTTAATATTAATATTATAAATATTACCATTATGTAATAATATATTATATTAAAGCCAAGTCAAAGTGGTATATTTAAAAAAAAAAAAAAAAAAAGTATAATATTTAACTTTCATGTTTTTACCATTAATAATAGAATTATGTAATATTATATTATATTAATTTTTTTATATTAGAATTTTTTTTCCCCTTTTTTTTGGAAAACTGTCAAGAAATAACCATTCTCCTCGATACCATGGTCATCTTTTAAAGAAATGATTCAACTAAAAATGTAAATAATGTCATCCTCACCCTCATGTTGTTCCAAACCCATATACAGTGACCACATATTTTGAGGTCCAAAAATGACAAACATTTGTAAAAGTTTTGAAATGACGTGAGAGTGAGTAAATAATGACAAAAATCATCATTTTCTGATCTGTAGATCCCTTCTCATGTTCTTCAGGATTCCTCCTGATAAGCTTAACATTTTGAATCCTGGGTGTCTCCAAGTTTGGGATGCATGGTAGCCTGGAGGGCTTTGAAGGAAAAGGATCTGAAGCTCTTAAAGGCGTGTGGAAGAGGCTCAAGGAAATTACAGATTGTCCTGAGCTTCCTCCGGCCTGCTCTTTTAGGAACATGACTTACCTGCTGTTCAACAAATAATAGGAGCTTTAGAAGCCCATTGTTTGGTAGGAGATAAACATCGACCTGTGGGAAAAGGTCACCTGAATCAAGGCTGCAGTTGCAGGTATGTTCAGCTTGTGGCGACTGACTTGCCGTACAGAAGTGTATTTAATCATACACTTGACTACTCTCGACACCGTGTGTGTGTGTGTGTGTGTGTGTCTAAACCTTGCGCTGAGCTCCCTCATTAGCCTCTTTAGCACAAGCTTTTGGCATAGCTCATTGCCTTGTTAGAGATTAGTGCCCATGTGGGGCCAAGTTACCGTAATAAAACGCTTGATTCTAATGACTTTCCTCGAAGCCGTAACTCTACACACAAACCTTTCTCCTGAACCGCCAAAAAGCTCGAGCCTCCCTCAAGGGTTTTTAGCGGCACACTAACAGTTACACTTCTTGGACCATTTAAGGTGCATGGCCAAGCGTCTAACGCGATTTGTGTTCACACACTCCGTTTCGTCTGTCTGCAAACACAGGCTAGGATGTTTTCTCGCCTGTCTTACGTCTACAGGTCTTCAGTGTGGAGTAAAGAAGCTGAAACAGGCATCTCTGGCTAAAAGTGTTCATGAGCACTTGTTCATTTGAGCTGATTGTAGTTTTGCAGATTGTAAGGGTTCAGTTTGTTGTATCCAGCAATATACAGATGCCTTTTTTTGTACAATATGAAACTTTAATACTGAATGACACCTTACAACTGTAGTTCTGTTCCAAAATCATAGCTACCCATATAGACCAGTTATTTTAGTATTATTTTTATTAATATTTTTAAATCACTTAAGTTTCATTTTTCATTTTAATTTTAGTTTTAGTAATTTTTTGCGTTTGTCATTTTTTTTCAATGTCCATTTAATCTTAATTTATTTTAGTTTTAGTAATTTTATTACTTATAAGACATTTCTAACTTTCATTTACGGTTTTATCATTTACATTTTTTTTTTAAATAAAGAGTTTATTTGTAAAAACAGATAACTACTTTGTTTTTTTGTTTTTTTTTTCAAAAATCATGATTTTTATTATGTTATCATGTTTTTATTGTTAGTTGTTACCTGTTTTTGCAGATGAACTCTTCATATATTTTTTCAGCTTTTTATGATTAACAAGTCATATATATACACACACATATATACATATACATATACATATACATATATATATATATATGTATGTATATGTGTGTGTATATATATATATATATATATATATGTGTGTGTATATATGTGTGTGTGACCCTGGACCACAAAACCAGTCTTACGTCACTGGGGTATATTTGTAGCAATAGCCAAAAATAAATTGTATGGGTCAAAATTTTTCTTTTATGCCAAAAATCAAAGTTCACATATATAAAGCAGCTTCTTTTTTTTGTGTGTGGTTTGTATTTCTGTGTTGATTAGATAATTGCATTGTTAGTTCGGCAACATGCTAACAATTAGCTATTTCTGTTGCAAATAAATGCTGCTCTTTTTGGACTTCCTGTTCATCAAAGAAAAAATTCAGTCATCAAAAAATATTAAGCAACTGTTTTTTAACATTGATAATAAGAAATGTTTCTTGAGCAGCGAATCAGCATATTAGAATGATTTCTGAAGGATAGTAATGTTGCTGAAAATTCAGCTTTGCATCACAGCAATAAATTAAATTTTAAAATATATTAAAATAGAAAATGTTTATTTTAAAATTGTAAAAATATATCACAAATTTCCCCGTTACTGTATTTTTGATCAAATAAATGCAGCTTTGATGAGACTCTTCTGAGCTGCTTGAATATAGTACTCCAGTATTATGTTTTACGCCAAAATACCATGGTATTACCATCTAATACCATCTCTATACCAGTGTTCCAGTTGTTTTGCGTTTGTTACTTTATCGCATGCCCTCCACATTATTCTTTCAGCCTTCCTCTAACATCCTCCCTCTTTCTCTTTCAGAGACTGCATTTGCCTCCAGACCTGTCAGAGACGGTGAGTCGAGTGAGTAAAACAGAACTGGCAGCAGGATGTGGCAGCACTGCCACGGGCAACAAGCACCTAGATTTCTAGCGTATTCCCATTCCTCCTGCACCGTCCACCCCCCCGTGATGTTCAAGGGCAGGAGAGCGCTGGAGCTGCACTGGGTTATGGTCGCACCTGCACTGACACACTTACTCTCATTATTAGTGAATGAGATTAAGATGGAGCAACGTTTAGTAGCTACACAACATGGAGAAGCGTACAAGATCGTGATACTCAGTGTCACAAACATCTGACAAGTATCTGTTGTTATCTTTGGATAAAACGAGAAGGTGATGGTAGTTTGGCTTCCAGTGTCTTTTCAATGCACTTCATGGCTTCTTGATGTCATATTTGGTATTTGGTGTCAATAAAGTTTCAACCAAAAATGTAAACAATGTCATGTTTTTATTCACGTTCGAAACAAGGTTTGTGGCAGAAAATATTTTTGTCTCGCCCCTTTTTATTATTATTTTTTTTCAAGCTGTTTGATTATTTCTGGTTCATAATGTTGCTCTGTTCAGGATATAATTAATTAAAGCTGAAATATGTGGGTAGCTGATGTATCAATGTGTCCTATGGTGTGACGGAAAAAAAAAAAATAATAATAATAATAACCTCTAACATTGAAGATAAACCTCTCTCATGCTATTTGTAACTCTTAAGAATGAAGATGCATTTTTCTCATGTTATTTGTATGTTTTTGTTTTGGGTTTTTTTCTACATTTTTGCTATGTCACACCATAGGACACAGTCCAATTTTTATTTGTCAACTCCCCATGTATAAATATAGGACTTGACATATAGTTTCTCTCTTTCGCATAGTGTTGTCATTTTGCCATGCGCTTTACTGCCATGTTTATAATAACATACAGTTTTTTGGTCTAAAAACAATACTTAAATTGTTTGCATTCATCATAGTAAGATTTGTTGTACTGCACTTAATTCCTGCTGTTTAACAAAAAACAAAAAAATCCATTATTTACAGTTATGATTTACTTTAGTGAAGTAAGAAAAATACTGATACAGTAAATAAAATCACCATTGAGAATATTGGTAATTATGCCCGAATACATGAAAGTATTTAAAGTTTATAAATTGTCACTTAACTTAATTTTCCTAAAAATATAAGCTTCTTTTTCTCGACACAAACACAGTATAAATGTTTTCTCCTTTTTCCAAGTTTTACCATGTTTTTTAATACTGACCATGATCAAATTAATATAATATAATATAATATAATATCTCCTTTCTTTATTTCTTAAACAGGCTCCACAATAAGATACTGCATTCATTTACAATTTAATTATAATAAGATCCTTATGCATTTATAATATTCCGACTTAAATTTCAGCTGACATGACCCTGCTTGACTTTGGGGGGAAATGTATTTGTAATGTAAAAATTGCTGCACAAATTATTCATCTCTGCTTCTGAATAAATCTGCTTGTGAAAGCATATATTCATGAGGCAGGTATGTTTTTATACACACGTTAATGTTTCATAGCCTCATTTTCATTGTCAGTAAACAGATACAGCTATATCAGGATTCAGTTTTAGTGAGTTTATTGCTCTGTTCCAAAATGATGGATTTTTTTTATGAATTACCCTAGTTTGTGTTGAGATTAAGATTGCATTCACTGGTCACATACACACATATATATATATATATATATATATATATATATATATATATATATATATATAATTTTATTTTATTTTTTTTTTAATAGTCATGTGGTGTCACATGAATATATTTTAAGAACAAACATAGTTTATCAATTAATTTGAACCCAAAACTGCATGAGTAATAAGGCATGCAAATAAAATATAACAGCTTTGTCCAAGTGTAACTTGGCTTTAGTTGTGATTTGAGATTTCTCCATCCTTTTCACGTTCCATTGCTCTCTTTATAGGTGTGTTTGAGCAAAACTAGAGTTGTCCTGAAGTCCCATAAGCCACTACCTGACCCAGCAAACGTCAGGACCAACCTACCACCCCCAAAAACCTTTCCCTCAGCGGCCCTCCCCTCGGCCCTCCCGCTGAGACAGCAAGTGAAGCAAAATAACTCATTCTGCCACACAATCGCTTCATCTCTCCCTCCGCTCACTCGGACCGCTTTATTCTTCTCGTTTTCTTCCCTGTCTCTCCTCCCCCCATGTTCACTCGCTTTTTTTCTTCCTTTTAGACCATCGTAACTCTACCAAAACAAGAGCTGGCAGTGCTGAATGGCATAGGCCTGTTCTATTGTGGTGTGTTTTTGTGATGTCTGAGTTGTGTGGAGTCGGCTGGTGCCTTTGTTCACCAGCTCTTTGGTGGTTATGAGGTATGTGGAGAGAAGAGAGGGGTTTTGACGTGCTGGTGTGTCTTAAAATGGTAATGTTTTTAATTATGATTGGTTTTACTTGAAAATGATTTTCAGTTTCATTAGGCGTCATATTAAAATTTCTACATTTTTGGAAAATCATGAAGAAATGTTTTCAATTCTGAATGATTTTCTTGAAAATGATGCTCGTTTTCATTAGGCGTCATATTAAAAGTTCTACCTTTTTGGAAAATCATGAAATTATTTCAATTCTGAATGATTTTCTTGAAAATGATGCTCGTTTTCATTAAGCATCATTAAAATTTCTACATTTTTGGAAAATCATGAAAAAATGTTTTCAATTCTGAATTCGTTTTCATTAGGCGTCATATTAAAAGTTCTACATTTTTGGAAAATCATGGAGAAATTATTTCAATTCTGAATTCGTTTTCATTAGGCGTCATATTAAAAGTTCTACATTTTTGGAAAATCATGGAGAAATGATTTCAATTCTGAATGATTTTCTTGAAAATGATGCTCGTTTTCATTAGGTGTCATAATAAAAGTTCTACATTTTTGGAAAATCATGAAGAAATTATTTCAATTCTGAATGATTTACTTGAAAATGATGCTCGTTTTCATTAGGCATCATATTAAAAGTTCTACATTTTTGGAAAATCATGAAGAAATGATTTCAGTTCTGAATGATTTACTTGAAAATGATGCTCGTTTTCATTAGGCGTCATATTAAAAGTTCAACATTTTTGGAAAATCATGAAAAAATGTTTTCAATTCTGAATTCGTTTTCATTAGGCCTCATATTAAAAGTTCTACATTTTTGGAAAATCATGAAGAAATGTTTTCAATTCTGAATGATTTTCTTGAAAATGATGCTCGTTTTCATTAGGCGTCATATTAAAAGTTCTACATTTTTGGAAAATCATGAAATTATTTCAATTCTGAATGATTTTCTTGAAAATGATGCTCGTTTTCATTAAGCATCATTAAAATTTCTACATTTTTGGAAAATCATGAAAAAATGTTTTCAATTCTGAATTCGTTTTCATTAGGCGTCATATTAAAAGTTCTACATTTTTGGAAAATCATGGAGAAATTATTTCAATTCTGAATTCGTTTTCATTAGGCGTCATATTAAAAGTTCTACATTTTTGGAAAATCATGGAGAAATGATTTCAATTCTGAATGATTTTCTTGAAAATGATGCTCGTTTTCATTAGGCGTCATATTAAAAGTTCTACATTTTTGGAAAATCATGAAGAAATGATTTCAATTCTGAATGATTTACTTGAAAATGATGCTCGTTTTCATTAGGCATCATATTAAAAGTTCTACATTTTTGGAAAATCATGAAGAAATGATTTCAGTTCTGAATGATTTTCTTGAAAATGATGCTCGTTTTCATTAGGTGTCATAATAAAAGTTCTACATTTTTGGAAAATCATGAAGAAATTATTTCAATTCTGAATGATTTTCTTGAAAATGATGCTCGTTTTCATTAAGCATCATTAAAATTTCTACATTTTTGGAAAATCATGAAAAAATGTTTTCAATTCTGAATTCGTTTTCATTAGGCGTCATATTAAAAGTTCTACATTTTTGGAAAATCATGGAGAAATTATTTCAATTCTGAATTCGTTTTCATTAGGCGTCATATTAAAAGTTCTACATTTTTGGAAAATCATGAAGAAATGATTTCAATTCTGAATGATTTACTTGAAAATGATGCTCGTTTTCATTAGGCGTCATATTAAAAGTTCAACATTTTTGGAAAATCATGAAAAAATGTTTTCAATTCTGAATTCGTTTTCATTAGGCGTCATATTAAAAGTTCTACATTTTTGGAAAATCATGAAGAAATGTTTTCAATTCTGAATTCGTTTTCATTAGGCGTCATATTAAAAGTTCTACATTTTTGGAAAATCATGAAGAAATGATTTCAATTCTTAATGATTTTCTTGAAAATGATGCTCGTTTTCATTAGGCGTCATATTAAAAGTTCTACATTTTTGGAAAATCATGAAGAAATGATTTCAATTCTGAATGATTTACTTGAAAATGATGCTCGTTTTCATTAGGCATCATATTAAAAGTTCTACATTTTTGGAAAATCATGAAGAAATGATTTCAGTTCTGAATGATTTTCTTGAAAATGATGCTCGTTTTCATTAGGTGTCATAATAAAAGTTCTACATTTTTGGAAAATCATGAAGAAATTATTTCAATTCTGAATGATTTTCTTGAAAATGATGCTCGTTTTCATTAAGCATCATTAAAATTTCTACATTTTTGGAAAATCATGAAAAAATGTTTTCAATTCTGAATTCGTTTTCATTAGGCGTCATATTAAAAGTTCTACATTTTTGGAAAATCATGGAGAAATTATTTCAATTCTGAATTCGTTTTCATTAGGCGTCATATTAAAAGTTCTACATTTTTGGAAAATCATGAAGAAATGATTTCAATTCTGAATGATTTACTTGAAAATGATGCTCGTTTTCATTAGGCGTCATATTAAAAGTTCAACATTTTTGGAAAATCATGAAAAAATGTTTTCAATTCTGAATTCGTTTTCATTAGGCGTCATATTAAAAGTTCTACATTTTTGGAAAATCATGAAGAAATGTTTTCAATTCTGAATTCGTTTTCATTAGGCGTCATATTAAAAGTTCTACATTTTTGGAAAATCATGAAGAAATGATTTCAATTCTTAATGATTTTCTTGAAAATGATGCTCGTTTTCATTAGGCGTCATATTAAAAGTTCTACATTTTTGGAAAATCATGAAGAAATCATTTCAATTCTGAATGATTTACTTGAAAATGATGCTCGTTTTCATTAGGCGTCATATTAAAAGTTCTATATTTTTGGAAAATCATGAAGAAATGTTTTCAATTCTGAATTCGTTTTCATTAGGCGTCATATTAAAAGTTCAACATTTTTGGAAAATCATGAAGAAATGTTTTCAATTCTGAATTCGTTTTCATTAGGCGTCATATTAAAAGTTCTACATTTTTGGAAAATCATGAAGAAATTATTTCAATTCTTAATGATTTACTTGAAAATGATGCTCGTTTTCATTAGGCGTCATATTAAAAGTTCTACATTTTTGGAAAGTCATGAAGAAATGTCTTCAATTCTGAATGATTTTCTTGAAAATGATGCTCGTTTTCATTAGGTGTCATATTAAAAATTCTGCATTTTGGAGAATCACGGAGAAAGTGATGTATACTGTACAAAATGTTTTTAATAGTTTTCACAAAATACATTTAGAAAGCTTTTAAATAAAGTTAAATCGAAATATCTGCAAGACAGGGTAGACCTTTCGTTTTCCAAAGCATTGCTCTGACACAAAAACCATTACAAGTGTTCATGTTTCAGGTACACAACAAAAACGCAGAATTCAAGAGATGTTTTTAAAACCACAAATGGTTGTCGATCATAAATAAAGGACTGCGTGATTAAGCCGCAGCCATATATAGTCGAAGCCAGTGTACTAGAATGTAAAACAACTTTTTTCCTTTACAAAATGTATAGCAACACAAGACTAACGATAAAAAAGAGAAGATTAAGATTGTTGTGTAATAGATGAAATACAAAGGCTTTGGTCTGTTTTTACAATCAACAATGGTTAAAGTCTGATATGTACTTGTAAACAACTGCCAAACACTTACGTTTTTTTTTTTTTTTTAAACTCTGTCAAGCATTTTTAATCATAATTATCGGAATTAAATATTTCTAGTCTCACAAAATTATTTGACCGTAGGACACTATAATACAACTATACCTAATAGACAACTTGTACCTGACCTAAAGAAATGTTTTTTTCCTTTTTTAACGATGCATGAAAATCTGTATAAAACATTTATAGATTTTTCTCGGGGGCAATAAAAGTGAGAATATATTTATGTTCCGCGATAATTCCGGGAGGAAATTTCTAGGGAGAACAAATACTTACAATTGGACAGTAGCAAAATGGATGAATGTTATTTCGATGGCAAAGTCTACCGTATTATAACTTCCCGTTCCTCTGACGTCACAATTATAAATGATCAAGCACAAACGGCCTCAGAATCAGTCTAGCCAACTCCAAACCCTCATACATAATTATAAAGTACTCAGTAATTTACATAATGGCTGTTGCTCCTTTTGTAGATACAATAGTGTTATTAATTGAAGCCGTTGTGGGTTGATTTTTAGCCGGTAACTCTCCCAGAGTGAAAACATCTACGAATAGGCGTTTCCTGTTGGTATGTTTCTGCTTGGCTGCTTTGATATGGGCCTGAAGTCTGATCCGTAATCCTGATATTAGAAAACAGTCACAATATATCGTGCTCCGCCATGTCAAATGGATGCGAGACCAACATATTTTTGGCTGTTGAATTGTCTTTACTTGTAAATGCCAATGTACAAATACGACAAAAAATGGAGATCATGGATGTTGCAGAGGTTTGTTGTTTTTGTTCCGTTAAGTCTTTCTAGCGTCCGCTTTTCCTCTTAAAGGTAGTGCCACAAAGTTTCCAGACCGTGACAAGAGTCCACATGCTTCCTCGTCCTGGTATTTGTTTGTGTGTGTCTGTGTGTTTGTGGAAATACTGCTGCAGAGGTCCAGGTTCTCTCTTAGTCTCTGTGTGGAAGTCAAAGGGCAAAGTAACTCTTTTCTTTACTGTAATCTTGACCAGTACTGAGACATGTCTGGCTCAGTTCCGGGAACTTGGACAGGGACAGACACTCCAGGGGAGATGAGTCCTATGAATAGAGATTGAATATAGGTCAAAAACATGTTTGTTTGCAAACTTTAAGCTTTGATGTTATGTATGAACCTGGATTGAGAAGTTGGTGTTGTCCGTTAAGTGTTATCATATTTATATGCTCTTTAACAAAGGTTTGTGATGTGATGATTAAAGACGTATTGAGCTTAAAATTAAACATTGAAAGGGATTTTTTTTTTCAAGTAAAATGCTTTTTTAACCCTATTAAAGATAAAGGTTCTTTACTGGCATTGATGGTTCTATGTAAAATATACAAGATCCATGGAATCTTTCCATTACACTGTAAAAAGTGATAAGTTGACTTAACTTTAAAAAATTGAGGAAACCCATTGCCTTAAAGTTATTAAGTAAATAATAATTAAAATAATAAGTTAAGTGAATTGTCAAGTTCACTTAACTTTTTTTAAAAATGATATTTAATTAATCAATTCTTTTAAGTTAACTCAATTTATCACTTTTTACAGTGATAAAGTAATTTTAAAATTATGTTTCACTGAAAGGTGATCCAAAAATGTTCTTTTCTTGCATTTATTTTTAAGAGTGAAGGTACAAATATGGTGCATAAAATGGGTGAGAAACAAAGAAACACAATTTTAGATACACAAAACCATGCATTTAAAATTAAATAGAATTTTAGGGCAATGCACACAAAACGTGAACAATAAATTGGTAAAAGAGCATATGCATATACTGTACGCTACCGTTCAAAAGTTTAAGAAGATTTTAAAAGATTTTTTTGTAATGTTTTTAAAGGCCTCTTATGCTCACTAAGGCTACAATTATTTGACAGTAAAAATAGTAATATTGTGAAACATTTATATCAATTAAAATAACAGTTTTCTATTTTTAAATATTTTAACATGTAATTTATTCCTGTGACGCAGAGCTGAATTTTCAGCATCGTTACTTCAGTGTCACATGATCTTTCAGAAATCATTCTAATATGCTGATTTGCTGCTCAGAAAATATTTCTCTTTTGTGGAAATTTGTTTTCAGAATTCTTTGAGTAGAAAGCTCAAAAGAACAGCGTTTATTTGAAATAACAACACTTTCTGTAACATTATAACTGTCTTTACTGTTACTCTTGGTCAATTTAATGCATCCTTGCTGTTCATTTCTTGCAAATCAAAAATCTTTCTAACCCCAAACCTCTGAACGGTAGTATAAATGTGCCAGCTGATCACGCACAATGAACATATTCTGCCTACCTGTTGAGGTGGTACCAGAAGTTGCCATTGTTTGGCTGTTCATGTGTGCCTGCATATGAGGGGGTGTGTATGTGTCGTAGCTTCGCCCATTCACGGACGGACTGGTGGGCAGCATGCAGGAATAGGAAGATGTCTGGCTTGGCTATAAAAAACAAGAATATATGTATATAAATATAGAGCTTTTTAGTATCTATATCACAGAGGAGTTTGAGTTAACTGATGGAATGGGAGACACTTGAGGAAGCATCACACACAGCACATTAATCGAGTTATCAAGGGTAGAGGAGGAAACGAGTGTTTGTGACGCTACTCACTTGCATAGGCAGGTTGTTAGACATTGTGAAGCTGGGCATCGGAGGCAAGCCCGTGTACGAGTTGGTCAGAGCTGTGTCTGGTCGGCCTAGCATTGACCCTGTTGTGAAGGACACTGGTAAAGACAAAAAAAATCACATGGTTTATACATTTTATCAAGTACATATGGCATAGTAAAAATGTCATCCTTTAGTTATGAAAGATTTAGATTATAATAGTTGGAGTGAAACGAATCTACCAAAATGTAAAGCCTCTGCACACCAAATTTGATGCAACTTACTAAATGATTGTTCTGTAATAATAGTTTGGATACTTTGAATTAATTCTTCTACATCCAACATTTGTTGTATAATAATTGTGTATCCAAAGGATGAAGTTTTGTGTACTCTGGCAAATTCTGGAAAAACAGTTTAGTGATTTTTAAACAGATATTTTATTTCAATTTTATTTCAATTGCCAATTTTTTAGATAAGTACTCAGCATTTGCAAACAAATTATTATTATTATTACCATATAATTTAATATACATACAAAATATTTAATATATGTAACAATAAATAATAGTATAAATTAATATAATAAATAAAATGTATTATATTACATTTTCAGAAGGAAATAAATTAACAAAAGGTAAAGCATCTGCACACCAAATTTGATGCAACTAAATGGCACAAATAGTCCAAAGCTATTTTCATTGTCCTTTGATAAAAGTTTGGATAATTTCAATTAATTGTTCTACATCTGATATCTGTTGTGCAATATTTATGTAAAAGAGATTTCAAATCTTATATACGTTTGCATCAAAAATCTGGAGTTTGGCGTGAAGACATTATTGCATGTCTTATATGTTTAGGTTGTGGTGTGTCATTTACCAGGAGTGGTGGGTTGTGGGATTGCCTGGTAGACGCTTGTGTTGAAACTGCTGCTGATGGGAATGTGACCGGAAGAGTTGCTGGCTTGTCGTCGCTGGTTCCTCAGCTTCTCTTCCCTCCTCCATTTCGCTCTTCTGTTTGAGAACCATACCTGCAACCCAGAGAAGATCAGCAAATGTAAACAATAGCAACAGTGAACATGCAGTAGATGCCATGGTTTTAAAGTTGCACTAATCTTCTCACCTGTATTCTAGCTTCCGGAAGGTCGATTTTTGCTGCAAGTCTTTCTCTTGCGAAAACATCTGGATAGTGGGTTCTTTCAAACTCTAAAAACCGATGGAAAAGCGTGTTATTCTGTGTACCTCAGCTGGGTATGGCAGACATTTGTTGTTAATGCTTATATTTGATGCTCACCTTTTTCCAGGGCTTCGATCTGCTCCTGCGTGAACGACGTTCTGTTTCTCTGCAGTTTTCTTTTCAGTTGCAGGCGCATTTGAGTCTCATCTGAATCCTCACCGTTTGAGCTAATGGAGTTAGTGTTCTCACCACCGTTGTCCTGTTGCTGGCAACCATCTGCAAAAAACGATGAAAGAAATGTAGAATTGTAGATCACACACAGACCATATTTTCATAACCTTGTTGCATCAGTGTTATTTTAGAACTATTTAGATGCTATTATAGTATTTAGTAATATTTCCTTTTAATGTTTTCTTTTTCATTTTAGCTTTTGTAAATTTTGTTTTGCGCTTTGGTAATACTTTACAGAACGGTTCCATTAGTTGACGCCAGTTAATGCATTGACTAACATTAACTAACAATGAGCAATACACTTGTTATATGATTATTAATATTTGTTAACGTTAGTTAATAAAAATAAAGCTATTCTTTGTTAGTTCATGTTAGTTCAAGGCTATTAAATAGTATTAACAGATACAACTTTTGATTTTAATACTATATTACTGTAGTAAATGCTGAAATTAACATTAACTAAGAATAATAAATGTGTTTGAAGTATTTTTCTCCATTAGTTCGTTAAATAATATGCAATTCACTAATATTAACAAATGGAACCTTATTGTGAAGTGTTACCTGTGCTTTTGTCATTTTTATTTTATTTTAGTTTTCTATATAGCTTTATTTTTATTTCAATTTTAGTTACAGCATATTAGTTTTAGTACTTCAACTTAAGCATATCTATTTCAGTTAGTTACCAAAGCAATTTCTAAGTAGTTTTTAAGTTTACGATTTTTATTATTTTTTTTTTTTAAGTTTGTTTTAGTTGCATGACTGAGTTGCACGAATAATTGACAAAGTATAAAAAAAACAAAACAATAAATGAAATATGTTCAAATATTTTATTTTGTTATAATATAATTTGTATTTGTTGTGAATACGCCTCTAGATTGAGGGCAGGAATTGTCAGCATCATCTGCATAGTTCCGTAACAAAGTGCCAAAAGGAACACATTGAATCATCCTCAAGCTCCCTTGGATGTTTTCATACGCAGCACATATAATGTATAGGCATTCTTAGTGCTATTCACCGTATGGGTGTCCAGGGACCTATTGAGGTGACCACCAACACTTGAATAGAGAGCTGCTTTTCTCTATGACACAATACCACCAGAAGAATGAGGGAAACCATTAAACTGTGCAGACAGAGATGGGCTGCCAGGCCTTTTTCGTCAGGCTCAAATTCTCCCGAGGGCACAATTGGAAAGGAACAACAAAAAGAGAGGCGTGCAGTGCTCAGCATTGTATAACACAAGGATCTAGTCAACAGAGCTTTCAGTTCAGTATGTTAACCTCTACACACCACTGTCATTAATCAAAGAACCCCAGGCCGGGCCTGTTAAACGCCAGTTAGGATTTATACGTTCAACAGGAGATGACCATTGAAAGACCTTTGCTTGCTTTAAGATGGGATAGAGAAGTCTCTCCAATCAGAGCAAGTCCATCCCAGGCTCTTTCACCTGCAGTGACTAGCTGGTTAACACGGAAGCTTGTTTCCGCCACGGGATATAAACATTTAAAAGACAATCGCAACTTTTTATCTCACAATGCTAACCTCTATTTCAGAATTTGTGAGATGTAAAGTCGCAATTGCAAGTTATAAGTCCATTTGTCAGCTCACAATTCTGACATTTTCATACAACATTTCTGACTGTATAACACACAACTGGACGTTTATATCAAACATTTCTGAATTTATGACTCACAGTTGCATTTATATCTTGCAATCCAGTCAAAAAAAGTGTGAGATATAAACTTAGAAATCAATAGTTAACATACAATGGTAAAAAAAAATTATAATTGCTCACCCTCGTCATTGCAAACCAATGTTATTTTTGTATCATTGACATATCAGTAATAGTTTTTATCAATATTTTGAATCAGTTTTTTTTTTTTTTTTAGATTTTCTGTTTTAATTTTTTATTTATTTTAAAGTTTTAGTAATTTCGTTGTTTTGTTTTTTAGTCGGTTTTGTTTGTATTTCAGTTACCTTTTATTTCAAGTAGCGAAAATGTTGAAAATGGTTTCAGTTTTAGTTAACTATATAAAAAACTGTACGCTGTTAGTTTTTTTAAAATGGATTAAATATATATATATATATATATATATATATATATATATAATAATTTATTTTACTTTTTTTTTTTTTTTTTGGTTTGTTGCTGAGTCATTAAGCTCCAAAAAATAAAAATAGATTATAAAAGCACAATAACAATTGTCCTTACAGTATTAATAGTGCACTGCATTCAAAGTCTTTTGAACCTGTATGATAGGTCTTTAAAAGTCTCATTTGGAATGACGTAAGGGTGAGTAATTTAACTTTAGGGGTGAATTATTTGCATTTAGTAAATGATCATTTGCATTTTTCTTGTTAAATATTAATGTTCTCGGATAGTGTTTGTGATGCTGTGAACATCCACACGCAGGATTCGGATTCATCAACCTGATTAGAAACTAACTATTCATCAGCTAAACTTTTTTTCGTTGTCTCCTCTAACCAAAAGCCTGTACATGTTCTCTCTCTCCCTCAAAAAAAAAAGCAACCTCTAATGAGCAATTACAGAGAGACAGAGCCGTGCCTGTCACAAATTCTTGCATGTGACAGAAACATCTTTTGTCCCGGGACGCGCAGTGCTTTTCTCTCACTCCCCATGGGGCGCAAATGATGTGGAGGGCAGTGGCAGGGGGAGGGGGCAGGTGGTAGCGCATGGACACCTCCGCCGAAATCTCTGTTCCTAGTCACGCAGATCCAAGAGCCAGACAGAAGCCGTATTGAAATGAGCGATTAATTAGCACTAACTCCTCAATTAATGAGTGGCCTTTTCCCATCTAAGTTTGTCAAAGGCACGCTATTCTACATTTTATATATTAATCTAATGTGTCTCCAGATGTATTGGCATATAGACCTAATGACTGCAAAAGTTTTTTAATATTTGACATATTTTAAACATTTTTTCAGAAAAAATAAATTAATATGAATTCATAATAAAACAGAGTATCGCTTTACAATAAGGCCCCGTGTTAGTAAGTGCATGTTAGTAACAATGAGCAGTACATTTCTTACAGTATTTATTTAATTTATTTTTAAAATAAGAAATGCAACTGTTTGCTGTTAGTTCATGTCAGCTCAGGGCCATTTAGTAGTATTAAAATATACAACCTTTGATTTTAATAATGTATGAGTAAATGTTGAAATTAACATTAAATAAGATTGCTAAGTGTCTTATTTTATAGAAGTATCTTCATTGTTAGTTCATGTTAAATAATGGAGTTAACTACAGTTAAACGAAATCTTGTTGTAAAGTGTTATTTAAAATACTATTATGCTTAATTAATAATAATGTATACTACATTATTATATACTATATATATACTGAAGATATACCCTATAGTTAAATATGTATTATTAAACTATTAGTAGTAATATATTATATTTTTAATTTGTCATTTGTAATAATAGTCAAATATACATATTATAATTAATTATTTTGAATATTACCATATCAATTCAGTATAAATATTATAGTCGAATATCAGGGGATAGTAAAAAATAATAATCCTTGATGATGATGATGATGATGATGTTGTTGTTGTATTATTAGTATTATTATTATTAAAATCATTTAGAATATTAAAATATATATTAATAATAATTTATTTATTATAATTTATTATTATTATTATTATTTATTTATTTTATTTTATTTATTTTTTGCTGCAGTTGTTTTGTTGTTGCTGTGCCTTTTGTTGTTTATATGTTGTTATTCTGTATGGTTGTCATTATTATTATTATTATTATTATTATTAATAAAAACATTTAAACATTTAAAATATTAAAATAAAATTAATATATTTTTTATGCATTTGCTTTGTTGTTGCTGTTCCTTTTTGTTGTTTACGTGTTATTGTTATTCCAATTTAGACTTCTGACAGTGATGCTCTTATTGCTTTTAGACCGTCTCACCTTGATTTGGTTGTCCTGGCACGGACGTACCAGGGTACCATCCCGGGCGTGTCCCCCATGTGCCGGTCTGCCCGTTGAGCATTCTCAGCTTGTCGTACATGCCATCTGCACCCATCTGTTGCTTTTCGCTAGCCAGGTTGCGTAGGACTCGATTTATCGACGACACCTGAAAGGTATAAAGCAAACTGTCAGTCAAATGCTTGTTTCAGCCTTAAAATTGCATTTTATTTCACTGTAGCTCTCTCCATGAATGTTATTTGTATTTATAATCTTGTATATTCTTGCAAGATTCTTGCTAGATTGCAAGCACAAGTTTTTTTATTGACGTGAGAAGTTCACAATGACGTTTGCACAATCAAATGATGCAAATGAAGCATTATTTGCACTTACGCTCGGTATGTTATCGTTGGTGCACACCCCCTCAGACAGCAGCCTGTCCCGAATTTCCCAGGCAAAGATTGAGGGACACTCCCTCTTGTACTGCGCTATTTTGCTGACTACTTCAGGCGTCGCTACCCTCGGTTTGCTGCCTCCGATGGCTCGTGGTCGGATGGAGCCGGTCTCATAATATCTCCCCAAAATCTTGCTCACACACCCATTGGACACCTGAATGGACAGCAATATACACAATTCACATACATTATTTAAGACTAAATTGAAATAATTTAATGTACTTCAAACGGTTATACGCTTACGTTCTTATTGTCCAGTTGGACTTTTGCATCATCATGGGTCTATGAACACAGAAAATATGCCTTAAAATTGCTAGGATGGTTTCATTACGTTTCGGGTCACACTTTACGTTAGTGTTTGTTTGTCTGCTGCGCAATACAAATGAATAGCACATGCTTTGAATACATAATCTTTGTACTGTTGTGATCCATTTGATTTAGCTGCACTACTTGATTGTACGTGACCATGATTTTGACTCGTAACTAAGTATTATTATTCCACTAGCACCTATGAAGTTTGTAGATGTACAAATGGGCTTCGCGGTCACCTGCAGAATCCTGGAGATGTCGCAGGGTCGCGCTCCGCTGTGAGCGAGTTCGACGATCTTCTGTCTGGTGGAGTCCGGTAACGGTCTGCCGTTCACAAACACCCCGCCGAGCTGGTTGACGCCACTGTGACCTGTGGCACATGGAGACATAACAAATTGGCTCGTCTTCCCCCTCGAAAACATTCCCTCAATAGGTGTCCCATTGTCCTGAATAAAGCTCCACTTCTTGGAGCTTTTCTTTGATCAGCGTTACTGACAAAACCGAGTCAGTATAATATAATATCACATGTCAGTGTAATCAATAACAGTGAAATAACAACTAAATAATTGCACATTAAATGCATTTTGTTGCTTACACAAGTAAGTATGACAAACAAAGAAAACTTGCATTATAAAGAGCCTCTAAATTTAAAATATCTGAAATATATAATGGCAAAAGGAAAAATGTGCATTCGTTAAGCTATCTGATCTGACCTTTAAAAATTCACTGGTGATTCAGTCATGTGATATATTTTGTGTGACCAACCAAGGAAAATTGATTGTTATTTTTTCAATTAATAATCAACTTTATCTGACCATCATTAATAATCCAAACCAAGTATTGCATTTGTTAAACCAACAGCTTTGAAAGCTGTTACACAAGTCATTGTGCCCTGTAAATCAACATTTGAATGTCATGCACTTGGCTGGAATCAATCGACGCATACAATCGACTGATGAAATGACCTGAGTCTGAGCATCTCCATTCAAGTGAACTGAAATTTTCATAATCAAATTGTCCTCAAGAGAACAGCTTTCTGCAAGACTGTGCACCAGTGTTTGGAAACTCTCGCTCACACCAGACTAACAAATCCCTAATAAATAAGCACCCATCGGCATTCAAGTACAACAGCCAGTCTGAAAGAGACCAAGCATACGACAGCAATGTGTAAAATAACTAGATATTAAAGCAAAGCAGGACCCGCAAAGCTCAGAAGAATATGAAAAGCGCATACCAGTTCGGTGTATTTTTGATGCGATGTGAAAGTCCAATGAAAAGTCAATTCAAAGCAAGCAAAAAAAAAAACAGAGGCGAATCCCTACGAAAAGCCTCCCCGGAGTGTGTGTGTGCTCTAGCTCTCTGCTCCTCTCTCGTCTGACTGCAGGAGCCCGAGCTCCTAAGCAATAAATAAGCTCCAAATATAGAAGAAGAAGAAGAAGAAGAGGGGGGAAAATATGATGAGACTCTCTGACATTTGTCTTTAGAATAAAGCTAGCTGCACGTCAAGTTTGAGCTTAATTTCTGGAAATAGGCGGAGGTCGCCTCGGATCATGCATGGAAGGCTCATTGAAAAGATCAGCTGAAGTACTTGTGGCAGGACTGTCACTTTATATGACACTGCTCTGCTTTTGAAAAACGCATCGTCACGACAAATAGTAGCATGATAAAACGACCCTTTCTGTCTGCATTTGGATATCAGACAAAATTGGATTCTGCTCTTGTTGCCTTCAAGGGAGGCTTCGTTTTATTTCTAGCTATAGGGGCAATGCACGGGCACGAGGACAGAGGCGTGCGTGTTCCTAAACATATTAAAACTGACAAAGCTTTTTTTTTTCAGACCGTCGTGCTGTTTGTAACAAACCCCACATCTGCTGCAGTCCTGTTGTGGGAAATGCACCATTGAAAAGAGCCTCTAAATTTGAAATATCTTCAATTTACAGTGGAAAATGTGCAGTTCTGAGCCTTTAAAATTCATTTCGTGATTCAGTCATGTCATGAATAATACCACATCCAACTGGACTAATTTTAATGAATCTGATTTACTTAAGCTATGATATTGCACAACAAACGTGTTGTAATCTGTCCAAATCCAGTGGAATAATCCACTGCCATCCTCTCACTCTTCAATAATTCCTGGATTAGTTGGATCTAATAGACTCTTGAACATAAGAAGGCATGCGTGTTTATCAAATGAATCCATTTGATTGATGTCACCATCACAGTGAAACATGACCCGGTCTGTCATTTCACAGTTCAAAGGTTAAGTCTTAATAATCATATAATTCCCCATGGTGTACGACTGTAGATCTGGCCTGGTGGCAGTCATAATGAGACTTGTATTTTATTGCTCCCCTACTAATAGGGAAACATATGTTGTGAATTTCGAACATCAATCCTACATATCCAGAGCAAATTGGAGATTTAAAACAAATATTTTTGGTGCATGCATTTAAATGTGATATGTATTTTTACATTTAATTACATATATTTTAAACTATCCTGCCATGCACATTCCTCACTGTATCTTTCTATACATACATTTTATTATTCATCATTTGTGTTCTGTTTTATATTTCCATATGACAGACTAATGTATAATTACATAATCACAAAGAAATAATTCCAGAAGCATTTATCATATGTCAGACCTCTGATCTTACCGCAAGAGACAAATGCATAAACTAAGTGATGCTGTGCCGTTTACAGAATAACATAACTCTCTTTTTCCCCCTCGAGCAAACACAGACAATCCTGAAATCAAATCCTGGAATCATCAAACTATTTAATGTGTCCCGTTTCGTGCATTAGCTGTTTCGGCACTGTCAAGTCCTCTGTGGAAGTTGGCAACTATTTTCTGCATTAATCCAGCCAGAGCTGCATTTATTTGTTACCAACTCAAGCAGAAATAAACATCTCCTCCCCCATCAGCATTTCATTTATTTATGCTTGGCATGTATGTAAAATGCAGTTTGCATCCGTATAGCTTTTCTTGTATGTATCAACACGAATAAAAAAAAAATGTGTAGGGAAAATATCATTCGGATTTTAACGCCTCACAATTTTACCATAATTCAAACGTTCGCATGTTTTGTCAAATATTTAATTTCCCGTCAGAAATGCAATGCAATTCGAATTTAATAGTAAATGAAAATAAAACAGTCAGCCATTGAAAAAAAAGAAAGAACTGAAAACAGTCAGCTATCATTATTAATAGCCAAAATTACACATGAGTGGCTTAATAAGAATTGCACTTACTGTTTTGCATCATGGACGCCACTCCTGATTCCCACGTGGGTTGGTTATGGTATTCTATTTATGACAAAGAAAATAAATAGGGTTACTTGTGAAATCCAGATTTATTATTATTATTATTATTGCAGTTTTGCAACAATTGCGGCGTTGCATATTCGGCCGATGCATCTCTACGCATAAAGGTGTATCAAATGATGTATTTGGTAATAATCCTTTCTAGGGGAATTTCAGCGTTAAAAACTTGCCTGGTAACAGAGTTGACTGTCCGATTAAAACAATTTAGCCCTTCATTTGCGTCTGACTATTTAGATCATTCCTAGGATAGAGCAAAAGAGTAATATTAGTGCGAATGACTTGTATTCAGTCCTGTTTTAAATGCATATAAAGCCTATTTTATTTATTTTTAATATTTGTACTTATACGCAGCCTTTTGCACCTGTCATTTGTTTATTTTTGGCACATAAAATAGAAAAACTTAACCTGCGCTATTAAATATAAAAGTATAGAATAGAGAATAAGAATAGTTTTCGCGTCTCAATTTCTTGGTGGTCTGTAAAAAAATATGTCTCTCTTTAGATCTTCCCGTCAAAAGTGTACAGTGACACACGCTGTCTACTTCGCATCAGTGCTCTGAAAAGTGAGAACTGGAGGGGGTGAGAGGATCCTAACAAAGCCTGCTGGAGCTCAACAATGCGCCTCTTTTACCTTCTATACCCAAACCCAGCCAGCACAACTCGGCCTCTGCAACTAGCAACACAACCTCCCACCAAACGCACCAATACTTGCCCGAATACAAAGAGGCGAGGGCACCCTGCCCCCCAGACGACCATCCACACACACACACACACACAACATCCACTGTCACTTTCCTGACGGCCATGACCCCGGTGCCCGGACCCCAATGCGTGTTTCTGTTTGTGCGGTTTGGGGAAATAGAAAAGTAATTTCGCGTTATAAATATCTGGAGGTGTTTGTGTAACGGGTGTGGGTTGTTAGGGGTTGTAAAAGGATGCAACAGCCCAGTAGGGTGCTCAATTGGAAAAAAACAATTGCAATAAAGGATCTATTCAGTGACATTGCTAAAAAGGGGCCCAGGGAAGGAAAGTCTTTCGTTTCATTTTCTCTCCCGACGCTGAAATAACAAAACCGGTGTGTCCGTTTCCATTCGCTCTTTTCCCAAGACTGAAGAACTAGTGCATGATAAAATGTTCATTTAACATGTAAAACTAAGAGTTTTATCAACTTTAACTTATTAAAGTTATTTAAATGTACTGATAAGCATTCTTTTACATTTAAATCAAGTGTTTTTTTTTTCGTGCAACATTTAGATTTAGTTGATTTGTTTCTCCAAATTTTATTTACATTAACTTTTACTTTTTCTTAATTTACCACAAAATATAAACATTGTACTACTTACATATGCAATTTAAATTCTTTTTTTTTTTGCACAATTTTCTAATTTTAAATTAATTTATTTTAAAATAGGCTACATAATTTTTTTAATAGCCTACATAGGCCTATGTATTTAAATACATAATGTCGAGAGGTCGCCTGTTATATCATGAAACAAGTAATTAGTACAAATGTGCCTTCATCAGTGTTGATATTGTCGTTTAAAAAATAAATTAATAAATAAAATGAATATAATAGCACTCAATTAAAAAAAAAAAAAAAAAGTTGCGTGAAATAGAAACAACCCGCAAATAAATTTTGCACACCTTTAAAACCTAATGTGCCGATTAAATCTCTTAATCACTCTTAATCACAGTAAAATGTTAATTGTTTTGCGCTCTTTTAATACGCGCTCGCTGTACGTGCATTGAGACTCTGCGTGTTCCCGTTAATGATTTATCTAACATCTTATACAGGCTGTTGTTGTTGTTTATGAGGTTAACTAGGATCTCATCTGCATTTCTTTCGTTTGTGTAATCCTTAACTACAATTGCTTTAATTAAACATGCTTATTCAGGAAACAGTGTTCTCCATAAACATCATTCACATGCAGACATGCATCTGGATGTGTACAAAAGCGCAGTGGGAAGTTTTGAAGGATCTGACATTAACATGCCCTAATCATCTTATACTGCCATCGATGGGGAAATCTTTTGTTATTTGGAGCTACATTTATTTAGTCAGTTTTTATGAGGACTTGTGCGTCCTAATGCCATAGAAAAACGAAGAACATTTAGTAGAATAAGCAGGCCTGGTGAATATATGCTGGATGCTTTGAACGAGCCCGCTATTATGGATAGGTTATAGAATTTTAAGTCAATAAAATTTTGTGATTTACTAAATAATTTTATTTAGTTAATTTCATTCGGGCAATATATCGATGTTTATTTTCAGGCTACATATTTAACATAGAAGTGAAAAGCTTTAGTCTTGACAGTGCATTTGTCCAATAACACTGAACTATATTTTATGGACTAAAAACAGTAAACTCTATATATTAATAGGATATTCTTAAAATGCAAGGAATAATAAACAAGCAGGTCCTCGTGAGATTCAGGCAAATCTTTAAGAAGGCACTCGACTGATGAATCAAACTGACACCTTTCCTCAACGGGTCATTGCATTCCCGTGCTCCGCAAAAAACACTGTTCGGGCCTAATGTGACTTCTAACACTTTCCTCTCATAGATACACATTTACTATCCACAAACAGCAGTGGCTTCTCTCTAAAAAAGTAGATAGAAAAAAAATACAGCAGAATCTGAGAGCGCAGCTTTATTTAGTTAGCCTATTTAATTTTGGAGTTAGCATATAAACTATTAATAAGGCGAGCACGTTTTTATTTTATTACTCGGCAACACCACTAATAGTAGGCTAATCCTAATATCAAAAATAAATGATAAAAATGTGGTGGATCACTTCAGTAAAATTCTGGATGCCACACTAACAACTAACTTTTAGTTTTAACACGCGCACTCACCTTTTTGAGGCATTCTGCTCCACCGCCTGAGCCCTTCCGAGCAAACTGGTGAAACTGGGAAATAAACAATTGGTCTCCAATAGTAATTTCTTCTCAGAATATATGTTTTTCCAGCGTTCCTCTATCTAGAAGGAAATTCCCTGCGAAGGAGACACAGATTGACAGTGAGCGGAGATGTCAGGACTGCTCAGGGACTGAGAGTGTGTGTGTGCTCGCATGTGAAGTGAGTGAGTGAGTGAGTGAGTGAGAGAGAGTGAGAAAGTGAAGGCACACGCAGTGAGAGAGAGAGAGAGAGAGCGCGCGAGAGAGAGACAGAGTTGAACACACCTATGCTGATTGGTGATAGTACTGATGTATTTAGTCTGTCTGTTCGCGCTTGCAGCGCTTTGCCGGGCCATTAGAGAAGCACTGACCCTCTGCCATCACAGAACAAAAAACAGGCCACTTTTGAACCAACTAATCAGTCCGCGCATGCAAATGCTGAGCGCCCCCTCTCAAACTCACTCAATATTGCTTTATGCAATGGTGCTGGATTGCTTCAGTCTGTTTCTGTGAGATGCACTGCTTAAATCTCACCACTGGGCTTGAGCTCACTCAGGAAAAAAAAAAAAATAACTTTTAGTGTTTCTCTCTTTAATCGTATGTGTTTTCTCATTACAATTTGCCCTCAAAAGTGTGATTATAACTCAGGTCACGTTTTACAGTACGCTAGTGTATTTACATAGCAGCTATTGAATAATGCAAATTATATCTGAATTATATATATATTTTTAAAAACTTTATTGCTGTTATTGTTACTATACTTTGTAAAATAATAATAATAAATAAAGATTTTTCGAAGTTATAAAAAATAAAAGACCGAATACTGGAGTAGGTTTTAGTTTTTTCTACATTTTAGCGTTTAATTCAATGTGTTACTTATACTTGCCGTTTCTTTGTAATTGTTTGTGAATTTACCAGAAGTTTCTGACACAATTTTTTTTTTAGGGTACTTTATTTATTGAACATGTAATGTGTGTAAAATAGACACTATTGTAAAATGTTACAGCAATTCTCCCACAAGAATCTGCGTTTTTACTAATTATTCCTGAGTGATTGTGTGCTGCTTGAGGCTTTTAGGTCCTGTGAGATCTGGCCCTCCATGACACTGATACAAGAAAGCAACCTGTTGACAGCTGTGAATTCAAAAGGAGAACCTGTTTGCTCTGTGCATTAAGTGCACTTGCAAATGGTCCCTGGTGCAACTGGCTAAAACAAACGCAAACACACTCCACGTGCTTTTGTTGACACTCACGCGCTTTTGCACCGTATCTACGCGTGGAGGTTAGCTCCGTGTCCACGTGGCCGGATTTTTCCCCCCTAATTTCACCGTTCACTAATTTTACAGCTTGTTCCTTGGAGTGGCAAACAGTGAAGACCTCTGTCTAGTAGTAGGCTACTTTCTGTTTGCAACAGTGGTGGTGTGTGATTTTAAAGCGCAAATAAAATAAAATCACAAGGAAGTGACGGGTCCCTGAGGTAAATTAGCTCAAGCAGGATAGAGCATATTACGTTTTGATTTTTGATGTCAAGTAGGTGCATTAATTTATTATGGTCTATCTATCTATCTATCTATCTATCTATCTATCTATCTATCTATCTATCTATCTATCTATCTATCTATCTATCTATCTATCTATCTATCTATCTATCTATCTATCTATCTATCTATCTATCTATCTATCTATCTATCTGTGTGTCTGTGTGTCTATCTATCTGAGCACCACGAGGCCCGTCTCGCATGTTCACTTACTCGGTTGTACAGTCGTACCTCGAGTCGCGGGTGTACAAGAGCCGGTTTGTACAAGAGTGCAAAACGAGGGAATTAAAAAAAGTCACGGTAATCATTGCATTCACTTTCCCTGACGTATGCAAAAAGTCGAAGCTCGTCAATGAACTATCTGGGGAGGTGAATGAGAGCCCCTGAGAACCATCGCGTCCCTGACTGTCCCTGACACTGCCGAGTGCCGAGGAGTAAAAAGAAGCCTACTAAACAGCTCTGTCCCTTTTCAGGCCCTGCAGAGTTTCTGTCTTACTCCTCCAAATGTGTCCACAATTAGCTCTTCTAATCTGTGTTTTGGTTTTTGCCTCTGATTATTCAATAATCCGCTTTAAAATATAAATTTTTGAATGTACTGTTTTTTTTTTCTTCTGAAACCTAAATTCTGAAGTTGCAGAGACACTGCACTGCATACTAACCCAGTATTATTCTTCCAAATGGTCGACAGAAAGAATGCCCTAAGCTTTGTAATTGTGCCCTAGCTGTTGATTCCTCCTTTAGATAACTTGTAAATCCTCTCCGTGTTAATGAGGTGTATTTAGGATGTGGTCTAATTCAGGGGGCATCACCCTCCAGGCCATACAACCCCAGCACATCACACGGACCCTGCAGATAGCAATTTTACACGCAAAGCAATTAGCCCAATTGGGATTAGCAACTGCTAATACGAAGTCGTGAAAAGTAATCCCTAATCTCGTGGCTGTTTCGCTCTTGGGCAAAGTGGTCACTGTGTCTCCTGGAAACTTTTTAGAAAAGGAGAACGAGGGGAGGGAATGGGCCTGACGTCATTCTTCAGGAGAACACGAACAAAAGAGTGAATCAATAAAAACAAAATGATATAAATCAATATAGCTACAGGCTAAAGTTCCGCGGTCACTTACCACCAATTTCCATTTTTTTTAAAAATTCATCTTTTTCATGTAATACTTAGCCTATTTAAATGATTTATTTTATTATTTAATTTTATAAGTTTTGATAATAATTTGTTTAACATTAAAAAGACTTGTTTAACATTAAATTATAATAGAAAACACCCAACATAACATCATTATTTTACATTTTATTATTATTATTAAGAATGTTTAAACAAATTAGTAATTTTAATTGCTTTGAGAAAATGGGTTACATTTTTACATTTCTTCTTTCACTTATTTAATCACATTCGTTTGCCTTTCAGTGAAAGCAAAAGTCAAAGTAAAAACACTTCTTTAGAGCGGAATATATTTTTAATCTAATAAACAAAAATTTTTTAATTAAAAATACATTTTGAGGTGATGTAATTTGTGTACTGTAGCTGTCTGTATCTGCAGTAATGAATTGACGTAGCCTAATTCATTAAATTTAATGGAAAAGTAGCTCACTAAAATAACCATTGCAAATGCAGATTTCTGTCCAACTTTGTCTAAATTTGACAGAAAGGTAATTAATTAAATATCTTGTGGGATAAGAGAGGATAAATATTAAGATGGAAAATTATTATAGAGCTAAACAAACATTATAATCCTGTCCAAATCCGTAAATATTTTGTGAATACATGAATGCATATCATTTGTATCTTTTAATTGGTTTGTGAAATATTATGATCCTGCTTTGCTTTTCAAATAAGACATTCATAGCGAAATCGCAATCATAGGTCAAAATTTTAGACGCAAACAAACGTATTTTCCTCATGAAGACAGACCGTGAATTTCCTTTCCTTTTTTTTTTTTCTTGAGGACGGAGGGGAAAAACACATGCAGTATTTGATCTTAACTTACCGGGATATTTCAGAATTTTCCTGATTTTCAATATCCTGCTGTTTCAAGCCCTTGCGACTGAATAAATTAAAACGATCTCATGAGTCCAGATTGTGTGTCACGTTTGAATCCCTTTCGGAGTGGAAATGTCAGTGAGAATGAAAAAAACGGTGTAACCCTCACTCACTGTAAACTTTCTCTTAATATCAGCCTCAGCTCGCCACTGATTGGTCAGATGACGCGCAACGTCACGCTGGAAAATAGTTCTCATACAGCCATGCATGCAACACATCATGGGGAACTCCATGCGCTCACATTAGCCTCGATTTTCAAGACCTGGCATAATTATTGCCCTACATTTCCTGTGAAGAATTAGGAGTGTTATGCTTCTGTTTTAAATGATGTGTTCCCTAAATTAGACATACTTCTGGGCTTTTCTTTGATAGCAAATGTGAAGCGATAGTAAAATATAATACTATAATGATAATGAAGAATATGAATAAAATATATTTCAAATGCACTAAACAATTTATTGATTTAAAAAAGAAAGAAAATAATTAATATATATATATATATATATATATATATATTTAATTTAAATTTTTCTTTTTAAATTTTGCTGATTGAGATCATCACTTTTTTTTCTCCATATGCACAACAAGGTTTATTGAAAATAATAGCTTTGATATACTACAATAATTTCAGAAATACATGTTTTGACAATTTTGAATACCCAATATCAATATTTGGGGTGGAATCCAGCCTGTTTTTATAAAAACCTTAAATTGTTAAACGTTATTTTTCCAGTGTCTTCTTTTTGATCCCAGGTTGCTATCCGTCTGTTAAGCAAATATTGGCCAAGGCGTCACGGAGATCTTATTTACCCTACTCGTTCAGGTGGAAAATCAAATGGTTAACCGGTACAACAGCACGTTTAGTGAAAGTGTTTGTTTCCACATAGCTGGTTGTGTGAGGTTTTCTTTACTGTCCATTCACTTTACGACCATTTCTGAACTATTTTGTCCTGAATGGAGAGCTGTTGCGCATTTAACTATATTTATGCAGTTAAAAGACAGAAGTTCAGCGCCTGTTAAAATATTGAATAAAGGTGAAGAAACGTTGTATTTACTTCATATGACGTATCTGCAGATGTCACTGTCCATAGTGCGTTTCGGCTGTGTGTCTCTCAGGAAATGAATGGGTTGTGTTGGTTCTTTAGGACGTATGGAGCAGGTATGGGGCGCACGAGCATCATTCAGACCTTTGTTTGACGTAACCACAATTAAGGACCACAGAAACCGTGCAACGCTGCAGGGTTCTCCAGGTGATCGCTGGAAACCGCACGGCTTATCATGCGGTCAATAAAAGAAGACGCTGCGCAGCGGCCGGGCCAGGTGCCTCCGTTCCCTGTTCCACGACGCCCCGCTCTCAAGAACCCGACCAGGCGTGAAGGAAAATCTGTTCAGCCGGCCTCGCAGCATCCTCTCTCTCTACACACACACACACACACACATACACATATCACACTTATAGAAACAATAACACGTTTTTATACGGTAGTTTTATAGTTTCAATAATCAGTTTGAAATGTGCAGACAAGATGTTTGTGATTATATTTACTTTAACATTTAATATTTTTGTTTGCATTATTTTTTATTATATTTTTCCTATGTAGAATACCCAATAGACATGCTTTATTTTTCCTGCATTACTAATAAATGTAATAAGTGTAAATGAGTCCAAGATAAATATATAGCCTATATATATACAAAAAAATCTAGTTTGCGACATTAAGGCACTATAGTTCTTGAAAATATAGCTAATTTTTATATTTATGTTGCTTCTTACTACCGTTCTTACTGTTTTATCAAAAATAATGACACTGAAAAAGTAATACTTTGAAATTATTTCAGTAAAGTTTTTAAGCATATTTTAAGGCATTTTATATCGAGGTATTATGAATTATAAGTTTTTTATTTGTTTGTTTGTTTCACCCTCAGATGTTAGTATAATTATGGATTTCATTTTGCTTGATTATCATTTTAAAGAATACGTTCTGCTTTTTAAGGTCTTTAAGGTATGTGCACTTTTCAATGCCTTTTGGAATAACTTCTCTAATGACCGACCTTAACTCGCAACTATCCACGCAGAAGAAGCACGTGAGCATGTCATGGATCTTCTGTTTCCTGCTGCTTTAGCTTGGAGACAGTAAAACAGGTTCAGGATTGACAGGGTTTGTAGATATCAGACTGTTTTGGGTTATGCATTGTCGTCGTGTTTAAATGTAGCCTACAAAGCTCAGTTTTTTTTTTCTCTTGGGTCTTCTTGAAAACAAAAGTGCGTTAACAATTCCCCATAAGCACTCATGCTATTTCTTACTTTTCTCCACCCATAATGAGATTTTACTTAAAGAGATTAAGATTGTATTTAATTGCTATATGAGTACATAGGGGGTCTCTTCAAATCTCTACCTTCAGGTCCTTGTCGTCCCAGTTTTCTCTAGGATGCTGATGGCTTTGTGATGTGTATTACGTGTATTTCGGTTTTTCAGCAATATGTGTGAATCTCTCCCCCTCTTTAATTTAAGCAGTCCACCCCGCGGCCCCGGACAGAGACATTAGCAGAATTCCCTCAGGCTGATCGCAATCAATTTGTCCGGCGCAGACAGCAAAGCCCTGGATGTTAGAAACTCACTTTACCTCAATGTGACAAGCCTGAGTATACGACCCACAATCTGAAAGCACAGCCAGAATAAAGATTTAGCGGCAAGCCCAAAGCTCATAACAATCCTCTATATATGGCATGCATGGAAACTAATGATAAACATGCAATAGTTAGCCTATTTTTAATTGACAGATGTATTGTACAATTGTATTTGGAGGCGTTTACAAATCTATAAATTTAATTATTTTAAAATTTCAAACTATTTGGCATCTGCAAAATATGATCCAATAGTTTGTTTGTTTTTCTGGTTCCAAGATGATTGGATGAAGACAGATTATACACACAGGTGTCATACCTGGTGAACTAATATGGACAGAAAACGTTTTCTCTTATAATTTAGACAACGTCTTCCATTCTTTAAAATTAAACGCCAGTTGATGGAGTACATTTGTTTGTTGCATTTCAAAAGCAGCGCAGAATTGACCCCTGAAATTCTATCGACTGTAGACTCAGGAGGAAATGATTGACACCTGCCAGCGACGCTGCGCCAGTGATTGATCGTGATGCGCAGTGCTGGCAGCAATAACACGGTAAATGGAGAGGAGAGACTCAGTGTCCGTGGCAAACCGTGAGCCGACAGGGCGAAATGGGAGCTAACGAGGCTGTCAGATGCTCTGACAGCACAAATAAAAGCTCGTCACTCCCCACGATTTAATAACGTTTAGTGGAAGCGTATTGCTCAGTTCAAAATATACACCGAATTAATTATGAGGGGTCAATTTCTGCGTTAAGGCCTGAGGTAAAAAAAGCCTAGCAAATAATATCATGTCTATCTATCTATCTATCTATCTATCTATCTATCTATCTATCTATCTATCTATCTATCTATCTATCTATCTATCTATCTATCTATCATCTATCTATTGCTATATAGCAAGAACTATAACTATATATATATCCTTTGCCTGGCCCAGGTGTGACTTCCCTCTCTGCATCTTGCTATAGTAACAGGAAACTTGGTTGCTGTGACAATGAGCTGGTCAAAGTCATTCATAAATTACATCTATTTTTACCCCCCAGCCTACATTTAGAGCTGATATGGCTTTTACGCTGAGTGGTGCTTAACAAATGATGTTACCATGCCAGATTAGAGTTAAACAAAAGAACACTTAATTGTGCAGTGTTGACCTAAGGGATAGATGGAAATATGTATGTGGCTAATCAAGTGTTTGGAATTGAACAAGAACACAATAAGGCATGTTTGTTATATGAGGGAAAATGGATACGCGTGGTTTGGCACAAATGTACAGATGTCAAAAAATAAATTTGAAGCAGTTCTCAATATCAGAATGGTTAAACATTTGCCTAAAAAATGGTAGCCTATCATTATCTTAGTGTTAAAATCACAAGGCTAAATGTACTTTCGGTGTCAGAATTGCTTAAATTGAATAGAAATGCTAGGTAAATGTGGGGGAAACCCTCTTAGGATCACTCTCAGTAGTAAAGACATTGAAGCGACTGTATGTAGCTGTATGTATTTTTGCGACTTTAGAGCCCCCTACAGTTAAGTAAGTATTCACTGTCGTAAATATACCATTGTCGCAATTACAGTGGATCGCTATACTTGCATTGCTGCCGTAAAGCAATCGGCCATTTTTCGCGGAATTTCGTACCCGCTCACCGAACAGTAGGCTGTAAAAACAGACATTTGGCGGAAGTGTTGGAAAGAAACAGAAGATATTAAAAGTCAACCATCAGAATGATTTTGAACCTTTTAATTAAAAGAAAAACGTGTATACAGTTGATTTTTCCAACTCTAAAATACAAAGGGGTTTATTTAGGCTAGTAACTTTATTGTAAAACAGTATAAGTCTTTGATAAGTTCCCCTTGAGACATCTAACTAAACGTGTGTGTTTGTTTGTTTACTGTTGCGTTCAAATGTTTTTAGCACACATATCACTCCCAGCTGTGTTTATGTTTGTGGCCTAATGCCCTGTAGTCTTACTTGACACAAAACTGAGACGTTAATGGCGAAGACGAGCTGTAGAGTGCTTCACCAGGGACTCTCAATAATAAACTATTAATGAAACGTGGCAGTGTAAAGGCCTCACAAGAGCGTGCACATTTATGACGTGCCACGTGCCCAAACAGGGTCATTAAGGCGCGCGACACAGCATACTCTTGCTTGGGGCAAAAGCATGGGCAGAACTAAGGAGCACCTGGCGTGAGGAACTCAACGCAAATCCAAGTGATAGGTTTAAATGGATCCTGTGTTGCTAACCCTTTCCGTGTTCGACAACTCACACTAAATCAGGCAATAACAACAGCAAACCATCTGGAAAATAGACTCGGGAGAAACCCCACTCATCCCACTCGTCTTACATCTGCCTGACGCATTCTATCATGCGGTGTGTATTTTTAAGATAATCAAACTGATTGCTGGGTGCGAATTCCATCCTTGAATAGGCCTACGAGTGATGTAAAGGGGGAAAAATAGGCCTCTTTTGCCTTTGTGTTTCTCATTTTAATGGGAATGCGAAGCATCAATGAATCATGATGCAGAATATGTAGATTCTGAAATGCTTTTCTGCTTAAATATGATGTTGTGGTGTTGTTTTGGCCTCAATTTGCAGACCGGGGCAGATCCAGACCTGTGAAGTCTGTTCGGGAAACTGTCTCATTCCGAGAATCTCATTTCAGTGAAAGTGTGCACTGCTTCTACTGCAGTAAATGGGTCTGGATATCAGCATTTGTAAGGCAATGTCATATGCATTTTCTAGTTCAACATTTAGCTTTGACTGCATTGGGATAAAACATTTAAAAAATGTGTACTATATGAAATTATATATATATATATATATATATATATATATATATATATATATATATTAGCAATGATGCATTGTGTAACAAAAAGTAACCAAAAGTATCTTGTTTTAACATTAATAAGTAAAAATGCTTCTTATATAAAAAATAAATAATGTTTCTTGAGCACCAAATCAGTATATTAGAATGTTTTCTGAAGGATCATATGACCCTCAAGACTGGAGTAATGGTGCTGAAAATTCAGCTTTGCATCCACATGAATAAATTACATGTCAAAGAATATAAAAAATATGTAACAGTTAATTTCAATTGTAATAATATATCACAATATTACAGTTTTACTCTATTTATTGATCAAATAAATGCAACCTCGGTTAGAAGAAAAGTCTTCTTTCGACATTAAAAAAATGACTCCAAACTTTTAAATGGTTGTATGGCATTCAAGAATGTTACATTTTGAGACACTTGATGACACCTTTTGGTTTTTTCACCACTGTTTTTTTAAGACAATAATTATTCCAACTCATTTGCTTTCGAAGATGCATTTAATGCACGTTCACAAATCTGATCACCTGATCAACACGATCAGCTAACGTTATTTTGAAACTCACTAGGACAACAGTGCAATGCAGGCAATGAAGTCCTTCTTGACCTGTCATTGTACCATCTGGTCTTTGCATGAATCACTGTTGTAATTAAAGGCCGCAGAGCATAAAGGCCAATAATGGAGAATTACACTCCCTCAACCCCGAGCAGATGCACCGGGTTCCGTCCGCAGATAGAAAGACAGGAGGTTTAGGGGGGCATAAGTAAAGTTTGTAGTGGGTTAATCCCCCGGTCTTGAGAACCTGAGCACATTTGCTGAATCAAGTGGGAGGCTGGGGTGTACGGTGTCTGTCATGACTGCCCTAATAGTTCTCTGACATCTATTGATTCAGGGACAGCTGTAAGGCTCCATCGCAGAAGCCAGCGGCAGTCACAATACATTAGCTTGATGGCATAACTCAGCCTCCACAGGTCCATATACTGACCCAAATAATGGTACTTGTGCTTCTTAATGTCTTAACTAAACAGAAAGGTGAAGTGTCAAGTGCACTTTTTGATTTTGTAGACTTCTTCAGTCCTATGAATATTTCTCTTAAACCGGTATTTTAGTTTTTAATTAGCCAAAATATAAATGAAATGCCATCGTAACTCCTTATAAAACACAAGCAGGTGCGCAAGAATAAATAGAAGCAAATATTCTGACAAAAATAATAAATGAACCCCACACACTGCTATAGCATGCAAATCTTATTTTAATACAACATTTTGGTCATGCAACCTTCATCATGCAATGTTTTCGACCAGAAAGTCACATTTAAAATACAAAGCAGCCAATGAGAACAGCATTACAATTTTTGATAGCCAATGACGTTGCAGAACAAAAAAGTATGGTCTATGATCTGCTTATCTTTTACTGGAAGTATGCTTGTATTTTGGCTAATTGTACTTGATTGTTGATCCATTGAAGTAGGTTGTTACTTTTTTTTGTCTTGGTACATCACCATTGGCTATTATTGATTGTAATGATGTTCTCATTGGCTGCTTTGTAATTCTTGTTTGAAAACAATGCCTGATGAAGGTCACATTACTGAGGTACTAAAATAAGATTTTCAAGCTATAGTAGTGTGGGATACATATATTTTTGTCTAAATTCAATTGATGCATTAATAATGGCATTAAGTATCTCTGTCAAAAGAATCTCCTCCACACTCCATTTGAACTGCAGTAACTGTTCTCTGTTATGGCTCGATTAATAACAGTGCAATATTTGAATGTTTGATTATTTAAATTTTACTCCTCAGGTGTGAATTACACCTTTTTTCCCACAGGTCAATTATAACATTTCACAGCATTAGGTTTCTGTATTTATGGCCCTGTAAGGTTTGACAGGACAGTTTATTTAAGTATGAAATCTGCATGTTTTTTTGTTTGTTTGTTTTTGTTTGATTTTTTATAACAGATACAATGTAAAACATAGGCCTATTTGAAAGGCAGCAAGCAAGAATGAAAGGCTAACATAGAGTTAACTTGTGGTCCAATAGCAACTCTCTTGTTTGATTTGTTGTTGTTGGATGATTAATCTCTCAGGACTCTTAGGGTGACTAAAGCACAATGTGGGTGTAAAGTTGCCCTGAAGCAGTGAGCTGACAGTGAATTTTTTTCAGCTTAGTGAGGCTTCATTAGGCTGCATGTGAAGAGGAGATAAATGTTTTCAGTTTCGTGTAAGCTTTTTATTTTGCCTTATATGTTGCATTGTGAAAGTAATAAACATCCTTACGGATTTATATTATAGCTAAAATAAAAACTTTCAGATGGCATGCAATTCAAATTTCAGATTGTTATGAGTAAAGTATGTGTACAGATCGAATATAAAATGAAAAATAAAATAAAAATGAAGACAGCATTTTAAGTGCAATACCACATACACAACTCTCATAAAACATACAAACAAAACCTGAAGCTCTTTTGAGTTTTGAATCTGAGCCCTTTAGTCTTGTTGGTGCTGTGTAAGTGCGCCCTCTGGTGGTTTCTGGATCAAATCATTTTATATTTTGTGGTTCATCTGATTGTAGAAGTAGTACATTTGGACATGTTTTATGGACAGCTGATAGAAAAAGGACTGAAAAAGACAGCATGTTAATAAATTGTGCCTAGTTTTCTGTTGTATTTAATACCATTATGTAATTTTTACATACTTTGAAACATAAAAATGCCTATACGAAACACTACTAATAGCATACTGCATATAATCTCCACAGAAAAGTGCAGGTGCAACTCATGTTTCTATAATGCCAGCTGAGTCTATGCATTATAGCTGCATGTTTTCTAAATAATATACAAGCATGTTCGTGATTTTGCTTGCACATCATTTATGAAACATAACCTTTATGCATGCACTGGGCCAGGTCAAAGGTCACTTAGCTACTGCAGACAGTGCTGCATGTAGTATCTGTTTATGACATTGTTACTTTGTAATTCTGCAGTGAAATTATGCTTGAATTATTGATAGATTTACAAGAACACACACATATGTATAGTGTGTATACCTACAGCGCAGTTTATCTGGTGGTGCATTGTAGTTCAGGAAATACTGTATATAACCTATACACTTGCAACCAAGTACTGAAGCGATATAAAGATGGATAGATAGGGTGGGGAAAAAAACATTGGTGTAGAAACATTTTTCACTCAGAAATTGCTAGGAAATTTCACAAATACAAAAAACCCCAAAAAACAGAAAGTAACATTTAAATGCTCCAGTAGTCTTTGTTTTCATTCACAGCTTCAAAAGAAACTATTTTTACAGTGTAGTAGACAGACAGACAGATAGACAGATAGATAGACAGACAGATAGATAGATAGATAGATAGATAGATAGATAGATAGATAGATAGATAGATAGATAGATAGATAGATAGATAGATAGATAGATAGATAGATAGATAGATAGATAGATAGATAGATAGATAGATAGATAGATAGATAGTGACTGATCAAACATAGATGATTAAAGAAAAGGATGGGTTGATCTCCAGTAGCTGAAGGAAATGTCAGTGTCACTGGAGAGCTTTATCTTCATTTTCTCCTCCAGTGAGCGCATTACCAAATGTGCATGCAGTAATGTCGCGAATGTGAGCGTATCGTACACTTTAGGGTTACTATAATTGAGCTCGAGTTGGTGCTGATTCTGTATTTCTTTATTCAAATCCATCAAACTTCTTTATAGTTTTTCTTGTCATATCTGTAATTAATTCAGCTGCACTCTGTACCCACCCCACTCAGGGCAGATACTGTATATTCAATTTATGTGTCTCAGTACTTTTAAAGTGTGATTGATTTATGTATACAATTTTTTTTTTTTTTGTAATTTACCTTTGCTGACCTCATAAATGATCACTGAGACTAAACTACTGGACTACTTCTCAATGATATCCAGGATATATGTAGCATGTTTACATCCTGCTGAAACATTTAAGAAACTGACATTCACTCAGCAGTCACTTACTTTAAGTGCCCATCTAAAGTGAAAATCACTTTGGACAATTTAACAAGCGATTAAACCTAAGGTCTCTTATTTCTGTAGTCTAGCCTTAACGCCACTATAGAATAGAAAGTCAAGTCAGGAGTGATGCTGGGTAACTTCATCTGTCTCTTTATTGCCTCTTTTTTTTTTTACATATGCATTAAAAAACTATTTTCTTGTTCACACCAGATTTGAATTTCTTATCGATTTAAGCAAACTGCACGTATTTTGAAATGCATGCAATAGAGTTGTCATGTCTCATAACACATTTGCGAGTTGCACTTACGCTTCACACAGAATGTTAAGACTGTTTGAAAAAATAGCCAAAGCAACTGAGGAAAAACTGTGAAATGTAAAAATGAAAAATGTTCACACTCAATTAAGCAGCACAGCATTTTTCAGCTGTGCTAATTATAAAAAAACACTTCTTGGTTATTAAAGCACCACATTAGAATGACTTCTTAAGGATTATGTTTTCTGATTGCCTGCTGAAAATGGGCTTAGACTAGGTAGTATTTGACCCTTAACCTCTAAAACCATGCTGACATAAGCCTTGACTCGTGTTGAATACATTTGAATGTTTCTGTTCTCTTCCATCTCTTGCGACCCTGAACTGACCTGCAAATGACTCCTTGTATCTGTTTCCTCTTATACCTTTATGTATGTATGACTGCTGTGGAAGCGGTTGAACAGCCTTTTCCAATATGCATCCACAGCTGTACCTGTTCTCACAGTTATGCCAGGCTCTGCCAGCCCCGTCTGTTCTGTGCCCACACTGAAGCCTCCTCCATCTGTTTCCCAGCCTGTCTCTATGTCTCTTTCATTCTCTGTCCCTTGCTAGGGTCTTTTTCCCTGTGGTCCTACGTGGCCATAAACACAAAGTTGATACTCTGTGAGCATTCACATACAAAGTGGGAGTCTATAGTGAGGTGTATACGAGCCAGAATGTTTTGTGTCCATGTTTTCGCACACATATTTGACTAAAACAGTTCGACAACCTCGTGCATTGAGTTGGAACGGTGAGCGTCTTGGCTGTGTGTGTTTGGAGCCGTCAGGTGCATGAGCCAGTTCAGTTTGTCATTCCTTTCTCTTGATGAGAGCAGGAAAAGAGCTGGCCAGTGGAAGCATCTGTCCGTGTTCTTCTACAGCTGCAGACACCAGAAGAGCAGCCCCACTGGAGAAGCTTCATTCGGGGATAATCCAGACCAGCAGCTTCCTCTTGGAACCACGACAGAAGATGAAGCGAGTGCAGAAGTTTGAGGTGCTCACAGCAGGGTTGTACAAAATTCAGAATGGAAGAACAGGCTCCCTTTTAATTTATGAGTGTGAATTTGAATTGAATTGGTCACACTGCAGTGGAAGTTGATTTGGAACGACAGGAAGAAGAATTAACTAAATTGTAAATGACATTCACGAGTATGCATGCTGCAAAATTAGATTTCACTCTGGTACACAGACGTTAATTTATTAAATATGATTAAAATAATTATTTTGGTAAATCAAATGTAAAACATTTTTCTACATAATATTGAGCAGTTTAAATTTTAAAACAATATTGCCAGTTGACTTTTTTTTACTCCATCAATGAAAATAGTTCCAAACAAAGCCACAGAAGAACGGTAACACCGAGCAACACAAAAGCAGTTTCCCTCTTAAATGATTCAGAGTTTTTGAATGAATCGGTTTACAGATGATTCAATGAATCACTCATAAAGATAAGCCACTTGTTTTATCCCCGAATGAATCAGTGATTTGAACAAATCGGTTGAATGAATGAATCAATGAATCACTCATAAAGATAGCCTCTTGTTTCGTTCCTGAATGAATCAATGTTTTGATCGAATCTGTTTAATGGATGAATGTAGTGATTCTCTTGTAAGCGCAGTCATTTGTCGCCACCTACTGGTGTAGCTACTATGTAACCTACAGAAAAAAAATATCACATCAAAAAAGATGTCTTAAAAAACGTTTTTAACTAGACATTCACAGACCAACATTTAAACTTTACTTTTCTATTTAGAAAATTACATTTGATACATTAGGCCTACAATTCATTTAAAATCTATATTTTCATTCAAATTCAGTTCAAATGCAAAAATTAATCAAACTGGATTTGAAAAAACATTCTCAATTATAGCTATATAGGATGATGCACAACCAGTGTTTGGGAGTAACTAGTTATATGTAACGGAATTATGTAATTTAATTACAAAATTAATGCAATTGCAATTGTAATCTTTTACAGTAACTGAGAAAAAATTGAAAATGTTAACGACATAAAAGGGGGTTACATCTGAATATCTTCACACACATACAGATATAATTGATTTCTTTACAAAATTGCATTGACTGCTTTAAAATATGAGACATATTTTAGGAGTTTAGGACACAGAATTTTTCATTAAATATTTTATTTCCTATTTGGGTTTATACGCTTTAGTTTTTTTAAGTGCCAAGTGTTTCCTCTCATAGCTAAAGATTTGATTTCAAAAACAGTATCATAGTTAATAAACGGAAATGAAATTAATAAATCTGTTTTTAACCTCAGAATGATCTCAATGTAAAAAGAGTGGCTAAAGTCTGATTTTGTAGTGGCTGTGATTTAAAATTAAATTAGGCCTATTATAATCTTAATTCAAGTGATGAAAAATTTTACTGTAGTCTACTGTAATCAGTGTTGAGTACAGCTGTAAGTTAACCCTGTCTGTTTTAAATGTTTCAAAATGATTAACAGCTAAAAAATTAGAAGAGTATTCAAAAGTAACCAGTTACATTACTTTAATAAAGTAATTGAAGTAGTTACACTACTTATTACATTTTAAATAGAATAACTTGTAATCTGTAACCTATTACATTTCCAAAGTAACCATTTCAATACTGTGCACAATCCTACCTCTCACACATCTTTCAGATGTTCATTAATAGCAAAGTCAATCCACAACTGTCTATAAAAATCTGATTGCAGCTATTGATTTCAGTCATGTTTTGCTAAATGTGTATTCATTATGCTGTGGCCATACTGAGACTACAATGATGATAATTAATGCGGCATTTCAACCAAAGACCTACCACGTTAGGTCTTTAACCACTACAACACCCACTTTCTTTTTACTCATCGTAATATGTCAAAGCATATACAATACTTTTGCACCAGCCAGCTTATTGAGGTCAGAAATTGTTTAATAATTGTGTGACACTCTGTTTGCCTCTAGGCCTGGCTGAAGCATTGGATAACTGGCCAAAGGATTGCAGTAGCTAAAAGAAAGATTACCCATCTGCCCCCTTTGCTGACTGTGACCTTTGCAGTGGCAGAACTACAGGCTCTGCAGACCCTTATTAATGAGCACTAATCAGCTATTAATCATCTGACATTCCTGGCACATTCCGGGGGCCGTTGGGGGTGTGTTTAGGGGGGCATGGAAAGAGAGACAAGACAAGAATGAAAAAGGGGCTCAGATGTTTTAGGTGAACTGTAATTATGTCAATTTGAACAAGTCCCTAACATCAAGTACTAAACTGTTTGTGATAGACATTAATTGTATTAATTGTAGGCATCTTATTGCAGAAAGATGGGTTTCCCCACCTTTTTAAAACTCCTTAGTCTTGTGGCGGTGACTATGCACTTGTTTTATAAAATTTAAAAAAAAAATTAAGATGTTTGTCACTGTCTATATGCAATGGAAAGCACAATGTGTAATTAATTTGTGCTTGTACACCGTAAAAATGATATGATCACTAAGTAATGGCGAAATGTTTTTCCGTTAACTCATCAAAATAATTTAACCAATTTCATTTTTTGTTATATGATGTTCCGCGTTACTTAAAGATGAGTTGAAATGACTTGTACAAGCAATTTTATTATACTTCAAAATTTTGTTAACCAATAAGTAAATAAAGTTTGCGGAAACTTGATTGCCCCCTGGTGGCTGGCTGCATTATAGGTCATAAACCCCGCCTTCTCCATGCAAATTAACTAAAAAATAAATAAATAAAAAAATAAACTTCAAATGAATTTTTCTCAAAGATGGTTTATGTAATTACGCTAATGTATGTTCAAGTGTTTTTCTAGTCATTTTGGTTTTAGTTAGTCATTTGATATAAAAACAGCTAATAAAAATATCACAATAGTTTACACGACTCCAGTCCATCAATGAACATCTTGTGAAGCAAAAAGCTCTGTGTTTGTAAAAAAGAAATGATCAATATGTTTTTAACTTCAAACTATAGTTTCCAGCCAAAGTACAATCTATAATAACTTTCTGCGTGTTTCTTCCAAACACAGCTTTTCTCAAAAGATGTTAATTGATGGACTGGAGAGGTGTGGATTATTCTGATGTTTTTATCAGCTGTTTGGACTCTCATTCTGACGGCACCCATTCACTGCAGAGGATCCACTGGTGAGCAAGTGCTGAAATGCTAACTTTCCCAAATGTGTTATGATTAAGAAATAAATTCATCTACATCTTATAAGGCCTGAAGGTGAGCACATTTTCATTTTTGAGGGAAATATTCCTTTAAGTTTTTAAATTGGTGGATTTTTTTTCCAACCCAGATCACACAGTTTGAATGAGAATATGTCTGTTTCTTTTCACAGGACCCTAAAGCATCTGAGTTCTCATGAGGCGCTCCAGTTGGCTGACTATGAAGAGATGTGTCTGTGTTTCGGTCCAAGCTTGATGGTTATAATCATCACATCACTCACTCCACACAAAAGCACATCTTGCTTGCTTTTGTTTCCTCTCAATCATTTTTGCATCTTATGTTACTTCCAGATTTCAGATCACAGGAAGCATTTGGTGTCACCCCCTGATTATCTTCTCCTTGTTCAACCTTCCCTTCTGTGATCGTTTTGATAGATACTGAATAACAGATATTATAGCTTTAAAGGCTTGCATGGATGATGGAGATTATGAGTGTGTGTTATATTTGAATGTAACAAACATATGCTGCTCTCACACAAGAGTTATTTACTTCAGGATTCACTGCTTTTGACCAAAACATTTTCTATGACTTTTCTATGACTTTCCCAAATATTCGTTATTACAATATAAGGATTAATAATATTATTTAAAAAAATATTAAATGTATTAAAGCTGAGCATAACTCAATATATAACTCGATCTATAAGTTAGGTTTGAAGAAAATGGCTAAATATATATATATATATACATGTTAAATAATATATATGTTAAAAATCTTTATATGCTGTATATACGTTGTGATTTCTTCTCTGTGTATTTTCTTTATTCTTCGTTGGACTGGCCTGGCAGTTAATCAACAGTGTTATAATCATGGTCAGTTGTCTAATTTCTCTAATGAATTGTCAGTACAATGCCATATATCGTTGAATATAAGACACACGGTTATGAAAACTATTCTAATTAATAGAAAGTTGGTGATGGGAGCCAAACTAATGAATTAACACTTCCTCTGTCTGATATGATGAGATGATTAATAAAGCCTTTGGGTTTAGAAACTGAAAATAATCACAAGAGGTGCAGTACCAGCATTAGCATCTACTAACAAAATAGCAGTAAACTTGCATGAAAAAGGAATAATCTCAATCCACCAGAACCATTTTATATAAATTCCTATTGTCCTCTTATGGAAATTCCTCCTTTTTCTTAAATCAATGCATGTATAGGTTTGTAAAGTTATCTGAAGAGTGAACTAATGTTTCTTCTGCCCTTGCTCATCTGAATAATCACCGTGTTCTCACCATCAATATATTTCCAGTTGATTAATGGCATAAAACTGATAATGTAAAGCTAGATTAAAATCTATAAGATAGATTGTGCATGAAAGAATTTTTAAAATCTTTCCCAGTGTTCATGCTCAGAGGATCATTTATCATTATAACATTGTGCTATAACACTATTTTCCTCACTGATGCTCTCCATTTGCAAAAGGCTTTTTAATGTAGTCACAGTGAGTGAACACACAGTTCATGTACAGGAGAGGTCTACAGATCAATGGTTAA